>OY744483.1:180766992-181366992 GCA_963556165.1 Tipula helvola | reverse complement strand
CTATATTTTTTTTTTTTCTTCTTCTGACACCATGTAATGTTAGTTGAACCGCACTTGTTTAGGGTGAAGTTAGAACTACTATGTTTCTATTTATTAGTCTATTCCCTGACATGATAACTCTATCTACAATAGTGAGTAATGTTCATATGATTACAATATTACATTCATATGTTACAACGGCCATTGTGTGGAATACCTGATAGCCCTGAAGATATAATGACACCAGCCCATTTCCTGTTGGGACATTCGATGGTTTTGGTCCCGGAGGCTGACCTGACACGTTGTCCAATCAGCAAGTTGGACAGATGGCAGCTGATCCAGCAATTAAAGCAGCATTTCTGGAAGAGGTGGTCCATTGAATATTTGACTGCTTTACAATCGCGATATAAATGGCAAACTGTAAAAGAAAATATGCAAGGCGATGATGTCGTGCTTATTATAGACAACAATTTACCTCCGACTAAATGGCTTATGGGTAAAGTGGTCGACCTAATACATGGTGGTGATGGTTTGGTGAGAGTAATAAATATTCGTACAAAATCAGGATTGCTGAAACGTCCGATTCACAAGGTATGCAGATTACCAATTGAATCAAGGGATTCAAGGCCGGGAGAATGTTAAAAATGATGTCCAATGTCGTGCGAAATTTCCTGCGAAGAAAAGAAAAGTAAACTAGAATTAATTCAAATTGTAAAGTAAAGCTTGTTACTACTTATCTTAAACTATAGCTGATATCGCAGCATAATCTTTTAGTCCAACTACATTTAGCTAGTAGATATTATTATCATTAATGTTAAATTAATTTAATTCTATTTGAATCATTTTATTATAAAAATATACAAAATTTAGATTGCGTTAGTCGTATGCGCACTGTTGTAGTTGATGTAATTTAACCTAAAGAAAAACATAAAATAATAATTAGAATTTGTTCGATTAATATATATTAAATAAATACTTATCTCTAAATAATTTAAAATGTAGTTAATCAAATCTTAAATTAATTTTCATTAGTTGATTTGCTTATGAAAATTATGTCAAATCTAAAATCAAAACAAAAACTGTCAAATATTATAATCATTTTTATGTATAGCTCTGCCATCTATTGGATATTAGAATGTTTAATATTGACGTAGAGCAATTTGACTTACGTTGTATTTTTGTGTATTATATAAAATTATAAAAAGAGGGTATATAAAATATAAAATAATGAAAAGAGGGCATATAAAAAATTATGAAGGCAGAACGAAAAAAGCTATCAAGCAAGAAACATAAGAATAAAAAATAACTTAATAATTATTAAATTGCATATTTTTAATTTGTGCAAGTTTGTGCTTGTGTTGTGGAGGCACAATAAAATTCAATATCATCGATGTCAAGTAACCAAGTTCGAATTTCCCTGTTAAATTTATGTTTCTGCACAAATGAAAGCATTTGCACATGTTTAGGTAAAATATGGAACTAATAAGGTGCCATATATAAATAAAATTTTCTAAACCATTCACTATTACAACGAAGACCGACAAAATTGTTTGGGTTTCTTTGTGGTATATTCGACTATGATAACTATTGCTACGAACAAAAAACATTTTCAATACTTTAAAAACATACAAATACCTTAGAGGCAACAAGTTTAACTCGCGAAAAAGCGGAGTAGTGGGTGTATTTCTTGGACAAGCATAAATTAATTTAATAATTCTTGTTTGCGCTATAAAAAGATCTGCAATATTAGCAAAGTAAATTCCACCCCAACTAGTTATACCATACATTAAGATATGATAGATTTTTTTTTTTTGCTTCCTTTATTCATTTCTCAAAACAACAAAAATAAAAATATCAATTACCAATTACATAAAAAAAATAGCAAACAAACAATAATAAATCGAATAATTACAATAAAATTACCAATAGTAAACAACAACAACAACATCCGGGGAACAGCATCGCAACACTCAATCAAAATTAAATTTCCAAAAAAGTATTAATTTACTCAACCAATTATTAGTTTAGCAACCTGGGTTATGCTGAGGAACGGAGAAATAAAATAAAAAAACAAAGAGTACTTAGAAAAAGGTAAGTTAAAAAATAATATTGTGAGCACAGTTGTACTCCATGCGCAGCATTCATCATATAATAATACTTTTACTATTGTTTTAAAGGAGACAATCTTCATTTTTTGAATAGCACTGGACAATTTATTGCATATCAATATATGCCATTATAAAACACGCTATTCATTGCAGCATCAAAAGTGAAATTTGGTGGGCGGTACTGATCACACAACCTACTGGAACGACTAGTTATAGATCGGTTCGATACCAGAAAGTTAGACGATCTAACTAAAGAATTCCCGATTTTGTATATTAAAAACGCATATTCATATTTAATCAACATTGTATAAATGGCAAGAGCTCAATATTATGTAATGCTTTTGTAGGGGACTGGGGGTCAGTCTAGGTAAATTGAAAATAGCCCTTAAAGCTTTATTTTGTAGAACCTGGATTTCCATAACTTTAGTACCCGTTAGGGATCCCCAAACTGGCAATAAATATAACACGTGAGAAAGCACATGAGTGTAATAAATTTTAATCTTAGTTTTTACATCTAGGATGTAAGAAATCCGCTTAAACACACCAATCATCGGTGATATCTTTTTCTTTACCATATCAGCATGAAGGTTCCAATCAAACTTGGACGATAACTTTAGTCCCAAATAAATAATATTATCACTACGACATATAACTTTATTAGAGAAGTCAACCCTCTCGAAGCATTCCTGGCGGTCAGAAATTTTAATATGAAATATCAGAAATGTAGATTTTGCTTCGTTTAAGCTAAGACAATTTGGAAGTGAGGAAGAACTATACAAAATAAGGGAATCATCAGCAAATAACTGAATCGTTCCCATCAATTCCAAAGAAAAAATGTCATTTACATAAATAAGAAATAAGTTGGGGCCAAATATAGATCCTTGTTGCACACCAGATTTCATTATCAGTTCATTAGATTTATTATCTCCTAGTTGTACAAAGTGTTTGCGATTTGACAGGTAATCTTTAAATAATTTTAATGCATTCTGTCTAATTCCTAATTATAGATTCAACAAGAGAATGATATAACCTTCTTAAAATAAAAGAAGGGCACAAAGGTCGAAGATTATAAAATTTATACACTGCAGTAATAACAATTTTCCTGATATTAGTTAGGTGGGAGGTTCAATTAAGCTGTGAGTCAATTGTTACCCCTAAGTATTTAAACTCGTTTTCACAAAACATTGCCCAAAACATGGAACAGTTATGTCAGGTCGTCTAAAATGCATAATTTTAGATTTTTCACTAGCAACAAGTCGGTGATAAAAAAACTGTTTACTTAGAGTGCATAAATCAATATTAATAAACCGTTGAATATCAACGTAATCATTAGACGCATATGTTAAAGCCAAATCATCGGCGAACGCTGTAGCACACTCTCTAAGATTAATTTAGAAGAATTGAAATAATTTAAAAACAATAAGGGCCCCAAAACTAACCCCCTGAGTAACACCACATTTTAGAAAATCTGGAGGACTATTCACGTTATTAATTTTTACAATTTGACTACGCTTACGAAGGTAACTTATAAACCAATCTAATATTTTGCCTCTAACACCAATACTTGACAATCTTATTATTAGTATGTCGAGGTTAACAGTATCAAATGCTTTAGAAATGTCCAAAAATACTGCTGAGCATTTCTGAGAGTTGTTAATGGCTAAATAAATATTGGTAAAAAATTTAAGAGAGCTTCTTCCGTAGATTTTCCTTCTATAAATCCAAATTGGTGATCACTAATAAATTTTATTTTACCAAGGTAAGAGACCAATCGTCGTTTTATTAGCTTCTCAAATAATTTGGAAAAAGTACTCAATAGTGAGATGGGTCGGTAATTGTTCAATTGCAGAGCATCACCCTGTTTAAAAATTGGAATAACAACAGCTATTTTAAGGCGACTGGAAAAATTCCACTCTTTAGACTTTAATTACATAAAAAATTTAATACATCAACCAAATACCAGGCACAATTTTTAAAAATGCTATTATCTACTACATTAAATCCTTTAGAATGCTGGTTTTTTAACTTCTGAATTTCAGAAATGATCTCCAAAGAATTAATTTCATCGAAATAACAAGAAGTACAGTAATTATCCCGGTTTCCAAAAATAAATTGTTTTTGCTCTCCAGTTCTCCACTGTTATAACTACTATTAGGAAAATTATTGGAAGTTATATCGGATGAAACATTTATAAAAAATTTATTAAATTCATTACATATTATATTCTGATCATCAGTAAGAAGAACATTTGACTGATATTCATAAATTTGTGTTATTTGGTTTTTGTTTTAGGACGTATATCTACCCAAAATATCATTAATTTCCTTCCACATAAGCTTAGGATTATTCCCTACGAAACCAAATTTTGTAATTTAATTGTAATATAGGTACTCTTTTAACCCGTTTAACATTCATATTTACATGCTTAGAGAGTTTTCTTATATAATTTTCTAACCGAGTTTTATTTGGATACTTTCTTAATTTTTTAGAAAATTTTTTAAGTTTATTAATTTTACACAAAAGCTAATAATTCATCCAGGGCTTTAACTTCTTGCTACTGCGATAAGTAATTGTATCTTTGGAAAGTTCAATATGGGAAATTAATTTATTTAAGAAAATATTGAATGCTGTATTACAATTTTTTTCATGGTAAACAAGATCCCAGTTATCAACTAGGAGACGATCTCTAAGTTTGTCATAATTACCTTTAGAACTCTTTCCACTATAACATGTCACAGGTCTATTCGATTCTGCCCAAATATTGAGAGTAATTAAATTATGATCAGAAAAATGTATTGGTAAATTATCAATAGTAAAAGAACATAAATGTACTACTAGATTTAACAAACACATGGTCTAAACATGATAGATTCCTAGTTGGATTGTTAGACACACTGAGGAATCTATATGATGCAAGCATTGCTTGGTAGTTTAAACAGCTTAAGTTGATCAACAGATTTATATTAAGATCACCTAAGATCACTATGTTATTATTGTTAATTGTTCCCAGCAAATTATCCAAATCATTGCAAAAATCAAAACAAAAACGGTAAAAACACAGAAAAATCCAAACATTTTTACATAGTTAAACGTCCAATCTAAGAACATCAGCTGAAATCCAATTACAAGTATAGCATGATACAACTGTTAGATTTTTATGTATAAAGACACCAACTCCACCGGCGCGGTAATTATCGTTACAGCAAGCTCGAAAGCTGTAATTAGGCAAAGTGAATTCTGTTTTTTCGTTCGAATAAATCGAAATTTCAGAAACAAAAATCAAATCAGGTTGAGTATTCAGACTGGCTACAAACGTACTAAACATATCAAAATTTGAACTTAAACTTCGAATATTTTGGTGCAGTATACTATACTTAACTTACAAACAATGATTATAATAAATTGAGCAAAAATATAGATAAAGCAATAATCATAAAATATCGTGTTAAATTTAAAATACACTTAATGATAAGGAAAAATATGTTTACGTAAAAATTAAAAATATTAAAAGAACCAAAAAACGAGTAAAACGCCAACAAATACATAACTTATATCGTGCTTTACATTTGTAGCGCCTCACGCAATCAATCACATAAATTATTTATTTATATAAATTGATTTCCGTTCGCCACCACATACACATTTGGGTTTACGCACAAGATTCTTCTTAGCGTAACTATTTTCATTTTCACCTAGCGTAAATGATACGGAACTCTAAATTCTATTTAGTGATATTTGTTCCATCTCGTTTTCGCTAGCGAGTTCAAACTCTTTTTGATTTGCTATTGTTCGGTTTAGCTCCATCTCGTTCTTGTCACGACAACGACGATTTGACATACGATTGTTCGTATGTCAACACCAAAAGAAAAAAAATGAAATAATTTCCTTTCGAATGACGTGGCATTATTCTTTTGAGAGTACGCGATCTTGCTTATTGATTTTACTTTAAAAAATCTATTATTTTTGGTGGTGAAAAATTATAATTGAAAAATATTAAAATTGTTAATTCTTTTTAAATATCATAATAAAATTACGTGTATCGATAATAATAATAATTATATTAATAAAATAAAGTTTATATGAATTGTAAACCATACGGAAAGTGTTCGTGTAAAATTATTTATTTTTAACACTGGAATGCGCAGTGGGATTTTAACCACATAACACCCAGTGTTATACATTCATAGCATTAATATTCAATTGTGCCAACGTAAAAGAAATTAAACACAAAAAAATTTAAATAATTAAATCTGTTAAAAAATGTAAATAGACAATACAATTGATAGCGGCGCTGGCCATGGAATCGACATAAAATGAAATAAAAACACAAGAAAAAATAAAAACTGAGCTAAATAGTACAGGTAAATAAATCACAATACTTAACAATCTACATATATATTTCCATGCTCCCAGATAGATCAATCAGATGTGTCGCTTGGGCTTCTAAAACGATTTTTGGGTGAAGTTCTGGAAAATGGCCAACTAGAAAGGAACTTGGCCATTTCCTATCCGATTTTGATGAAATTCAGCATGCACGATGGAAATGGAACTCTAAAATTATTTTTGGTTAAATTTATATGGTTAAGTTGGAAGGCGCTTGCCTATTCCTTACACGATTAAAACAAATTCGCCATGTGCGTTAAAAGTGAGATACTAAAATGGTTAGTCGACGTATTTAATAATTTGTTTTATAAATTATTTTAGAATCTCATTTTCATCATGCATGCTGAATTTCATCAACATTGGATTAAAAATGGCCAAGTTCCATAATAATTGGCCAAATTCCGAAACTTTATTCAAGAATCATATTATAGAATCTCATTTCCATCGCGTATGTCAAATTTAACCAAAATCGGATAAGCAATGGCCAGGTTCCTTCCTAATTGGCCATATTCCAGAACTTTATCCAAAAATCATTTTAGAATCCCCTTTCCATCGTACACGCTGAACTTCATCAAAATCGGATAAGAAGTGGCCAAGTTTCTTCCAAGTTGGCCATTTTCCAGAACTTCATCCAAAATCATTTTAGAATCCCATTTACATCGTACATGTTGGATTACATCAAAATCGGATTAGAAATGGCCAAGTTCCTTCCTAGTTGGCCATTTTCCAGAACTTTATCTAAAAATCTTTTAAGAATCCAATTTCCATCGGGCATGCTGAATTTTATCAAAATCTGATAAGAAATGGCCAAGTTCCTACCTAGTTGGCCATTTTCCAGAACTTCATCCAAAAATCATTTTAGAAGCCCATTTCCATCGTACATACCAAATTTCACTAAAATCGGTTAAGAAATAGCAAACTTCCATAATAATTGGTCATATTGTATAATTTTATTTAATGTTCTGTCATCTCTTATCGGCGAGAATTACAAAAAAATCTTACGATCGTTAAGGGTTAACAAATAATTAACGCAAAATGTGAAAAAGTCGTTTTTTTATTTTGAAGATCATTTGTTCCTTTAATTGTTTTGTCAAAATTTTAATCAATCTGTCCGGAAAAACGGTTGGATGGATCAATTTGAAAATAATACAGGGCTATTGGGAGTACATTAAACTGTAAAATGACCTGGCAACATTAGTATTTTCATCAATATTTGTAAAGTAACGGTAGATTTACTAAGACAACCTAAAAAGTCGTTTTTTCGTACTCTTTTAAATCAGTATTGGGGGTGAAAAAAAATTTGTTTTCAACTAATCATTAAAGGGTCTTGTAGGAAGTTTACTCAAGTTTTTAAGGCGGCCCTAAAATTTACTGTGCAGTCATTGGTTGCTGAGATATCGATGATCAAAGACAAAAGGATCTTTTTTGATTCAAAGTCAAATATCTCAGCAAAAAGTTGACATAGAAAGACCAGAAAGAAATTAATTTTACGCCTAATTAACAGGCTAACTGACCTATACATTGGTTTAACTTAAAAGAAAATTCCCGAGCCCATGGATCGTTACAAAAAAAAAAAAATCGATTTTTTTTTTCTCGCGCTCTTTCTTATGATTGCGTGATAACGGTATCTCACAAAAATTGTCCGCTCAAAAATCTCAAAACTAGAGATTTGAAGCTATGAAATGCTTTTCTTTTCATCTCTGTACGACCGTATTTTACAAAGATACAGCTCTTCAAAAAACACTAAAAAAATTGAAAAAAATTTGTGTTCCTTTAATTTTTTGGAGTAGTGTATAAATCTTTGTTCGCCATTACATTCGACCTAATTGATTTTATGTGATAAAGGGCAAAATTATATACTGCACAGCATATTTGCTTTTTGTATCCCTAAATAATCATAACCGAAAAAACCCTTTTTCACCTCCAAAATTACTTATAAATTTCTTTTAAACTTGTTTCCTAACTATTTTGTTATTTTAACAGTAATTTTGATTAAATGCAAATACGCTTGAAAATTACACAAAAAAGTGAATAAAGTATTATAGCTGACATACTTGTTTAGATGACTACAACAGCAAAATTGCTTGTCTCCCGACTTTTTTGCTTTATGGCGTATAGCAAAATCCCTGCTGTCTTATATACCTACATACTTAAGCTAATTAGCAATTTTCTTCACTGCCACAACGTTTTAAAAACTTATAACTAATTTGTGTAATTTTTCGGATTTCACGATATTGTAACAGCTTCGTTTTTGCTGTCTAGGACAATTTACCTATCAAATTGTTACTTGGGCGGCATGTGATCTAGAAGGATGCTACTTGATATTTCCTTAACCGATTTTAGTGAAATTTGGCTTGTGTGTTGCATCTAAAATTACTTTTAGATGAAGTTCTGCCAATTTGGATCGAACTGGAATATTTCTTAGCCGACGTTTTAACTGGTTTCCCCAGATAAATCTCAACAGTTGCCTGGTTCACAGAAATCTTAACAGACAATAGCTTTTATGATATTGTCTGTTGAGGTTTTTGTGAAACTGGCAGCTGTTCTCATATTGACATATTTATTATCTGCCGGGGAAATTTAATCACAATCAAAGAAAAATACAGACATGTATGTGATCGCACGCGTAGAAAATCAAATTAGCATCTCATTTCCGTAGTGCATGTCGAATTTCACCATAATCAGGTAAGGAATAACCAAGTTATGTATATCCTACCGGCAATATTGCAGAACTTTATCTAAAATAATTTTAGGATCAAACTTCAATCTCAAATGTCAAAATAGCTAAGTTTTTCCTTAAGGGAGAACACCACTGTGACCTACCATTTTCAAGTGCTTAGTTTGGTATTTTTTTTTTTAGAAATGGGTTGGGTTTAGAGGAAAAAAACTTTTAGGCTATATTTGGCATATATTTAAGTAAACAAAAAAAAATTTTATGTAAAAAAAAATACAAAATGGCGGCGCTAGAGTAGCTTTAGTAGAAGTGATTTTGCCTAGAGTCGCTCCGCTGCACGCAGTAGAAGTGTCTTAAATTTGTTCCTGGAACAAAAAATAAAATATTTTCATGAAATATATTAGTTTTAGCATCGAAGTACATGAGAAAATTAAAAAATTCGAAAAAATAAAAAATTGAGACAAGTTTGAAGAAAAAGTTTCATTTTTCGACTATAATTTTCGTATAAAAAGTTGTATATCTTTTTTAATTTTTAATGAATCAAAAAAAACTCATGTACTTCGATTTTAAATCTATTTAAGAAGCTACAGTTAAATTTTCAAGTCGATTGAACAAAACTTGATTGAGTTCTGCTGCGTGCAGATTTCCAAAACACGGTTTCGAGAAAAACGCGTTTAAAGTTTTTGGTATCAATCAGACATCGAAAAACTCATGAGTGAATTGCTCATTTGTACCATTATTTGAGAATGAGTAAATTCAACACACACATAAAAAATAAAATACGAATATCAAGAGTTTTTTGTTTCGCATTAGAGTAGTTTTTGTTTTTTCTTGAATATCCAAATTCTCTTTTCTGTTTTTTGTTTCAACTCACATTGAAAAAACTCAAATGAATTTTTTTTAGCTTGTGCAATGAAACTCTTTTGGTAGAAGCATTCATTTTTGAATGTGCATTAAAACACATGAGTTTTAAAACTCAACACAATAAAGAACGAAATGTGTGAAGTGAATGGGGATATTCATCAAATTTCAGTTTTTCTTTATTCTTCTTTCGTTGAATTCACAAGTATTTATGACGATTAGTTTTAAAATTTATGTGTTTTTAATGAAATTTCGATGTACATATTCATATTAAACATGAACCGAATTTTTATTATTTTTTTTTTGTTGTGCATGAGTAAGATCATTAGAAAAAACGTAAATTAATCGTTGTATTTATACCCAAAAAAGTATGCTCTAATATATACCCGATGGCTATAATAAACCACGAAGACACAACATCTGATTAGATGCGCGACACGACTGGGCGAATCCCTCAAGGGTATGTTTATCATCTGATCCGAAGACGTAAGAATGAAAGTCGTGTGATGTATGTAAATAATCGGTACTCGTGGAACATACCAACTCAGCGATAAAGTGGTATACGTGCAATTAGTTTATAATTGCCTGCTTAAATTTGAATTATGTATTTATTATTTTCAAACCAAATTTTTATAAAGTAAACCTCATATTTTGTACTTTCCACCCGGGTCAAGGGTAACAGAATGTTTTGGCGAATAATTTGGTCAAAAAATAATTATTAATTGAATTTTCTGTAAAAATTAGTAAAATACGTCCGAATCTAGGATGTCAAGGGTTTTGAAACACCTAATACCAGATTTACTTAAACCTTGAATATTTAAAATCGAAAAGGCCACCCGCACTCAAAAAAAATTGTAAGTCTAGTTTTTATATTTCAATTTAACTTTGTTTATTCTTGTCGCATTTTGCCAGCTAAGTTTTCAAATTTGACACAGAGCTTCGTTTCATCAAACAATTTAATTGATATTCTATACATAATATGTAATATATTTTACAAAAGTACAGTAAATTGAAAAAATAATTGTCAGAAACACAGAAATATAGCTAATTTATTGTACATTAAACAAAACCCAGTTGTAAAATCTACAAATTGAACTATTCGGTATATAATTTATTAAAAAAATTGTATTTTATCAGTATTTTGGGCACACCAGTCTTAAGCATAAATCCATATTATATGTATTCAATATAATGCTGTATATGTAATTAAATAAAATAGAACATTTTTATCGTTTATATTGTAGAAAATTCATTATACAATATACATTATGTAATGGCTCCATGCTTCGGAACAACGCGCCTAAAATACTGTTATAATACATTTATTTTGTAAATAGTACAACAAATTTGTACGGTTTTGTTTAATTTGTAGATTTTACAAAAGTGCTTTGTATAACTAACAATAAACTATCTATGTTTTTGTGTTTCTTACAAGTATTTGTATAATTCACTGTACTTTTGTCAAATATACAATTTTTTTGTTTCTTTATAACAAAAAACGATCGAATTGTATTTGTATAGCGATATAATTCAGTTAAATTGTGCTCGTGCTACAGAAAGGTTAAACTGAAATAAAAAATATGAAAATAGATAATAATGTTGAAATTAAAAATGTGTTAACTTTTATTGGAGTACCAGAAATTTTAATTAAAAATATAATTTCATTAATTTACTAACTGGTGAGTAAAATTATTATTAATAAGTATTTTAGTGATGATTTTAATACTACATTAGTGACCAAAAACTTTATGGAATATGAAATAAATTGAAGTTTTTATTTGAGTTTACTGTTAAAAAATAAAACAATTTTTTTATATTCCATAACGTTTTTTTGTATTCTTATTATAAACCAAGCCTTATGCATATATATATATATATATATATAGCCATTCCACGCGAAATCAGACACCCATCCAGGGGCAAGGTGTGCAAATATTTTGAAATTGGGGGAGATCGTTAATCTGGATAAAAAAAATATAATTTGAGTAAAAATTCTATGGGTAAATATTGAATATCGCTCTAATTTGTTATGACGTTTTGCCCCCGTAAATGTGTTCTTTTTTGTCCGATTCCGCGTGGAATTGCTATTATGTAGTTAATTATATTTTCTGTATTAATATTTTTAATAAATGTAATATTTAATATTACATATTTTATTAATTCAAATGGCATCTGAAATGGCATCAAATGGCAGAGAAATGGCACCATTATAAAACCCCACTAGGTTACAAATTGGTAAGTAAACACATTTTTATAAGCAAGAAGTATATAGGTATATACTGATCTGATACCCTTATTTATTTAAATAATTAAAATTCTTTCAACAGATTGAAATCGATTTTAAAGCATCTTCCAATACTTACCGAAAAAATCAAAGAACCTGGAGACCTACAACTTTTAAATATAATTAGTGAGAGGGATCATATTATTGATAGTAAGTAAAATTATTAAAACATTTCGATTAACTTTAACTTATCAAAATTTTGAATCATGTATGAAACTGACTTTATCTTATTTATTTTGTTCCAGATGGTTACAAAGCGGCGATCATGCACTTATTACATTATATAATACCACCAACAGCAAAGGAAATAAAAGTGATAGGAAACAAAAAAATGCTTGTGAGGTATAGTGTGAAAGACTCCCAACGAAGTTTCATGCTAATTAGTATAACAGCAGAGGAACTGGAGGAAAAATTACTACTACAATTATCGAGTAACAAATCAATTCAACCATTATTATTAATTACGGGTTCCATAATTAATCCCATACAGATAATGGTCTATTTCGATGGTATACGATACCAAGTATATTCAATTTTGAGGGCCGTATTTTTACATTTTTTATATATTTAATCTACAATATCCTATTCAATCCCAATATATTTGGCTATTTTTCCAAAATTATTTTTACAATATAAAAACAATATACCTATGACAAAAACCACCCGTCCATAATTTCTTTAAGGCAACAATTAGAGCAAAACTAAAATAAAAATACAAATAAACAAAATTTAATGAAATATTTAGTTATTATGATGAATTTATATATTAATGAAATTTAATTTAATGTTAAGTGAGGAATAAAAAGGCAGTTAATTGAATACAAACTGAGAATAAATATATTTTTACTTTTTTTTTCTTTGGATAAAAAGTTACAGATTAATAATTAATAAAACCATAATTTATAATAAAAATGTATGTGTTTTTCATTTGTATATTGGTTGAAATCGATATCTCATTTGGTACAAGTATCAGGAGTACAAATTGAAAATGCGGGATTGATAACAGATGGCGTTACTAACGCTATACGCATCAGGCAGTACTGTGACTATGTTCATGTCAAAGCTACGTCTTATAGCTTTAATTTTCAGTATGTGTCAATTTGTCGCAGTGTCAAATTCATAGTTTTTTTGAGCTCTCAATATGTCGAGTTTCGTGCCAACAAAACAGCATTTGCGGGAAGTTTTAATTTACTTCTTTAATTTGAAGAAAAGTGCTGCTGAAGCACATCGATTGGTCTCCGAGACTTATCCGAGTCATGTTCCATCGGTTTCAACGTGCGAGAGATGGTTTGTGCGGTTTAGAAGTGGTGATTTTGACGTTGAGGACAAAGAGCGGCCGGGCCAAGTGAAAAAGTTTGAGAATGCTGAATTGGAGGCAATACTCAATGAAGACTCGTGTCAAACTCAACAAGAGCTCGCAGATTCATTGGGAGTGACACAACAAGCCATTTCCCATCGTATAAAAGCCCTCGGAATGATCCAAAAGCAAGGACATTGGGTGCCGTATGAGCTGAAGCCGAGAGACGTCGAGCGCCGTTTTTTTGCATGCGAACTGCTGCTCGAACGGCAAAAACGGAAGGGTTTTTTGCATCGCATTGTCACTGGTGATGAAAAGTGGATCCGTTACGATAACCCGAAGCGCAAAAAATCATATGGTTACCCCGGCCATGCATCATCATCGACGGCCAAACCAAATATTCACGGCGCCAAGCTCATGCTCTGTATTTGGTGGGACCAGCTGGGTGTGGTGTATTATGAGCTATTGAAATCGAACGAAACCATCACAGGAGCACTATACCGAACTCAATTGATGCGTTTGAGCCGCGCACTCAAAGAAAAACGGCCACAATACGAGCAAAGACACGACAAAGTAATTTTGCAACATGACAACGCTCGGCCACATGTTGCAGCGCCGGTCAAAACATACCTACAAACGCTGAAATGGGAAGTCTTACCCCACCCGCCGTATAGCCCAGACATTGCTCCTTCCGATTACCACCTTTTCCGATCGATGACACATGGCCTAGCTGACCAGCGCTTCCATTCTTACGAAGAAGCCCAAATATGGGTCGATGACTGGATAGCAGCCAAGCCGGCCGAATTTTTTCGCGACGGTATCCGTAAATTGCCAGAAAGATGGGAAAAAGTTGTGGCTAGCGATGGACAATACTTTGAATAATTCATTTGTTACCATTTTTTCAGAATAAACGTTCAAAAATAGAAAAAATCCCGCATTTTCAATTTGTACTCCTGATATGTTATTTTATTTATGGATAGGATGAATCTTACTTTGGAACTAGTTTAAAATTTTTGCCGTTATATATAAATATATATACAATATATATCATAATATAATATATTATATATTATTATATATATATATATATATATATATATATATATATATATATATATATATATATAATATATATATAACAATTATTTGTTGAAATAACAGTGTTCTATCACAAATGTACAATATTTTGGTAAATTCACAATTGCTTTTTACATTTTACAAACACTTTTGTACATTTTACTATATTAATTGTCTACATTTACAAATCATTTGTTAAATACAAAAAAAAATTGTATATCCAATAAATTTATTTTAATAAATTATTTGTAAAAATTACATGTAATTTGTTGCGTTTACAAGATTTGGAAAAAATCATTTGTTTGTTTCTCAAAAAAAAAATGTAGCAATAACAAAAATATTTGTCGTATTAAATAAAAAAATTGTGGATTTGTTATATTTGACAAAAAATAATGTGTATGCCTCACAAAGATTTTGGTTGTTTTAATAAATAAAATTGTAAATTACTATTACATATTTTGTAAGTTTTACAGGTATTTTGTAATTTTGTCCAAATAACCTTAAATTTTTGTTGGACGTATAGGAACAAATAAATTGTACGTGTAACTCTGATATTGTTAATAATACTAGGATTTTTTTTTGAGTGCGGGTGACCGGGTATACACACAAGGGTTAAAAAATGAATTTCACAATTTTTTACGATCTTGATTTTAAATTCTCACGAATTTAGATTTTCATGGGAGTAAAATAAAGGTGATGAAAAACAAATTTAATTATAAATCAGGTACATTTTGTTTTGACGTGATAACGTCTTACGCCGCATGTTCAAAAAATTGAAACAAAATTTAGCCCTTGGTCGTAAGCAATTACTCATCGACTATAAGCATTACATTTAATTTAAAGATATGATTGCTTAGATTGGCCCTTCGGCTTTATGTGTCACGCATAATATTATCGCAATGACGTCATCAGGCGGCAAAGGAACTCGCGCCGCGAACCTCTGATTTCAATCGATTTAAATGCTTGAACCAGTGTAGCGAGAGAATAGCTAATCCAATCGGAGATCCATTCGATGGTGTCAATTTTTGAGTCTTGAGTTTGTATCGTAATTGGCGTACTGTTTGAAATTTTTGGTTGCACAAGGGGAAACGGTTACACGAAAGGGGGAAAAGAAAAAAGCCTTAAGTGCAAGAAATGAAGGGGCAACTTATCGAGCAAAATTTTATTTCTAAGTATCTTAACCGATTTTGAAGAAATGCAGCATGTACGATGGAAACCGGATTCTAAAATGGTTTTCAGATAAAGTTTTGGAATATGGCCAATTAAGAAGGAACTTATGGTAATTTCTTATCCGATTTTGATGAAATTCAGCATATACGATGGAAATGAGATTCTAAAATGATTTTTAGATAGTGTTCTGTTCAGTTTAAATTTTATTTACTTAGTGAATTTCGGTAATTCTTAGGACATTTTTTATAAATTTGAAATTTGATAAAAAAAAATCAAATAAACAAATAACATCTGCGAATAAAGAAGTTTCACTTCTATCACCAGCTTGTTTGGATGAGGCTCATGATTTTTTTTTTATAAATTACTTAAATTAGATCAAATTATTTAATTTATGAAATGTTCCCTGAAACATTTTTTGATTTACCAAAGCAATACAAGCAATTTATACAATAATTTTAAAATTAAATTGCTACACCCAACCATAGACGTAGACTAACATAATACTAATTCCCTAAAATACTTTATAGTTAAAGTAGGATAATTCGGGGGAACTTCCCCGAATTGATTACTCCGTGAAATTATTTACTTCATTTTGTAAATGATGTCGCTAAATCGAATATTTAAAACTGGATTATATCCGCTGCAAAATTATTAATTTCATATTAAACCCAACAAACTTCTTAAATATATTTTGGCGAGGGTTATGCATTTTAATTTTATTTTCACCAAATTCATTTTGCATTTATCGGCGGTTTTAATTTATTTAGAAAATGGATTGTTAGCCAAAATAAAATGGTTTACGTTTAAAAATTATTGAAAATTAATTAATTTCCCTACACAAATTTTTCGGCGGAATTGATTCAGTACAGGCCTGAATCAAACAAGTACAGGCCTGAATGTACAAAATGAAAAGTAAGAAAACTCATTGCTGTATAAATGGTATACGTCCATCTTCTTCTGTGGCTTTTATCACGATTATATTAAATCAAATATTTTTTATAATTTCTATTAAATTTTCGATTAATATTTATTATGTAATATATTTAAAAGGAATAAATTAATACACGTTAAAATTTTTTTCGAAATACACAAAAATTATTTAAAAAATCAAACTTTCATTATTGTGATAATAAAATTAAATTTGGGAATACCGGTTTCGGACATTCGTTCTTCTTCAGTTCCTAATTGACTATTCAATTAGGAACAGAATAGCCAATTAAGAACTGAAGAAGGGCGAATGTCCGAAACCGGTATTCCCAAATTTAATTTTATTATCACAATAATGAAAGTTTGATTTTTTAAATAATTTTTGTGTATTTCGAAAAAAAATTTAACGTGTATTAATTTATTCCTTTTAAATATATTACATAATAAATATTAATCGAAAATTTAATAGAAATTATAAAAAATATTTAATTTAAGAAAACTCAGTGTAATTTTAGTGTACCTACATACTATTTAATGAAACAATTTTAGCTTAATGTTTTGACAAGCGTTTTCAATTTTATAATAACAACCCGATGGTTCGGCGGTATTTTCCGTTATTCTCAAGGGCACAGTTTATTCAATAATTTAAAAGACGAATTTTTTCTTATCTTAACTAGGGAAAAATTTTAAAATTAAAAAATACTCAGTTTAACCGAAATAATTAAAGTTATATAATTACAAATTGAGGTTTAAAAAGTTATTTTATAAAGAACATTACCAATATGTTATCGTAATAATTTAACAACAATTTGGAAACTTCCTGGACATTTAATAAATTTTGAGATAGATTTTGATGTTTCTTAATATAAATGCTTTTTAAAATTAATCTTTTATTGATATTTTGCTCCTTATCCAGTATTTTAGCATGTACTACAGAACGTAGCAATTCGGGAAATATTTTTGAAAGTACGCGCTAAAATATGATCTAACGTTTGCTTTATTTGTAATATTTTTAACCTGGGGTGGAATGTTGTAACATCACTTTTGATTCGAATTCGATAGATTTTATGTCTCATGTTTCAAGAATAAAATTGTACTCTATTTCGCTTTTTGGTTACGCTTTTTCTATTGCGATCTCTTTTTGTTGCGTACTTTTCTTTTCTTTCAAATCGGTAAAGTATCACTAAACAAAAATTAGAGTGATTAATAATCCTGAGTTTAAGTAGAAATAGCATGTTGTTTTATTCGAGCAAGCTGAGATACATAGCAAGAAAAAGATCATAATTGGAAAACGAAATAGAGTAAAATTTTATTCTTGAAACATGAGACATAAAATCTATCGAATTCAAATCGAAAGTGAAGTTACAACATCCCACCCCAGCACTCTGATTCTATAAAAAATAAGATAATGGGTAAACGTGTAAACCTGTGAAAAGCAAAGCTTTCTTTTATTAGTTTGAAATTTTAGATTTTATTTCAAGTAGTAGCCAAATCGGAAAATTGCGAACTCATTAAAGTAAGCTTCGCATTTTACAAGTTTACACATTTACCCATTATCTTATTTTTTAGAGAATCAGGGCCCTGGATTTATTAAATTTGGTTTATTATGTTAATTTTTGTGAAATAGATAAAAATAAATAATATTTGACTTAAATTTTCCGTAAATAATCAGAATCACCATTATATTATTTAATACAAATAACCTAAAAATACGTAATATACCAATCAGCCGGGCAGTGTCATAAAACAAAATACAAACAACAATTTTTTTAGTAAATTGGAAATAAAATCAATTTTTAATAAACTATCCAATTTGGAAGGTTTGTTTAGGAATTTGTTAAAAAATCGTAAAATTTTGGGCGGAATTTTTTATTTATAAACGATTTATATTGAAATTTTTTTTGTTTGATTTACTTATAGACTAAATAAAATAAAAATTATTGAATTTAAATAATTTTGAAAATAAAAAAACACGTTTTTCTATTAAATTTGTAGAATTTTATATAGTACATATCATTGAAAATCCATTCTAAGTCATATTCATTCACCTTCGTCGTCACTAATTGTAATAACTTTATCGGAATCGTTTTCTAACAAAATCATGTCACTATCATTGCTAACAGAATCTTATCGGCTATAAAACCATGCTTCACCCACAGTAAGAGACTTATCAATGCTGGAAGCTTTAACTAATTGTTTAAGTGGTAATATGTTTGGAATTAGTAATTTAAATGTCGTTACAATTTTCGGTCTCCGAATAATATCATCATCAAGCAAGATATACAGAAAATAGAGGTAGTATATTCCCGTGTCTCATTTTCGTCTTTCTTTGCGCATCACGTCACGTGTAGACTAAAAAGCAGATATTTATATTAAGTTTGGCGGTTTTTTGATTAATTTTTTAAATAAATCAAAAATAATCCTAATTTTTTTAACAAACCGTATTTACATACAATTGATAATGATAGTTTCCCTAGACCTTTTTATGCTATATTTTTTTTGGGTTCGGGTCAAAATGCCGCGTTTTAAAATGTCGCGTTTTAAAATATCGCGTCTTAAAATGTCGCGTTTCAAAATGCCGCGTGGTACAAAATGTCGCGTGGTACAAAATGTCGCGTCTTAAAATGTCGCGTTTCAAAATGCCGCGAGGTACAAAATTTCGCGTGGTACAAAATGTCGCGTCTTAAACTGTCGCGTTTCAAAATGCCGCGAGGTACAAAATTTCGCGTGGTACAAAAAGACGCGTTTTAAAATGTCGCGTTTCACAATGCCGCGACGTACAAAATGTTCAATTTGGATTAAATTGTTTATCCGATATCAACTTCCGATATATAAGGACTTAACTTTAACATTCTAGTGAAGGAATATTCTAATAAATTTCAACATTTGCGTTCTTTTTCTTAGACCCACTTTATAATTACATAAAATTACATTTATAAATAATTTCCATTCAGTGAAGGAAAATTTTACTATATGTTTAAACACAATTTGCTTGTTTCAAATAATTTTTATTAAATTATTTATTATTTCACATCATATTGTGTTGATTTATAAGGAATTTTTCAAAACGCGTCATTTTAAAACGCATCATTTTAAAACGCGTTATTTTGTACCACGCGGTTTTTTGAACCACACGGTTTTATGAAACGCGACATTTTGGACCACGCGACATTTTGTACCTCGCGGCATTTTGAAACGCGACATTTTAAAACGCGACATTTTGTACCACGCGGCATTTTAAAACGCGGCATTATGAATGGTTCCCATTTTTTTTATAGTCCAAATATTTAAGAAATAATTCCTTCGAGTACATAATACCTAAGATAAATGGCAAAAAGGGTAGACAAAATTATGAGTACGTAACATAAAACAATTAAATTGTTAAATGTTTTTGGTCATTTACGTACCAATTATTAAAATTTTTATTTTTTTACGTTATGTTCGTTTGGCTTGAAATTACTGGTATCCACGAACCTACTATTCAAATATTACATATATGTCCATATTCAACGTTAAATATAAATGTAAAAATATATTAAATAAAAATCCAGTGCACTTGTGTCACAGTCATTTGTGTTCTTATCAGAAGTATAATTGATAATTTTGTTGCAATAGGAATTATTCAAATTTAGTATATTTAAAATCGAACACTCCCAAATTTTTGAATTAAATAATTCAAATCTAAACGTTCTCTGCATTTAACAAAATATTATACTCATATATTCCGAAACTTGTTATGTAATGTGCTCAAACAGTCTGCTCTAGACACGAATATTAAAACATGCCTCATTGCCTGAAACTCCATATAAATATCAGCATTTTTGACTACACGTGACTTCAAATTGCGAAAAAACGATAGCAACAGCATGCACAATATTATACCTTTATTTTCTGTATATCTTCATCATCAAGTATATTTGGTACAAGGAATAAAAGACAAAATTCGCCCGTAAATTTCACTTTATTACTATACTTGTTGAAGCGCTGAACAACAACGTGTTGCTTAAACAATCTCCATAACGGCATAACCTCTCCTAAAATAAAATTATGATCGGCTTGAGTATCGCTACATTTTATAAAGTACAAAATCATAATATCGTCCCTCTAGTAATGAAACAGCGTATAAGAAAAATAGCACTTTTAAAATAATTCGCATTTAAATGTTTTTCGAAAAAACTTTTTAAAATAAAATCGTTTATATCATAGAAAATTAAATTTTCTATAAAATAAAAGATTTTATTTCAAAAAAATTTTTCAATAAACATTTAAATGCGAATTATTTTAAAAGTGTTATTTTTCTTATACGCTGTTTCATTACTAGATAGACGATATGTTACACAATGGAACAAAAACAAAAGATTCCTTTTTTGGAAAATGTTTTTAACCATACAATACGTTCATCTTCAGCCTACCCCTCCTTTCGGTAAAATTGGGCCATGGTTTTAAGATAAGCCTATCTAAGAAACCCGATTCACATACATTTGTTTTTGTAGAAGGTACATTAATTAATGTGTGCGAAATATTTTTCGAATAATAAAGGAACCATAAATTTAAAAAATGTAGATTCACATAACCATACACATTCAAAGAAACTACGCAAATTTGATGAATGAATTTTTGTATTCTTCACTTGAAGTTTTAAAAAATTTGTGTGTTTTATAACTCTTCTACCAAAAAAGTTTCATTGTGCAAGCTAAAAAAATTCATTTGAGTTTCGCAGATATCCAAAATCATTCATTTTTGAGTATGCATTAAAACACATGAGTTTT
Organism: Tipula helvola; assembly: GCA_963556165.1. NCBI lineage: Eukaryota > Metazoa > Arthropoda > Insecta > Diptera > Tipulidae > Tipula > Tipula helvola. The sequence goes on along the minus strand of OY744483.1, from coordinate 181,345,463 downwards.
AAAACTCAATAAAATGAAGAACACAAAGAACTCTCTTCACAAACACATTTAGACTGAATGTGTGTTACGTGAGAAGAATAAAGAAAACTGAAATTGAGTGAATATTCACATTCACAAATTCAGCAAAATGTTTGTAGAGAGAATTTTTTGTGTTCTTCATTTTATTGAGTTTTCAAATTCATGTGTTTTAATGCACACTCAAAAATGAATGATTTTCGATGTCTGAAATTCTCAATAAGAGCTCTCAGGAAAATGCTTGAAAACCTTTTAAAAAAAAATTTTTTTTAGCTATAAACGAATTTGTACATATTTTTGAGGGTCTAAAGGATTTTTTAAAAGCAAAAAAAAAATCGATTTTTTGAAAATCTCACAGTGGTGTTCTCCCTTAATTGCCCGAACTTCAGAATGGAATTTCCACTGTTTGCTCTTATTTGTCATCCAGTTTACATTCATTGACACCGTGTGTAAAAAAAATTTATACTGGCCGATTTAAAATACAAAACGCTTTGTGATAGTGTGAGTTTGAACCAGTTTAATTTTAAACATAGTATGTAGAGTGAATGTACTATACACCGGTTGAATAAGAAAACGAAGTGTTAAATTTTGACAGCGCACTGCACTGCGCTGTGTGAATTATCAAACAGACCCTAGGTATACAAAATGTTTCCTATGAACTGTTATAATTTTGGAAATAACAATCTAAAATTCAATAATTTTGGTTCAAAGTAATCAAAATGAACCAAAAACATTTTCAAATGCGGCCAATGAATACATAATCACCAAAGGAATGAGACATTCTTTGTTACCAAATAAAAAGCAACTCATTTTCAAACTTAGATAATTAAAAGCTGTATCATCGAGCGTGTATGTTAAAATTCAATAAAAGCTTTGTCATCAAAACATTCATTATATAATATCGAATTGAAATTAAAAGCAATATTACTATTATTACTATCAATATACGCTTTATTATTCTTATCAAGGATGATTGAGCACATTAAGCAAAAGACAGACCAAACAACATATTTCAATGACTATAAGAAAACTTAATCTAATCTCGTTTCGATTTCGACGTATTACATAATTTGCGTAAAATGAATTTTAGTATTTTATAATCGATGTATAATACTATAGCAGCGATCAATGCCAAGAGCCCGATAACATCTAAAGAATGCAGCTGGAAAACATTTAAATGAATCGCGTTCGATTGCATATGCTTGGCGCCGCCATGTCTAATCACGTATTCAGTCCAATAAATTCCGGTCTCGAGAGCACTGATCGGACGATCACGATATAATAATTTCTCATACTGTGCACGATTGCGATACTTGGGATTCTGCAAAATTTCAGTAATTGCACTAAAAAGTGTTTCCTCATTTACTTTAAGAAAATCCAGTTTTGTTCCCCATCCTTCATATTCAACTTGTTCCGCATTTGTCATTTGATCAGCAAATACTGGAATAACTAGAGCCGGAACACCGTAGTATTTACTTTCTGTGACGCTACCAAATCCACCATGTGTGATAAATAATTTTAAATTTGTATGCTGCAATACATCCGTTTGTGAAACCCATTTTACAGTCTTCACATTATCGGGTAGTCCCGGAATATCATTAGTTTCAGATTTCCACAAGATATTTAAATGAAGTTTACGGAAAACGGCCAGAATTCCTTCTAGCGTAGATTTAGGAAGGTTTTTTGTTTTAATATTAGATCCAAGGCTGAAAAATATTACGCCGTTGATTGACGCATCCATCCAATTTTGTAAATCATTGGGGAGCGGTTCCGCTGTGTTTTTCATTTGTATTCCACCAACTTCTATGATCGCTGGTACATTTGGTCGTACGTCACCCTGACTGAAATGGTGCGATATAAACACGGCTGAAATATTTTCCGAAATTTCATCAAGCGTTGGATATTTTGGTTGAGGAAAATAACGGCTAAAAATTAATAAAATCTATACAATTCCGATATAATGCATAAATTTATGTTTACCTACTTGTATTGTGTAATACTTCTGCTGTGCATGTAGCGCACCATGAAATAATCCAAAACATACCAGATAAACGTTAATACACGCTCCTTAAAATCTAAGACTCCATTGTACCGTGCCATTAAATGAGGTATGTACGAGATCTCATATGGATTTCCGGTTATATCAAATACTTTTGAATAACCTTTCACTGAGCTAAACGATATTATTGGGCATTTAAAATGAGCCGCAAGCCCGTGTAATACTTCATCGGCCAGCTCCAGTATGACTAAATCGAATTTCTCGTTAGCCATTATTTGTTTAAACTTCTCATTCTGCATGAACAGATTCTGGTTCTCATCAAAAGCATCAATCATCTTAGGCATATTCGTCAACATACTAAGCTTATTGCCCGGATCCTGCATCATCATGTCCATTAAATCATCAATTTTAGTATAACGGTCCATTGTAATGTGGCGATAATTTTTATGTTGTTTATCGGGTGGAAACTGTGTGATCGCTGTAATTTCATGACCTCGTTCAGCGAGCCCGAATAAAAGTGCTTCGGCTGGAATAAAATGAGATCGACTTACTGTTGTGTATACACTTAGGATACGATATCCATCAATTAAGAAATTTTGTCCAGCAAACGCTAGGATTAATAAAATTGCGACTTTCATCGTGAACTGTTTTAATAATACTGCCTCTGGGTCTTAATTTATGGTAGATAAGATTAAAAAAAAAAACTTCATTCTTATCATTAAGCACAATAATATCTATTTCGGCCACTTTACTCAAATTTTGAACTAGACTCGATTTATTATTGATGTTAGTCTTTGTTGTCGCACGATAATTTTGCAAAACAGTTTTTGAATTTGTTATTCTGAAGATTCCAGGAGACAAGACAAATTCGTACAACTTTAAAGGTGTTTTTGCATAAACTAGAAGAGCACAATTTTTTATTTGGTGATCGTTGCTGAGGTCTAAAATATTACCGGTCCCTCCAAATGTACCATGTTAAATTCAATGAGAATTGAGCTTCGTGGACCAAATTTAGTTAAAGGTCGATGTGACATTAAAATTGAATGCGGTTTTTGTTTGTTCAGCTAGTGCTAGATGTTAGCCATGATTTATCAAAGATGTTCATATCTGAAACGACGATGCGAACTTTTACCTAAAGCAGACATGACTCGGTTACAGAAAATTCTATGCTCACAATCTACTTGTCAGGCTGTGCTTCGCACATTTTGAAAATACCATTAAACTCGTAGGCTTATTTTATAAAATCACAATTGGATCAAATCAAATTTCTTCAGCATTATTATTAATTTTAACGAACACTGATGTTTTCTTATCCTCTCAATATTCTTAGAAATTCAACCCCATTATCTCCATGGATCCTGGAGCTGAAGCAATGGGTAAAACTTATTTAATATGATGATGTGTTCTGTTTCCATCATCGATTGAACCGAAAGAAACCAATTTTCTAATTTTTCACATCAGCTATTTATCCATTACATTTTGAATCGACTGTCTTTGATAAGATTAAAACTAAAAACACAACCTTTTGTTATCTATAAACAGTTACACACATAGACAATAATATTTATTTCGTAAAGTTCACTCTAATTTCGGTTTTTTCGAACGTTTGAAAATTCGTCGCCAAGTCCATTTTAAAATTTTAAAATTAATGTACAATGAAACCACAGTAACCAGTAATAAAAATCCGATTACATCGAGTGAGTGCAATTGGAAGAAATTTAAATGGATCGCATTCGATTTCATATGTTTTCCGCCATGATGACGTATTATATATTCAGTCCAAAAGATTCCATTTTCGAGTGCGGTAAGTGGACGATCGCGATATAAAATTTGTTCATATTCAGCTTGTGCTCGATATTTTGGATTTTCTAGAGTTTCATTAATCGCACTGTAAAGACGTTCCTCAGTCAGCTCCTCAAATTTAACTACAGTTCCCCAGCCTTGTTGCGAAACCACTTCAGCGTTAGCCATTTGATCACCAAAAATTGGAATGACGACTGTTGGTATCCCATAGTATTTTCCTTCGGTTACACTACCCAAACCACCATGTGTCACAAACAATTTTAAATTTTTGTGCTGCAGAACATCGGTTTGGGGAATCCATTTTAAAATTTTTACATTCGGTGGGATCCCCGCAATGTCATCGGTTTCCGATTTGAATAGTACATTGTATTTTAAGCGGCTAAATACCATCAATATATCGGCCAATTGATGTTTCGGTATATATTTGGTTCTCATAATTGAGCCTAAACTGAAATATATTACTCCGTCGGTTGATGCATCCATCCATTGTTGTAAGGCGGGCGGTAGAGGGGAAGATTTTTCACTCATCTGAACTCCACCAATTTCTATGAGGCTTGGAACAGTTGGCCGGACTGCACCTTGACTGAAATGATGTGTTACAAATATAGCTGATATGTTCTGAAGAGCTTCGTTAAATGTTGGATATTTGGCCAAAGGGAAGTAATCGTCATATATTCGCCCAAAATGATCGTAATAATATTTGGCCGATAGATGTTCCAATATAGAAATTAAGAATGACGTCAATCTTTGTTTAAAATTCATTAAACCTTTAAAAGGGACCATCATATTTGGCACGTAAGATACAGCTAATGGGTTGCCCAAAATATTTAATACTCGACTGGTTCCGCTAATTGTACTAATCATAATTACAGGGCATTTAAAATAGGCGCCCAAACCTATTACCGATTCCCCAATGAATGCTTCACTGAATACTATATCAAACGACTCGTGAGCCATAATTGTCTGTACGTCGATTGAATTAAACATAGTGTCGACTTGAACCCTAATGAATTTTACCGAAAAAGGCATTAGTTTTACCATGTTCCACATGCTTCCAGGCTCACGTGAAAATAGTTCGACCATGGCTAAAATAAATTAGCGAAATTAGCACAAAACAAATATCGGTAAAATGATTGAAATAAAAGAATATTTACTGTTATGCATGTCACTCAGTGGAATTGTTATATGCCGATAGTTTGGAATCGGCTTTTCTGGTGGAAAAGAACTAATCACTGTTACATCATGCCCCTTCTCGGCCAATCCAAGCATTAATGCCTCGGCTGGGATAAAATGTGATCGGCTTACCGTAGGATAAGCACATAAAATTTTATAAGCACTACATTGTACAAAAAACGTGATGGCTACAATTATTAAGAGTATGATGCAAGGTAGTTGTTTACCCATTGTGTATAACTTAAAACTGAATTTAATTAATCTTTATTTTTAAAAAACGATATTCTTATCAAATGATTATATGACAAATTTCAACGTAACTTTATTATTTTTTATTTTGTTTTGATAATTTTAATCAATTAAAATTTAAATTACGTCATTATGATTGTTTATCTTATTATGATTGCATACCATATTTCTTCACATTCGCTCTTCATACAATCACCTTTTACGCGGCAACCATTTTGGGTACATAATTTATTACTAAACAAACGGTGTTGATGATTCTTTTTCTCAAAAAACAAAAAAAAAATTTATAATTACACACAATCAAATAATTACAAATCAAATCATTTTTATTCTATTGTGCACTTATTCTAAAAACCGTAGGTCGTAAAATTTTAAAAAGTGGGTTGGTTGTGTTTTGTTTCTCCGAATAAAAAATATTTAATTAATTAATTAAAACGCCAACAACAAAAATGAAACGTAACTTCCTCTTCAACGTTATAAAGCGTACTGAAATTTATTTTATTATTTTTAAATTTTAGAATTTATCTAAAAATAAGAAAAGTATTTGGTACACACAAAAGATAAATAAATAAATACATATGTATATGTAAATTAGAAAATTATTGGATCTCGCAATCGCACGCACAAAACAATTGGTATATTAGTAGATTCAATAAAGGGGAACAAGTATTGTAATTGCGAATAAAATGTTGTTCCAAATTTTCATATTTCTCGACGAATTAGGTTACCAGGACCCCGAAACACCGATCAGAAAAATATCGTGTCCGTCCTTCCGTCTGTCCGTCCTTCCAGTCGCACATTTTTATTATTTTCGTTTTGCCTTCCATTCTCACAAATATTGATAGTTTTGATCGAAATTTTGTGCAAAGATAGATTTTACTAATAAGCAGTTTGTGTTAACTTTTAGGTCCATTCGAGTATAGAATAGAGGAGGTTGCAGTGGAAGAGAAAACTGCTAAACAGATTTTCTCAAAAACGGGACCGACGATTTTTTTGTTATGTTGATGATAAATTTGACAATTCATCATCTACTTGTTCACAAAATTTAAAATCGATTGAAGCATTGCGTGGAGTCATTTTAACAAAAAAGAGTAATATAAATTTGTTTATCTGTTTACCGAGGTAATGTCGAACTTTCCGAAGAAATATTTTTCCACAGTTAATATACCTTGCAAATTCCAACAATTGTTCCCTAGGTGTCTTTAAGATAAAATGAATAGATTACCGTGTAATATGAAATTTCTAAATTTACCTAAAATACTGTGCTGATGTCAAATAATATCGTCAACATTTAAAAATAATTTTATCTAGTGAGCTTTTAAATATAGCAAGATATTCCCGTTTCTATGGCATTGACATTTCTGACATTGACATTTTTGTAACGTGTTATTGACATTTTAATGATTGAAATATCAACGACATGTTGATTGATAGGATACATTGTTTGTGAATTTGTGAATAATGCTGTGTGCCTCAGAAGACTTTTCAAACTAAACTTTTCAAAATTTGAAGCTTTCGCTATTTCCTCGTAGATGCCAGATGAAAAGTCAATGCATGAGGTTACTTTTCGACGAATTTCAAATTTGTATGACGCCCTATTTAAAACATGTAGTATGAGGATGTAAATGTAACTGAAAAATAATAAAAAAATGGCAAAGAGACCGTATTCTGTGCGCTGTAAGTTTAACAACATAATTCGTACTTTTTTCATTTTAATTACATTTAAATTAACTTTTTTTTTATTTAAATATTGCTCTAGAAGAAACCGAAAAATTCGTGTAAAGGCCAGAATAAAATTAGAACATGTGTTCAATGGAAAGCACGTATGGATTTAATACACGAATATGTACTGTTCAGAGCGGCATCATATAAATCCGCCTAATATAAACGCTACCGCGAAAGACATCGCACCATCGACCAGTCAAAATACACAACCGTCCACTTCAAATGGTCAGAAGAGAAAATCCAATAGGTACAGATCAGATGCCTTTAAAGCCACATACTACAAAAAAAAATTCAGTAACTTTTATGGTAATTTCGTAACAGAAGAACTTGACGGACATAAACTTTTCTCAACTTTTCGCTAATTTTTTTCCCCTCCATACCAACTTTAAAAAACATATTTTTTTTATTTTTGCTATAATTCTGTTGCTTAATATGTAATGTAGCTCTTTATTGAAAAATTAGCAAATTATTAGCTGTCATCAAAAAGAAGACGTAAGACGTTTATATTTTTTAATATTTTTTTAATTTTATTGTTATTTTTAAATTATAAGTTTTATATTTTTGTATATAGCTAGATTATGGTTATTATTACAATACTTTATATACTTTGTATATACATAGTATTTTATAAAACCCCTCAAATATTGTGTAGTGTTGTGTTCAATAAAATTATAAAAAATTGTTGTTTACGAAAAAATATTTTCTAACAACAAATAAATCCAAATTTAATTTGATGGACGTATTAAATATTGTATTTATGTATATATACATTGTAGCAAAGGCGTAAAATTGTGAAATACCGACGGCATGTTCGAAATGCAGTCATGTGCCAAATTAATTTATTTAAATGGATGCAATTGTTGTCATGTGCCATAAAAAGCATATTAATGTGATATCCTCGTTAGTGGTAAATTATATAATGTATGGTTAAATGTTGCAATCAGCAACAATAAGTGTATTTTGTGAATGGGGAATCGAACTCGATTAAGAACGCTTTACTGGTGCGTTATCGATTAAATGAGTTCCTCATTTGATACAAAATATGGATATTTTTCTTGTTCTTTTAAACCTTATCAATTTATATAATATACACATGACCCCTTTACTCCAATTTAAATTAAATATTTTAGTGAGAGTTAGACACCTGTTTTTTTTATTAACACCACTCGCCATAAATAATATTTTTTTAATTTATATTGTATTCACAGCATGAGTATTGCATTAACGGGTGAAGAAATAAATTTAATTGAAGAATTAAAAAAGGAGGGTCGAGAAATGTTGTGGCAGCTACAACATAAACTGTATAAGAATAATACTCTTCGACGAGTTAAGTTTAAAGAGCATAGGAGCAACTCAGACTTATCTGGTGTGAGCAATTCAGTTGATTCAATCAAAGCTAGTATTGACCAACTACAGTCATTATCAATCGAGAAAAACAGCAAGGCGGACAGAACTAACTCAACTGCTACGGAATTAAATCCAAATGAAAATGCACCGCAGCCGAGAAGGTCAAAAAGGATCTTATCTAAAAATTCTGATAAATTAGAGAAATCAGTTACCGACCTGATTCCAGCTAGCACAGAAATGAATAATCCCGTAGACGGAAATAGCGGTAAAACTATCCCAGCTAAACAGGTTACAACGTCTAAAGTTAATACGGATGACTTCAGTATCAGAGTAGTCCAACCAAGGCGCTGGCTTTTTGTCACGCGTGTTCATCACACTGTGCCAGAGGAACACATTCACAGGTTGCTGGACCGTATAACATCCAGTAATGACGTTTTCTTACAAAAAATCATTCCAAAGTCATCCAATGAAGTGAAATACGATTACGTGTCATATAAGATTAACATGCCAGAGGAGTCTTTTCAAGCCGCCATAACAACAAAATTATGGCCTGATGGGCTTCTTGTCAAAGAGTTTGAATGGGGGCAAAAGAAACCTTTTTTTCAACAACTTCGGCTAAACCACGAACACCGATAAAGCTACCATCTAATCTAGAACATGAATTCTACTACGATAAAAAGAACACAAGAGACGCGACGTGCACAGTTAACGGTGGAATTTTATTTGCTGAATTTGGTCAATCGTATTACCGAGAAAAGAAAATATCTGCTATAGGCCAAGTTCATTGCGGAGTACAGACGGAACACATGCAGAATCGACAGGCAGATAATCTGTCCAATACATTCTTTTCGAGGCTCTACTCGAATCTCCGCAAACCAACTAAATCTAAAACAAATCTGGTAGAAGATTGTGAAGAATGCTTCCAATTTTTAAAGTTGATTCCTAATAAAACATTCAACTACAATGAACCTGAGGTAATTTCTTGGATTAAAGCTAAAACACTTCCGGATGTATCACTACTGATTGCTGTAGCCATGTACGAAAAATTGGACAACTGTATGCTGAAGTCATACTTTAAGAATATGAATATTGATCCCAATAAACATTACCGCAAGACAATTAATTCAGTAACTAAGTTATACAAGATTGAGAATAAATACATCGTGGTGATAATTAATCAAAACAAAACCATGTGCCGGGATCTTGTTGAGCTGGTACGCACCTTTACCTCTTTGTTACACTCACGAAAACCTGAGGTATTTCGGCTGGTGCTTGATGTCTGCTGCAATGTGGACCGCCTAGAAAAGGTAATCAACTTCATCAGTGGCATAATGTCTTCAAATGTCAAATGGATACTGAACATCCCATTTAACGATTCAGTTAAATATAAACGAGCTTTATCATCTAGATGGATTGTTGACATGCCACTACCGAATAGTGTTTATAGTGCAGGTATACCTAACACCACACCGCTTCCTACAACACCTACTTACTATTCTGAAGAAGTATCTGATCATTACTATCGTAATTCTATAAAGGAAATTCTCCACTTTATGAAATTCTCCAACATCTTCACGAGTGATCATCTGTCGAAACTTTATAACAAATCAATTGACAGTCTACCGTTTTCTGCGAGTTCCTTATCATCAATTAGAGTTTTTGTTTATGATAATCATAACAAAGCCTACATAGAAGAACCTGTAACTGATCACCAATATGGATTCGATGGGAATGCGTTGGTACAGTTTGATTCTGAAAAGAACTGCTTTATCACATCTAGCAGATACATTTTCTGCTCCAATGCTACTGAAATAATGCTAGACCAGAAAATATTTGAAAGATTAAATCAGCTTCTACTATCAGTTGATAAAAATAAACCTGAAATTATATCTATTCAAGGAGTGCCAGGCTGCGGCAAATCAACATGGATCTAAAATTCACATATAATTGGAAAAGATCTCGTCCTCAGTTCTACGAAGCACGGCATTAATGATATAAAAACCAAGGTGGCTTTCCAATGTAAAGAAGCTGGTAAAAACTTTGAAGATATTAAAACTAACTACCGCACGATTGCTTCTTACCTCTTAAATGGACTCAAAACATATGATACGGTTTATATCGACGAGTACATGATGGTACATGCTGGACTATTGGGCTTAGTGGCTTTGTTAAGTGACTGCCGTAAAATGTTCATTCTGGGTGATCAAAACCAAATACCGTACATCGACCGGCTTAATTATGTCAACATGCTTTATTTTGATGCAAATAAGTTTACAACACGTTCTAAACATCTTAATACAACCTATAGATGCCCTGCGTATGTGGTACATGCATTACAATCAATTTATCATCAATTTTATACCACTAATAATAATACGAAATCAGTCAGTTTTAACAAATGCCGGTTGATTTCTGATATTCCAGTTATGCCAAATTCACTGTACTTAACTTTCACAAAACGCGACAAAAGGCAATTAACTAACAATCTAAAATTACCTGATTCAAGTAAAATCCTAACTATTCATGAGGCTCAAGGCTTAACTTCAGCTAGCGTTAACTGTGTCCGACTGTCTGACAAAGAAATTAAACTATTCGATAGCTTATCACATGCTATAGTAGCATTAACCAGACACACACACAAATTTAACTACTTCTCACCGATTGAAGGAGACCAACTGCACTCTTTAATACGAATTGCTTTAACTGCAAACCAATATAACCTCGCTCATGTCATCGATAAATCTGGTCCCAGTATCATTCAAAGCCCAGCACATATTTTGAAAATATCAGACTACAAGAAGACTACAACAATGGAAAAACCACCAAGAATTAGGAACCATTCATTTTATTTCCAAAATGTAAATAAAATGTCTTCGAAGGCAGCTCAATTTCGCAATTTTGTGTTAAAAACGCTCTTCCCGGTTTATATCATCTGTGAAACTTCATTTCACAAAGGAATCCTGAGTTCTGAATTCTTTCCTAGCCAATATGTGGTTTATAGATGCGACCGATCACCGCTAACTAGTGATAAAAAATCTGGCGGAGGAGTACTCATTGCGGTTGATGCATCATTATCGAATGAGTTAGTTGAAATATCTAACCTATCCATCGAGCAATTGTGTGTTAAGATCGCAATCAACAAAAAGTCAATTTTTATCTACGTTGCATATGTTCCGCCTGGCTCACCGATATCATCTTACACCGCCTGCTGCGACACAATAATGGAAATAAACAATGCTGCTAATTCAACTGATACAATCTTGATCACGGGGGATTTTAATTTTCCAACTATTAGCTGGTCATATGACGAAGAAATGGATGAAATTTTACCATTGAACGTGAGTTCTGAAATTGAGTGTCTGTTTATCGATACTGTTTTCGATATAAATCTTAGCCAAATTTGCGAGGTGCAGAATGGTCTTGACCGAATTCTAGATCTAATTTTTACAAATGAACGGAATCTATTTAAAGTAAATGAATCACCATTACCATTCGTTATTAATGATATTAACCACAAAGCCCTAGAAATAATTTTTGAAAGCAAGGGTAGCAATATTATTGATAACCATCAAAACAGAGAGCCGTATTACAACTTTAGAAAAGCCGACAGAATAAACCTTCATCTTTATTTTGAGCAGATTAACTGGAAAAATGATCTAATCAGTAGCAACATAGATATTAACGTGGAGAAATTCTACAAAATTATATCTGAGGGCATTGCACTATTTGTTCCTACTACTGCTGCGGCCAAATCGAACAAATATCCACCATGGTACGACGATAAACTAATCAATCTTAAGAACAAGAAAGACAAAGCTTACAAGGCAAATCTCAAAATCAGTTCAGACGAAAGCAATCATAAATTCACTGCGTGTAATCAAAATTTCGAGAGATACTTTGAGATAAAGTATAAGAGTTATATAAGCCGTATTAAGGAAAAAATAAGAAACGATCCAAAACATTTTTGGAGATTTTTTAAAGAAAAACGTGAAACTAATGGTTACCCAGTGTGTATGACATTCAAAGAACGTAAATCCTGTGACCCGCAGGTTATATCAAACATGTTTGCGGAGTTTTTTCAATCAGTTTATAAACCGGAAGACATTGATAAGTATGAACATCCAAACAATGGTGAAAACAACGTAACCATACTAACACCAAGGATTGAAACCGAGGATATTCATCGAGCTTTAGAAGTATTCGGAGATGGATGTGGTCCTGATGGCATTCCAGCTTCATTATTGAAAGATTTCACATCGTTGGTAACTCCTCTGTGTCTTCTATTTAATCAATCATTACAACTAGCCGTATTTCCAACGAAATGGAAAGTAACAAGAGTAACACCAATTTTCAAAACAGGAGCAAGAAATGATGTCTCTTCTTACAGAGGAATTACATCAATATCTTCAATACCCAAATTATTTGAACTGGTTGTATGCAACTCATTCAGATCTTTGGTTCCTCGATTCATCTCACAGTATCAGCATGGTTTTATACCTAAAAGATCAACATCATCAAATCTTATTGAATTTACCAGCAACACCATTAAAGAAATTGAAATGCATAAGCAAGTTGATGTGGTGTATACTGACTTTGCCAAAGCCTTTGACTCCATCAGTCATTGTAAAACGTTGGAACAGTTATACAGATTCGGTTTTTCTAAACAGTTTGTTGCGTGGTTTAAATCATATTTGAGTAATCGCATTCAGTATATTGAGCTTAGTAATAGAAGATCAGAATCAATTCAAGCTACTTCAGGAGTACCACAAGGCTCTCATGTTGGTCCTTGGATCTTCATAATTTTCATCAATGACGTTACTGAAGTAATACAACATTCTAAGGTATTAATGTTTGCAGCTGATCTCAAAATCTTTAAAACAGTAGAAAACATCGGCGATACCCATAAGCTACAAGAGGACATCGACAATCTAGCGAAATGGTGTGAGTCTAACCTCCTCAGTCTCAACATCAACAAGTGTAAGAGTTTATCGTTCCATCGGAAAGTTAACCCTGTTACACAACAATATCAAATAAATGGCGTACTTTTACAAAAAGTATTCGAGATTAAAGACCTAGGGGTTACTTTCGTTGAAAACATGTGCTTTACTAAGCATATTGAACAATGCGTTGCTAGAGCCAATTCCATGCTTGGTTTTATTAAGCGTTGGACTGGGGATATTCATGACCTAGAGACAATCAAGATCCTTTATTATGTCTACGTGAGATCTCAACTTGAATATGCTGTCAACATCTGGTGTCCTTTTTACGACGAACCTATCAGAAAAATTGAGAGTGTCCAAAAAAAGTTTATACGGTATATAACGTGTAAATACGGATGGGATTATGACCATGACTTACCGCACCACGTTAACCTGAAGCGATTACCATCATATGCTACTGGATGCAAAACCTATCAAATGACAACATTGGCAAATAGACGAGAGCTTTTAAAGTGTTCGTTTATTGGAAATATTTTACTTGATCAAATCGATGCACCATCCATACTGGAATCAATTAAAATAAAGGCACCGAGTAGGAATTTAAGAGATCATGAGTTCCTTCATCTAAATAAACACAGAACAAACTATGGTGATAATGAACCGGTAAACATGATGTCGAAGAGTTTTAATAAAATCGACCATCTGTTCGACTTTTACTTAAGTAAAAACAGCTTTAAACGTAGGTTGAAGCAACATTTTGCTCCAACCTAAAAATATTTTTAGGTCAATTTTTATTCTTTTTTTGTTTAATTTAATTTTTATTCTACCATGCTCAGTATGTTATAAATTCAAGTCATATCTGTAGACTTTTCTCAGTATAAATAAATAAATAAATAAAGTGGACTGAGGTCGGGGATGCCTTGGGGTTGACCTCCAATGAATGCATGGCATTGTGGAGGCGCCTCAAAGGAAAATATTCCCGCCTCAGGGCTATCCAAAGGGGCAAAAGTGGTAGCGCATATAAGAGTATGAGCGATGCCACTAAGGGTTTTCTGAAGGAAATGAGTTTTTTGAAGCCGATTATTACTTGTTCTTTTAGTTTAAATTAATATTTAGTTAAATAAAATTATGTAATTGATGCGTACTGTTGTTATTATGTAATGTGTAATTAGTAGTAAAAGGATAAAAATAAATTAATAAGTATATTATTCTGTAGATCAATGCAATTATATTAAATAATTATTATATTGTATATAATATTTGTTAATTATTATTATTATTGTGTGTTCTGTTTTTTGTTCCTTTTTTTAAACTCATAGCGTCATAGCGGATTCGTTTTAAAGTACCTATAGTATGTTGGATATTAATATATAAATACTTAATTTATTATAAATGAGTTTCCTTTTACTTTCTAGAACAAGAGAAAATACATTTTCAGCAGCGCCGAACCAAGAAAATTTCAAAAAAGATAGGTTTTTGGCCGAATGTTCGCAGCAGCCTTGCACATCAACACCGGCAGCAGTACCAAATCACTCTTTTCAAACATTATTTGATAGTACTGCTGCAGAGTTGTCTGACGACGATTTAGAAGTCGTGTTGCAAAAAGAAGTTGGGCCTCCAAAAAAAAAAAACAAAAAAAATTCTGAACCGAAGCTGTGCACAACGTCAGCAGAAGCTATTGAACAAATTTTGGGCCGGATGGACAACCACTACAACATTTCAAAACAGCTTCTTGTCCAGCCGGCCCAAAATTTGCCTGTTTTCACTCCAGGTTTTAATTTCGCTACGGGAGTTGAAGAAGAAATTAAAACTTGGAGTGAGGAAGAGCAGCACTCTGTTTATTTAAATTGGCGGAATGGGGTTGCAGAGGAGAGGGCGAAAAGACAGGCCAAAATAAATAAATAAATTGTTATTTTTTTTAATTTTTTATTATTATAGGTTTTTGTTTTAATTTTAATTTTACAATATTTACAATATTTACAACATTTATTAAATTATTTTTGTTTTTTTATAAAATTTACATTAAAATGAACTGTTTACACCTGAGCAACAATGTAATTTTAATTTAATGCCGTTGATTTGTGATCAATACCTTGAAAGAACATGTGCATTTTCGTTACGCATTTTATTGTCTTTTACATACATTTCTGACCATGCTCCAGTGTTTTATCCAAACATTTTCCAAAATTGCTTGAAATTGTTGGATTTAATGCGATATATTCTGTGGAAAATATACAATAAGTTAATAATATAAATATCAAAGTTTTATTAAAATTAAACTTACCAAATTAGTGAAACAAAGATTCTTGCCATGGTAGTGGATCTGTTGAATTAAAATAATATTTGAATTTTGCCCGCACGTCTGAAGCTGTTCTACTGGGGTTGTTTGAACCAACCCTTCCAATTTCCTTCATCCCTTGTGCATCTCCTTGCGAACGTCAAGTTCCAGGTCGCAAATTCCCACCTACATCAGTATCCACCAAATCTGTGGACATATAATTTGAATTGGCGTTGTCCCGAAGCCAGTTGTGGAGCACAACTGTGGCTTTAATTATATTAAGCACAGTTGGCTTGCTAGCAAGAATCGGCCGCCGATATATGCGCCATTTGGCGGCCAAAATGCCGAATGCATTTTCCACTACGCGTCTGGCCCGGGACAGGCGGTAATTATATATACTTTGTGGCTGAGGTAAAACTCTTGTGTTGCGACCTGGATAAGGGCGCATCAAATTGACGAGCAACGGGAATGCTTCATCTCCAACAAATACGTGCGGGACGACTGTTCCAGATGTGTTGGGCAAGCAAGCTGGTGGCGGTAAACACAATTCGTTACCGCCATTCATAAGGGCTTTCCCGAAGTCACTGGTCCGGAATATTGTGATATCGCCCTTATGCCCACTTGCCCCGATATCCACCATAACGAATTTGTAATTGGCATCACAAACCGCAAATAAAACCACACTATGACTGTGTTTATAATTACTGTAAACCGAGCCAGAATTACATGCCTATAACAAACAGAATATATATTTAATTAATAAACAATTTAAGATATAAGTTTACAAATATTACCTGAATAATAACGTGTTTCCCATCCATCGCTCCTAAGCAATTTGGAAAGTTCCACTTTTCGTAAAACTCCCTCGAAATTGATAACCACATTTCAGCGGTAGGTTGAGGGAAACACGTTAGTTTTAATTTATCCCACAATACATAGCAGGTCTGCCTAATTATTTGGGACGTGGTTGTTTGCCCAATTCGGTAGCCATATCGGCCAATGGAGATCATGCTGTCACCGCTAGCCAGATACCTAAAATTGAAAATTAATTATATTACGCATCTACGTATCTCAAATTTAATACATGCCTTACAGTTAGTGACAACCTTTCACTTGCAGATATTACTCTGTCACTTATCATCATCGGCTGGATAGAAGAGCCACCAATTGATAAGAGATCATCAAAAACAGCGGGTGTCATTCGATGGTAATTATAGAATGAGTTAGTATCTACTAACCTCATTTCATTCACCAGGTTATGAAAATATCCCTGCTGAAATCTTCTGCGATTTACCGGATTGACAGCATAGCGACGGTTTCTTCGAGAAGAACTCCTATCGTTGGTTAATAAAACGGCAATCGCTGCTTGGGCCGCAACAATGTCATTGGATAACACCGCTAACATTTGTTGTCTTGATAAAGACAGTTGGTGTTGTCTTAATAAAGACAGATTTTGTAGTTGTCTTAAAAAAGACAGATTTTGTTGTCTTGAAAAAGACAGATTTGGTTGTCTTGAAAAAGACAGTTGTTGTTCGCTTTCCGACATGATATCAAAAAAAAAAAAAAACGAAAAATCCAACAATTAAAATGAAAAAATATGTAAAGATAACAAAAAAATTATTTAACTTGAACAATGATAACAAAAAAATATATTAAATATTTAAAAACAACAAAACTAAAATGACAAAATTATTATTTATATTATAAATAAAATAAAATGAAACAACATTAATGATTATTATTTATAAGAACAAAATGACACAATGTAATAAAATTAATTTAATCGCAAAATCACCGGTACACAAAATTAATTTAATTCGCACAAATATCTAACTGACATCAACTTATTTTCACAAGGACACGAGAAAGACAGTTTGGAAAACTTCAAACGTCAAAGTTTGAGAAATGTCAATCAAAAAAAGTTGAGCAAAATATAGAGCAAAAGTAAAAAAAAAATATGTTTTTTAAAGTTGGTATGGAGGGGGAAAAAATTACCGAAAAGTTGAGAAAAGTTTATGTCCGTCAAGTTCTTCTGTTACGAAATTACCATAAAAGTTACTGAATTTCTTTTGTAGTATGCGGCTTAAAGCAGTGTTTAAATTCAAATTTTGTTCCTTGCATTACTCTCTTTTTGCGAAAGGAGAGAAAAAATATTTTGTTTTGTTTCTTTCCTTTGAAACGAAATTCAACAAAATAAAATATCTCTTTTCTCCTATCCTTTGTGTTTTATATGAGGAGAGATATTTTACGTTTCTCGATTTCGTTTTCAGGGAAAGAAACAACAAAAAATATTTTTTGGATTTCTTTCACAAAGAGAGAAATAAAAGATAAAAGAAGAGAACGAAAATATGAATTTAAACCCTGCTTTAAAGGTACAGTCAAACCTGTTTTTGTGCGGTCTTTTTTTATGCGAATTTTTTTTTATGCGTTTTTTTTGTGCGATTTTTTTTTGTATGCGATTTTTTTTGTGCGATTTTTTTTTATGCGGTATATGAATAACGAGATTCTGTTCAGTCATTTTCATACCTAATGCATCAGCCAAGTTCATTAATCATTAGACATGCTCAATATTCTTATATATTCCATATTCCAGCAAATTTCAATATGCAATTACATATTATCTTGCACACAAAGAATATAATTTAGTTAAAAGAAATGTTTATTTCACAACTAATGAAATGCGTAGTAATAATCACACTGATTTTTAACCCTGAACATAAACGAAAAAAATATATAATATGTAAGAAAAAAGGAAATTTACCGTTTTATTTAAAAATGAGAAATTAAAATTTTTTAAAATGTTTCCACGTGTAATTTAATTATTTATTTTGTTTAGAAAGCATTTTCTCGCTATTTCGTAAAACTTTGACATATGTATTTTCTAAGGGAAACTTTTTTTATGCGGTCCCTATCCACCGCATAAAAAAATTTTTTTTGTAATTTTTGTACAAAATTATTTATTATAGCGATTTATCGAGTTTGCGAATATTTTTTTTTTGTGCGATTTTTTTTGTACGGTCCCTATCTACCGCACAAAAACAGGTTTGACTGTATTATTTATCTTTAAAGGTATTTCTGAGTAATAAATTCTCTTGTTTTCCAAAAGGCGTTTTCGGAAATAGACCATGGGTAAATTCACAGTAAATTTCGACCATTAAATTACACTATAATGGTCTAAATTAATGATCTAAATTTACTGTGAATTTACTCAACATCTATTTCCGAACACGCCTAATGTCGTAACTTCTAATAGCAACTTACTATGAGAGGCTTTAAAATAATATCGCGCTACTAGGGTGGCGCAGGTTTAGGAGAACTGGAAGATATATAAAATGAAATGCTATATGACAAGGAGGTGAGATTCGGTAACAAATGATAACGTTAATTCTGATTTTGTATTGTTTGTGTTTTATTATTTTGTATTTTCGAATGGTCCACAGTGATGCTCGGCGATGCACAGCGATATCGGACAATTCTCACGTTGCTCACACAATATTGTAAAAATAATACATTTTTGAACATTGTGGATACTCTTTGAATGGAGTAAATTAAATTCTTATGGACTTTCAACGGTATACTAGAGATGTATAACTGGATTTAATTGCTAAAGATCAAAGATGAAAAATAGCGAATACGACTTTGATTGCTGCCAACACGTGTCAGTTATAAACAATCTAGCATTAGTTGTGAGTCTGTGATTTGGCGGTATGGGAGTAGAAGATTTAAATTGCCGTGATCAATTGTGATATTGGGGAAGGGGTCTCCAAATTTGGGAAAAGCTGTGACATATTATGCCAGCCCAAAATACCGCCTGCCCAAAATAACGGAAAATGTTTGTAAAATATAAATGGTTGGTTTTGTGATCTTTAACGGATGCTTTCTGGGAACAGTGTCGTCCAAGAGTCGGATAGACTCAATTTTTTATTTCATCGAACCATTTAAATACAATTATTATAAGATTAATAAATTACTAAGTAAAGATCATAACAATCTAAAACAATAAATAATAAAAACCTAGCAAACAAAAATTATTTAGTAAATTAATGGTGCGAGACTGCGAGCTGTGAAAGGTTTTGATGATCAACTGATCAGTGTTAGAACCCCTACATCAAAATATATTAAGATTAGATATACATATAGAAGGGAACATAATTTTAAACAAAATCTACATTCTATTAAAATAAGTACATTTAAAAGTATAAATGAACAATAATATCAAATAAAGTGATCCAATAAATTAAGAATAACTTCATTAAAAAACAAAAAAATAAAAGATATTAAATTAAGTTAAAGTTTTAAATAATGATTCTATATCGTCAACGCTTAATACCCATTTCTTCACTTCAATCAGAAATCCGCTCTCAAATGTAATATTTTTATACTGACCGGTAGTTTATTGAAAAGCATAGGACCCGTAAAAATAAAAATAAAAATTCAAATGTTCCCCCCCAGGTTTAGGATGTAAGCAACGGTCTGAGATTCTTAAATCATATCTCGTAGTCTTAACATTGCAGTTACCACTCCTAAGAAAAAACATCTTACGTACTTTATAAATCTACTAGTTGGTAAACCCGGTGTTACCCGGGATGTTATTAAATATTTGTGGGACCACCAAAATATAAACTATAGCGCGTGGAAGTTTATGAATGGAAAAGATATTAAATAGCCATATTCTGAAAATTGATTTATTCATTTATCGTAGGTCAGCGCCTTTTAGTAAATATAATAAACCGAATTCTAGAATTTAAACGGCCAGGGTAATTAAAAACAAGAGTGCTTACTCTCGCCCAGAATTTTTAACTTCATACTTAACGAAGTTCTCATGACAGTTGCCGACCAGTTTCCTGAACCAATACTGGAAAAGCGCGAGAAACTGCAGCTGCCACTCATCTTTTCTTATGCGCCAATGACATTTTTCTCATCATCCACAATCTCACTATTGAGCCCGTTCTTAAGGAATTAATTAAACCACCACAAATGTACCACTCACATCAAAAATTTACATGCACCATGAACTATTTTTCTAAAAGTGCTAGCCTAATTCAGCACAAATAAGCCCAGTACCCAACGCATATTACGTGGTAAAATCATTACCAAAAGGACCAAAGTACACAGAATAAATTACTGCGGTCACATCTACCGTCGTGACCTAAACCATATTCTGAACACCGCGTTGAGTTATACCGCTGGATCAAAGAAACCAGCACGTCCGCCTTTCATCTGGAATGACTCGCTTAATCAGAACTTACAATATTATAATAGGACCGGCAATCAATGGGAAAATCTTCTGTCTCATCGAAGTAAACTGAAGAATGCAGTTGATGAACTTTATACTCTTCACGAATCCGATTCCAGTAAGCTATTCGAAATTCACGATGGATAAGATAATCACAACATAATTTGAATAAAATAAACTCATCTAAAGTTACTTCATTTGCATTCCCTTGTCATGATATTAAGATACAAATAAATAAAGTACTATGTATTTGCATCTTTTTCATTTTCCTTTTATTTTTTCGGAGACAGTATTTCACACTTTTACAACAATCAAATTATCAATTTTTGGGCTATAAAGTTTAATACAATCCCAAAAACAGTTTGTTCAATGAACAGCCTTGAACAAAATTTTTTAAATGAATCATTCATTAAGTATTTGTGGTCTTAACTGAAATTGCTTCAATTCACCCACTCATTGATTGAGGGCTAAAGAAGAAAGAATCAGAAACTTCGTGCGACCATGTCCTTACCTAAATACAATATATTTTATAAAAATTAAAATCGGGTTTTGTAAAAAAGATATGTAGATGTATATAACCCACCCCTCCCCTCCCCCCCCCCCCCCCCCCAAACTTAAAAGCTGGATCCGCCCATGCTTTGGAGTTATATAACTTTTAAATTGTTAGAAGGTCTTAATACTTGAACATTTTCCTCCATTAAACGTAATTTCATCAAACCGGAATTCTGGAACTGCGTTCATATAATGCCACGATTGGGGCTTATCCCCCTAGAAACTCATTTCAAAGCCATACCTAAAATTAAAAAAGAAAAGAAAACTGGGAAAGGGAAAAAAGAAAGGAAGAAAGAAAAAAAGAAAAAGTGAAAAGAAAGACAAAAGTGAGAGGTGGAAGTTAAAATTGAAAAGGTATGCAAGGTAGGATGTAACAGTGTGGGGGGTAGATTAAGACTTGATAAGTTGTTTAGAGCGGGAAACAGCGCCGGTTGCAGTTGTCTGAGTTACCAAAGTTCGGAAGCGGCCGGGAAATTGTAGTGGTTAAGAAGTGCAAAATTACCAACAATTAAATCTACGGTGATACGGAGATATTAATTTGAATTGGTTACAGGTATATACAAGGAATTCAAAAAAAAAATTAATATTTATTAAATAAATTTATATTTGATTATATTGCTTTATAAAGTATAGGTTAAGGTTAATCAAGCAGCTTATAGGTTGAGGCTACACAAATGATCAATTTCTGAATCAGTCCGGCTAGGAAGCAGCATTTAGTAGAATCTAATGATTATGTATCCAATATTTAATTAGTATGTCTCTTTCCGCTTCATATTCTTTTTTAATACTTTTATTAAAACTACTAAAGTAATCAAGTGATTTATAGGAATACGAAACATTAACTATTGATAGCTGAATGAACTCTTAATTTCTAGAAATAATTCCAGAAAGAGAAAGTAGTAAATCAAGAAGGAATTGTAGATACAAACTCTATTTGTTGTACTAAGGTGCAAATTTATATTTTGTTTCAGAATTTTATTGAATTTTTAAAATTTTTAGTTTGGTTTAAAATAATAGTTACACAGAACATTTAACTATCGACTACTTAGGTGTCTGAAACCGAGTCGATTCTGTAATACTAATAAATCTTTCCTATCCCTCGGTTTTGTTATGTGTGAAAAGGGTGTACGATGGGACCTGGCCTTCTACTACGCTTAGGCTTGGTCATATATTCAAATCAATCAATCAATCAATATTATTTTTGATTTTTCAACGCAAATTGAGAAGAAGGCTGGGAAATAACATAAAATAACTTTAATTCGTGGCATCGCCCCGTTTAAAATGCAATAAAATTCCTTTTATGTTATTTTTTTTCCACTTCCAGTTTAAATTTGTCCTGAAAAAACATAAATAACATAAAATTTTAAATCCGAATATGGCGTAATATTTTCCGTTTTTTTTTTAATTCTATGCAAATAGATTATCAGCTCTTGAATAAGCAACCTTTTCTTCAAACTAAGGCCAACTAAACTTCCATGTGCTGCTCTCATCATTCGTTTGAAATTTCCAACTCTTGAAACGTATGTTAGTGGAAATAACTGAAATCCTCGTAATGAAGGTGCGTTTCTCTTTATCTAGCCATATACGAAGAAGGATATCGTCGTGTCCAAATAAGAGTATTACATCTGCAAATCGCTAATTTTTTGGAGAGGCCTTAAAGTTTTTAATGCTAAGATGCTTTAAAATCCTTCCCGAAAAGTGTGGCAAGGATTTTATTTAAAAAAAATTAAGCCAAATTTAACATTAAAACTTGACACGGCCCCTCCAAAGTATTAATGATTTGTTGATGTAATACTCTTACTTGTACACGACGATGTAGTACTGCGTTATGCTTCGTTGTCAGTCTTAATTGCTAATTGATTTGTATTAGTTGATATATTGAAATATTCAAATATATTGATGACATTTTCAAAAATTGAATGTGAGTTTGAAAGCCAGGTTTGTCGTTAGATGAGACCCTAATATTTTAGGTGCACCATACCTTCATAACATCATACTATGATACCATCAAACCATTAGAAACCTCACACAATTATTCCATCTCACCATCACGCAATTGTACTATCATACCATCTAATCATATTACCTTCGTACCATCAAACCAAACATCGTTCAATTATATCATTACTCGTAACAACATCAAATACCCGGGCGGAGCCCCTTTCAGTCTCACCAAATCATTTGGATGTCGACGAAGAAATAATTCGTAATGTAACATCAAATCCTTCTATTAGCATAAGGAAGCTCGGTTTACAATTTAACGTCTCTTGCTACCGAATTCATCAAGTATTACACAAGGAGAATCTTCATCCATACCATATAATACCCGTTCAAGAACTATTAGCGATAGACCGCAATAAAAGATTAGGGTTTATTAATTGGTTGATGGAAAGGAATTTGGACAATGATAGTTTTGTCAAACGTTTCCTGTGGCGAGATGAATCTCAATTCACAAGAGATGACATAACAAACTTTCAGAATCTACAGGCTGCTGGAAATCCTCATTCGAAAAAACGAACATTATTTCAGCACCGCGTATGTGCTGGTGTAATTGGGGATAAGTTAATTGAACCATTCACATTATTTTTATAAAGGATTTACCACTCCTCTTTGATGATGTTCCAGATGAGATACCATCATGATGGTGCACCTTGTCGCTAACATAAAAATGTTAAGAATTTGTTAAATCAAAATTATCTAAATAAATGGATTGGAAGAAATGGTCCAATTCATTGGCCGATCTAACGGTATTGGATTTTTATGTATGGGGAACAATGAAGGCACTTGTATACTACAAAAAATTGAAACAAAAGAAGAATTAATACAACGAATTCACACAGCAGCACAATAGATAAGGAAAGAATTACCAAGAAATGAAATAACAAAAGGTATACTTAAACGAATATTAGCCGATATTCAATCAAAAGGAGGGCATTTTGAGCTAAACTTTGTATTGGGGGATTGTAGCGGAGATCATGGCGAATTAAAATTCAATAAAAAAATAAAAAAATTATAACGGTTTTTTTTGAGAAAAACTCTATTTCATTTATTTATTTATTTATTTAGTCAATCATGTAAATATGTACATATTCTGACTACCAGATCACCACAATAATACAATACAAAAAAAGGACTACAGTATAATTTAAAAAAAACAAATATGTATAAACAAAACACAAAAAAAAAAATTTAAAAGAAAACTCTTACAATAAACGTTTTTTGAACAAGTCTCTCGAAATGTGAAAATCAAAACAATCAAAACATTTGTCAAGTGCGACAAGAACTTTCAATGATGGCTCCGTGCTGTTATTGTTATTGCTACAAAAAGGGATACGAAGAAAACCTGGGCGTAACCTTAAACTTTTCTGGGGAACATAAATGCTAAACTTTCCAAACAATTCTGGGCAATCAACCCTAGAACATAGAATATCGCGACCAAACACAGCACAGGCTATTTCGCGTCGACGATCTAGACTTTGCAAATTTAGCAATAAAAGGCGATTTCGGTACGGTACACGAGTATATGAATCACGATTGAGAGACGGTAAACGTCGCAGTGCATAAATCAAAAACTGTTTCTGAATGCTTTCAATTCGATCAGCATGAATCCGATAGAATGGATGCCATATAACTGCAGCAAACTCCAAAACGGACCTAACATAGGTAACGTAAAGAGACCTTAACGTGTAGGGATCATGAAATTCTCCACAATGTCTCTTAATTAATCCTAACATGAAATATGCCCTACTAATTATGTAATCAATGTGTTCATTGAAATTTAGGTTAATTGAAAAGATTACTCCAAGATCGTGAATGTCACACGCTCGCTCTATTTGTTCATCCATCAAGACATATGGAGCCTCAATACCAGATGTTCGAGATCTTGTGAAAGATAGAACTTTACATTTATTAGCATTCAAAGACAACTTATTTAAAATACACCACTCACAAAATATATCAAGTTCATGCTGCAGACGTTCCGTGTCAGTGAAAGCATTAATGTTGGCATAAATTTTTAGATCATCTGCATATAGAAGACATCTACAAAAATTAAAGCACTGAACCACGTCATTAATAAAAATTATAAAAAGTAGTAGTCCCAGGTGACTACCCTGAGGGACACCAGAAGGTACGTTATACACATATGATACATCGCCTGAAATCTTTACGTATTGCTTACGTGAATTTAGATATGATGCAATCCAGGCAACTGGGATGAAATCAGCACCGAATGCCATCAATTTCTGTAAAAGAATCTTATGATTTATTTTATCGAAAGCTTTAGAAATATCGGTGTAGACGACATCAACCTGCCCGCGAGCTCCCACAGCATCAAATACATGGCAGGAGAAAGTCATCAAGTTAGTAATTGTAGATCTACCCTATAAAAAACCATGTTGGTACTCACTGATTTTATTTTTCAAATGAAAATCAAGTCTCGATTTAACTAAAGATTCAAAAAGTTTAGGAATCACGGATAGAATTGAAATGCCCCTATAACAAGTAAAGTCGCTTCTCCTGCCTGATTTAAAAATCGGTCTAACAAAAGACAATTTCCACACCTCAGGAAAGGAATCAGTTGAAAGACCTAAATTAAACAAATGAAGTATTGGCTGACATATAGCATATGCGCATTTGGTCAAAATAAATGGTGTAATACCATCGGGGCCTGCACCCTTGTCAGCCTTTAAACCCTGTAACCCATTGAGCACCTCAGAGAAAATAAACTGAAACCTGGCAGAAGATAATAAATCTAACGACATCAAATCATTACTTGTGTTGTCCTCATCGAACGAGCTATGGAAAAAATTTGCAAAAGCGTCACAAATTGCTTGAGAACCAGTGACAGACGTATTATTGTAAGTCATCACACGCGGATAGCCCTGTGATTTCCTCTTAGTATTTATGAAAGAAAAAACCCGTTTTGGATTGGAAGAAATTTCATTCTCTATCTGTAGGATATACATTTTATACAAGAAATCGTTTAAAAATTTAAACTCCTTACACAGATCACGATACTTTCGTTTAGCATTAATGTCACCAGTTCGTTTAAAAGCCTTAAATGCTTTAGACTTTCGATTAGCAATATTTTTCAAGCGAAAATTAAACCATGGCTCAGCGTAAACGGAGTTCACGGGTTTTTTGGAACAAATAACTCAAAACCAGTATTCAAAACTTGATAAAATTCAGACACGGCATCCGAGATATTCAGATTGCGGAACAGAGTTGTCCAATCAACGTTTACGAAAAAACTGATCAAAGAAGGCACATTCGCTTTCTCAAAATCATAATTAAAATCATTACTAATACCAAATATAATATTGCCGATCTCATATACATTTTTTCGACAAATTTTAATATAAAAGAGAACGAATCACACGAAAAATTTTCTCACTAATTGTTTTCAGCAAATACATATTGGAAAACTTACATGCCATCTATTTTTAGTCAAAAAAAATATAGTTTCTATAAAACCTATACATAGGTGGCGCTGGTGATGCGACCATTTAAAATGTTTACACTTTTTTTTCAAGATTCTGCTGTGACTCCGTATTGAAGCAAACATTATTTATTGAATGAATTATTTATCGAATAAATACGGATATATGTATTTTTTATATTTACCAAATCATTTTTTTCCACGTACCATATAATGTTTAACAAAAACATGTAGCCATGATTTCTGTTCTCCTTCGATTGTTTTTTCAAGTACCTACAACAGCCGCATTTCTTGACGCATTAGTGATCCGGATCAGATCAAAGTTTACATTGGAAACAACTGCGGCTTTTGTTGTGATTGCTCAATGACAGTAGCGTCACCTTAAACGTATGTAATACAAATTCTTAATTTGTTTAACCATAAATAGATGGCATCGAAGATTTTGGATATTGGCTAAAAATAATTAGTGAGAAAAATTTCCGTATGAAAAAGCACACTTCGACACTGTATAACTTTTGTTCCTATATCCATTCACTACTTATTGTCCAAATTTCACGTCAATCGGTCTTTTCCGTAATAATTCTGAGCGAAAAACCGTCAATGACTGGACTATTAATAAAACTCGTACAAACAAATATTTTTTGTGTTGAAGATGAAAAACTGACATTTCTAAAATCTTATTTACTTTCATGCCCACCGTCCTGCTGTCTTAAGCAAGCAAACACTTTTTCTCTACCTCTTACCGTTAACGAGTTAAACGAGTTATGCGCAGAGGCAGAATGGAAAATTTCCAATTTTCAAAAATCCATTTCACCCAGTTAGAGTGTTTTTCCGCAGAAAAAAAAAAATTGCGTAGTACATACCTATATGAGATGTACATGTTCCCAAAGTTTCATAATTTTTTGAATTTTCGGGTTCCGGATCATTCCTTGTAAGTCGATTGCTATCCGATAAATATTTTGGAAGTTACAGTTTAATATTTGAGTGTACTTTTTTTCTGAACCAAATTTTTTAAACACCCTGTATCTCAAAGGATATCAAAAATGGACCCCCCCCCCCCCCCTTCCATACGATTTTTTTCTCAGAATGTACCAAGGGATCACCCCTTGACGGATGAACATTCCAAACCCGGACACCCTGTATATCAGGCGCGGATACAAGGGAGGGGTACAGGGGGTAATTACCCCTCCCAAAATGAAACAAAACCCTCTAAAAATATACATTTCAATCATTAAAATCAACGCAAATAATTCAACTATGTACATATTAACTGACTAAGTGTATATAAACACTTGTTAAATTCAGAGAGGTTAAAACTTGATATTTTACAGAAATAATGCTAAAAAAATGGATTAAATAATGTACGCATGAAAAAAAATCTTGATTACATTTACCAGTCAATTCAAAATAAAATGTAAACAAAAACTTTAGTATTTACGCATATCTCATATCCTAATTGAAAGCAGCAAACTACTAACACTAGTCCTCAGTCCATGCAGGTATTTTAAGCACCTTAATTCCATGAATCATGGTCGTTTTCGTCTTTGCGTTATAAAATCAACAATTATTAATAAAAAAATCTTAAATAATTCACGGATTATCTTTAGGCATCCTTATTCAAGAAACAATCGTTTTTTTTGCACGCAAAAAAAACTAATATTTAGTTTTGGCCAGGATGAAAACGACCCTGGTTCATGGATTGAGGGCTAAGGAAGAAATAATCATAAACTCCGTGCGACCAAGTCCTTCTTAAATACAATATATTTTATAAATAATTAAAAACGGGTTTTGTAAAAAAGATATTTCTGTTTAGGTATATAATAGTTATACATTAGTTAAAAATTACCACCCCTCCCAAACTTAAAAGCTAGATCCGCCCATGCTGTATATAGATAAATACCTTAACGGCAAAATCTTATGCAATCTGAAAAGCGGAAGTGCTGATATTAAGCGGCCTTTTTCCAACATTATTCGTAATGAGGTGTTCTGCGCTACAACCAACGTTTTGAGTAAATATTCATAAACACCACCACATATTACAATACGATACTGTAACTTGGCTTGTATTAAGCCGTATAGTAAACGCGCAGTAGAACAGAAACTGGACAAAGCATACGTAAAAGAATTTTCGGTTACAACCGTCCATATAAAGCTGCAAATTTTCGATATGTTTTTTGAAAATAAATTTGAAATCTAAAGTACATAAAACTGTTCAGCAGAATTAATATATCCACAAGCACTCAGACATCTAGAAACATTTGGCGTAACACCGTAATGGCGTAATGGTTTTAAAATTAATACACTCTGATGAATGATACAGAAATTTTAGGTTTGTGGTAGCATTACCAGATAACTTAAAAAATATAGCTTTAGTTTTCGTACTCATAAACACTCAACAAGTTTGGCACATTGGTCTGGAGTACAAGCTGCTTAGAGATCTGCCGAGACAACTCTATGCCATACTAAAATCTTATTTATCCAATCATTTTCGGGTGAAATATGAATACTAAATATATACAAGGGACATACCAACCACAATTGAAGGAACCATAGCCACCTTTGCAGATGGCACAGCAATTATTTCAATTGGAAGTAATGTCGCTGATGCAACGAGCAAACTCCAGAGAATGGCCAATGCGGTTTGTAACTGGACAGAGCGTTGGCGAATCAATTAATAAGACAAAATCCACGTATACTAACTTTACAAATCAAAAGGCTTATCATTTACCTATAGAAATTAACTCGCGACACGTGCCATATGCAAATACAGCTAAATACCTTGGCATGACCCTCGATGCCAAGCTCAAGTGGAGAGACCATGTCAAAAAGAAAAAAGAAGAACTTAACATAAAGTTCAGAAAAATGTATTGGCTCATAGGTAGAAGCTCTGAGCTTACAACTCACAATAAGCTGGTACTATATCGGCAAATTCTGTAGCCGATATGGACCTACGGTTTACAATTCAAAACCAGGTACTTCGTAGCATCGTCAATGCTCCGTGGTACACAAGAAGTGAGGACCTTCACAGGGACCTACGAATGGAATACATCAAAAATGAAATAAAAATGCATGCCGCAAAACACGAAATAAGGCTCCAGGAATATGGAAACCCCTATATTCGCCATATGATAGATAACCCTAGTGAACTTATCAAATTAAAATTAGTAAATAGGTTTAATTAATTATGGGACTAACCAGTGGGTTGCACCCCAACAAAAGAGAATTTTCCTAGAAATATAAAAAAATTTATTTGAAAGAAAAATTGCTAGATGAGCGCCATCTCAGTCGTAATAAAAAAAAAAATGTTTAACGGACGATTTAAAAATATATCCACTTTTAATATAACCGATAACACCTCCGGCCGAACAATCAATGTTACCTAGGTATTATAATCCAGCAGTGTGTATGCGTTAATTTCATCACTTGAAAGCCAGATCTCTGAAAAAAATAACAAATCGGGTAATACATCTTAAGCAGCAAAGTGAGCAAATATGGAATTACTATTTCTTCGGAGACTACGAGCATTTTGATGAATGATCCAAAATTTACAGTTTTTATTTAAATCAGGTGAAGGTGAAACTGCAGTGTTAATAAATCAATGACTTTGTGTTATATTATTAAAATTAATATTTGAATATGAGTCAAGATTTCATTACAAGTTTTTAAGGTCAGCCGCCTCATTTATAACACACAATTCACCCCATCTACCTTCCTCATTAAAATTTTAGAGTTCCGGTTCCACAGATGTTTATAATACTTCTCAATCTTCGCGCTCCATGCTTAGAATAAGTTAAAATTTCATTTATAAATATTGGCCCGTTGAAATTAAACCCTCAATTACTGCCTGATAACCGCGTTTTCCTTTTCACCTCGAACAATTTTTTCGCATTTCGAAAATGCAGAACTTTGCGTGAATAATATTAAGAGCTTTCTCTTCCTTATTTTTCTTACTATACGTAAAATCAAGGCCACTCTCATTGATGTTCAATTTCAGACGTTCATTAATAACATTCAAAACGATATTGGTGGTACTTTCCATTTCTGAAGTTCTAATGCCAACAATTTCAAGCGAATTATTGTGTTGCTGTTGTTCCAAATAATCCACTTTTATTTTCAATTTTTGAAGGTTAGTTGATATTAAATAATTCTCGGCTTTTAATTGATCGATTGAGCCCAATGCTAATTTGTCTTCCAATTTTTTATTATTATCGATTACCGTCGTTTTTAATTTTAAAAGCTTACCGAGAACTTTTGCCAAAATAGCTAAGCCAGAATGAGGATTAGCATACGAGATGCCACATAACTGTCATCATTCCTGTTTAATTTGGTAATAGTATGGCAATTCGTACCGTACAAAACCAACTTTTTCTCATTACGCATAAACTCTAAATCCTGTTCTTGTAATGATACACATGAAAGATGGTGTAAATTAGAGCACGTTAATTTTCAATTTTTAATCTCTGTTAATTCTAACTTTGCATGTATTACATGCCATATTGACTTTTGGCAAAAACTTATGAAATTAAAACACTCAAAATATATTTCTTTATAATCGAAATTAGTCTAAATAAGAACAAACAAAAGCCGTTATTTTTATAGGGCATTGTTAAAATATTTACTTCACAACACATTTACATAATAAATTATTCCATATCACAGTTCATTATTCCTTTAAGTACAATATTTTCACAAAAATTTTTGCTTTGTATGTTATACAATTAGATGAAAAGGTATATTATATGTATTTATCTAATTTTACTTAACGATCTGCACCCTACAACAGATCAAATAAGGAGACAAATACAATTTTAATTTCAACCATAAGACGCAAATGAGTATGCAGTGATAGAAAATGGATTTTTTGAATAGACCATTTTCCTCCAACATTTTTGACAGATAAAATTTGGTATTTTGTGAAGGTGTAGTGATCACTATAATTTAGAGCTGTATAATTTTTTGTGTTTTTAAATTAATTAGGTTGGTTTTTATCTTATTTTAAATTGTGATTTATTTCTCAAGATTATTAGAATTAAAAATTAATAGAAATTTATAAAAATTTCTTGAAACGTAAGTATAAAAGGAATCGAGTTCACTGTGCAGCCAGAGGAAATAAGCGAAGAGCTATCAACAATGAACTTTAAAGTAAAGCATATAATAAACACGATAGTGAATTATTTCCTAAAACATTCCTAAATTTTAAAAACATTTTAGTGTATTAGTAAACCAATCAATTAGTTGTATTCAATAATTTTTCATTGAAACACTCAAATGGAAAATTGAATATGAATAAGAGATAATAATTTATTAATACATATTATAATTGCAAAATCTTGTCTGGAAATAAAACTAAGCACAAAATGTTGACATCGTCCATTCTTGACGTATGCAAATATTGGAAAGATTCTCTTGGAGCTAAGGGGGTTAGATTTGATAAAAATCACCCCAAGTTTAAATTGAACGGCTAACCTTCAACATTTGAATTTACCAAACTATCTTTGATACCTTGTCCAGAAATAAAACTAAGCACAAAATGTAGACCATAGTCCATTTTAGACGGATGCAAATATTTGAAAGATTCTCTTGGAGCTAAGGGGGTTAGATATGACGAAAATCACCCCAAATTTAAATTGAACGGCTAACCTTCAACATTTGAATTTACTAAACCATCTCCGATACCTTGTCCGGAAATAAAACTAAGCACAAAATATAGGCCATGGTGCATTCTTGACGTATGCAAATACTGGAAAGATTCTCTTGAAGCTAAGGGGGCTAGATATGACAAAAATCACCCCAAATTTAAATTGAACGGCTAACCTTCAACATTTGAATTTACTAAACCATCTTTGATACCTTGTCCGGAAATAAAACTTTGCACAAAATATAGGCCATGGTGCATTCTTGACGTATGCAAATACTGGAAAGATTCTCTTGAAGCTAAGGGGGCTAGATTTGATAAAAATCACCCCAAATTTAAATTGAACGGCTAACCTTCAACATTTGAATTTACGAAACTATCTTTGATATCTTGTCCGAAAATAAAACTAAGCACAAAATGTAGACCATGGTCCATTCTTGACGTATGCAAATATTGGAAAGATTCTCTTGGAGCTAAGGGGGTTAGATTTGATAAAAATCACCCCAAGTTTAAATTGAACGGCTAACCTGCAACATTTGAATTTACTAAACCATCTTTGATACCTTCTCCGGAAATAAAACTAAGCACAAAATATAGACCATGCAGTAGCGGTCCGTGGGTCTTAATTCAGGGTGGGCAAAATTTTAAAACTGGTGGTTAAAATCGAAAAATTAAATATATTAGTGATGCCCGATTTCAGAACAAAACAGCAATTCGTCAGTTAAATAATATTTCCTCTCTTTCGTCTTTAATGAAATTGCAATTTGTTTCATAATTCAAAATCAATGCTATTTGGATCATAATTTTTTTTTTACATGAACATTTTAAAGGGAGAATCAAATTTTTATTTGAGCGATATTGAAAAGTCAAATATTTAATTCTCCCTTTAAAATGTTCATGTAAAAATAAATTATGATCCAGATAGCATTGATTTTGAATTATGAAACAAATTGCAATTTCATAAAAGAAGAAAGAGAGGAAATATTATTTAACTGTCGAATTGCTGTTTTGTTCTGAAATGGGGCATTAGTGTCATAACCGTTCATTGCAAAATACTACAAAATTTATAAGAATAAATTATTATATAATTAACCATTTTTTTCTTTCGAAAACCACTCTTTGTTGAATTCTCTGTTTGACGCTTTGGAGTTGTTATTGATAATACCACATTCGGACGATCTGGGCCCATTTTTTTTATTTTATCTTCAAAGGTTAAGTTTGTCAAATAAAATCAACAGAATTCAAATTTTCGACAGACATTGTAATATAAAGCTTATATACGAAATTTTTAAAAATGAACTTGTAGCATATAACAATAGCGTCCGAAACTGTTTAATTTTTTTATACTACACAAATTAGTTTCAAAATATATATGACAAAGGCCTGACTGTAATTCACAATACTTCATAATGAAAAAAAAAATGATTTACACTACACTTCCTTGTGTAATTTTGATACCGTACATTTTATTTAAAAACATATAAATATGTAGGTCGTCTTCTGATTGCGTTCTAGATGAATTTTCTGAATATTATCAAAAACTACTCTAATTTAACTAGGTAGCATCGCGTAAGTGGAGGAAGTCCAGTAGTCAAAACGAAAATTAAAAACAAAAACAAAATTCAATCGACAACAAAAAAATTTTACTTGCGGGTGATTTTCTTGAATTGCCCACAATGCATGTTTGTGTGTGTGAATATTTAGCTTTATAATATAGAATTTAAAGGAATAAAAATAGAAAAATTGAGGTATAGAGCGAAAATGCGCGCGCATCTCAATGGTATGCAGATTTGCACCATCATGCGGCACTACACGATTTGCCCAATGAGAATTTATGAACGAAGAAGAGAATGAAATGATGTAATATACAGTTACACGGCTGAATGTGTGTGTTATTTAGATTTTAGAATATAATTGTAGACGTACGTTAAAGAGAAATAGATATAGAGATTATTAGCTTCACATTTAAAAACAATTTTTTGTGTTAAAGCTTCGCTCTCGTTTTATGGACTAATTTGTATAAAGGATTTGTTGTTGTATTTCATATTTGAATCTTATATACAAATTATGAATGTGGAATATTTACAGTACAACTTATACTAACATTGCTTTGTATGATGTCGGTGGACATTTGTTTTTATAAAAAAAAATCTGAGTAATTGGGTCAAATTTAAGAGTGGGCACTGCCCACGTTGCCCAATATGTCCGACCGCGCCTGATAACAGAGTCTAAAATTTTGGGTCTAAAGTTGTAATAAAATTCAATTTAAAATAATATTTAAAAATGAGTACAATTGTTGGCCGATGCATTCAAATAAAACATAATAATGTGATAAAGTATGTGATTATAAATAAATTAAGTTCAGTGGATAACGACATATGCTATGAAGACATAGTCTTATCAGGTTGGTGAAATTTTACAATTACCATTATACTAAAAATATCACGTGGTGAAAGGATTTTATTTTAATTTTATTTGATTAAATTTACCAAGTAGTTTTGTGTAAAAATCCATTACCAAGTAATAGTGTGTTTTTGATTGTGAAATAGTAAGTAGCGTAAAAAAAATATCGCGTGTTATAAAGTGAGGTTATAAAGGTATCTTGTGATTTTTTTATTTTTATTTTTTTTTCAACTGATAAAGCTACAGTGTTAAGGTCTATTTATACTATAAGTTCTATTTGATTCTGGCACTGGCCGTGTTAGAAATCACGTATTTATTCTATCCACCCGTGCCAGCACAGACATTTGAGTTCGTGTATAATCGTATATAATCGAATGTTTTTTGTATAGCGTATGAAATGAAGGTTAAAATAACACACAACACAGCAACAACAACCACAACAGAAAATAGAGAAAATATTATATCTTTACTACAACAACAACCATAGCAAAATATTTTATATATACAGTGAACCCTCGCTTTACGATGGTAATTCGTTCCATTAACTTCATCGTAATGTGAAATTATCATAAAGTGAACCACATTTTACAATCCATATACAACTGAATCCGTACAAGGGAAGAAAATTGAATAATGAAATTCAATGAAAATCAAGATATTTGGCAACTAACTAAGAGTGAATAAAACTATATTATTAATCAAAATACATAAAATGTAAGTCTAACTTGAAGGAGCGTAACCTTCTGTCTCAATTAAATTTTTTAATTCGGTTTTAAAAGCTCGTAAAGTGAGTGTAAAATCGTAAAGTGAGTTAGATTTTGGTAGAGTCGATTCACTGTATATTTATATATACATATATATATGCTAATATATATAAGGAATAATGCTAATTTAGTCTGACAGGTCCTGTGCAGGAAGAGAACGGAACTAATAATAAATAGACCTTTACAAGAATGATTATATTTTAGCAGTTTATTGAATGAAATAGTCCGAAATTATTATTTTAATTTGAATTTTTCATTTAAAGACAAATATATTTTATTAAAACTGTAGAATTAATTTATCTGGAAAACAAAACCAACAACAATGTTATACAAGCCGTGCTAAACTTCTCAGAGGAAATAAAAAAAGTACGCAATTTAAGGTGTATTGCTGTTAATAAATACGTTTTGTTTTGTGATATATGAGAGTGAGTGCATTTTATATGCGTTTAACTATCTAATAAATGTACACTTCTATTAATTAAATGTCCAGCACGGCTTGCATAAACATTGTTGTTGGTTTTGGGTATATGTAATCATAATAATTTAATGCATGAGAAACAGTTTTAAATGTATGAACATTCATATTTTTCTCATTTTATTTATGTAGTTGTAATTGACTTCGGGATTCCTCGAGATGATTTTTTGTATTTTTGCGATATAAATGGAGAAAAATTAGATCCCCATTTGGTGGTACGTCTTATTTACCAATATATATATTGCTGTTCTTTTGTGTTAGAACTCTGCACAACAAAAAATCAAGGTAAAAATTAGAATATAATTAATTTTTATAAAAACTGATAAATGATTAACCATTTTTTATTTAATTTTATAGCAACATCACTAAAACGAAGTGGCTGTGCTATTGGTGGAGACGTGTATATTACAACAGATGTAAGATTTACTTTACAATAAAATGCTTACAATCGTTATAGATTTTTTTTTTTTAGTCAATCAGGCAATATATCAAAACTAATGGAGGCAATGGCCTTTTAGATCACTACACAAAAACAAAAATCATATCGGACTCCAATCGAAGGTTACTGACAAGAATTTTAGGGCGTTACCTCATTCAAAACTGTGGTGAAAAACCTTCGAAAGAAGAAAAGTTCTCTGTGGCAAAAGCTGCTGTAAATATTTTTGATATTTTTAAATCCAGCCATATTTACGGTAGAGCGGTTAGTTATAGTTATTTTATATATTTTTAAATATTATTTCAATTGGTTTCAATAGAGTTTCTGTTTTTATAAAAACAATACGCCATCAACTTATCCACATATTAAAAATTATTAATGTTTACAGGAAGTTTTTTATGATCCGGATCAAAATACGGGCTATCTAGTAAGCCAAATCAAAAATTTGAATTTTAATTCAAAAAAATATAATACATCGACGAGCGAGGAACCTCTTAATATATCAGATGATTCAAGTTATGATGCAACTGACGATTTCAATTATTTAAAGAATGCTGTTCTTCCAGCACAATCAGATCGAGTTCGTGCATTGCTAAAAAAAACAATAAAACAAAGAAAGGCATTAATCGGAGGAAAGGTCAAATTTGCAGAAGAATTTCCATATTTTTTCGTGGACCCATCTTTAGTAAGTATTTTATATTTTAAAAAATGCATATATGTATTTCAATAATTTTCTTATTGTTTATTTCAGATAGTTTTTGATTTCGAGTTGCAGTACGGGAAATCCAACTTATTAAAAGATAAATGGCCAGTACTCCAAAAAAATATTTTTATCATTTTAAAAGAGACCGGAAATTCAATTGAACAAGACGACTGGAATACTAATACTTTGGCTTTTTTTGCACTTATTAAACTATTACCGAGTTCTCCAGGACCCAAAATTTGTAACAAAATCACAAAATTTTTGGTTTTCAAAACGGTAATAAATATCTTGCTTATTTGATTTATTTTTCTTTAATTATAAAACAACATAAAAAATAAAATAAACCATCCTTCAGTTTCAGGTATCGAAAGAAGAATATATCATAAAAGACAACAAGCAACCGTACATTGTTGCGGTAGGACCGACGAAGCTGGCTATTGATCAGTACTTCATAGTTATCGATGGAGAAGTTATATGTTTACCAGGCGATTACGACATAATAGATGCGTTTAATGTTCTTTTCTGCTCCATTTTTGTATTTTCATTAGAATATTACTGTGATTTAAAATACTTTTTTACGTTTTTCCAATATTATGTATACAATTTAACTTCAGCAAAATTATCTCCAAGACTTCGACAAATCTGTAATAGATTAGATGTGCTGCAAAATATGTCGAATTAATTTTTACTTATCTAAATACTTATTGAATTAAATATTGAATTGTCATCATTTTAATTTTGAAACATTTAAAATTTTAAATATTATACTTATGAATTAATAGATAATATCTTCAGTTACATTTATAAATATGATACTATCTAAAATAGAAAAGATTGTTTTTTCATTAAAAATAATTCACTAAATTTCAAGTAGCTTTATTTTAATAATTTAGACTTTTTATTATTTTAAACTTTCAATTTTATTAATTTTTAATAGTGAACTATACACAATATTTGACATATGTATATGTATATGCTCGTAATCTTAAAAAAGTATTTTACATACACTCATTTTTATTTTTAATTGATTCATAATTTATCATTATAATATTTATATGTTATTTTTTCTATATTTTTGAAATGGGATACTTTTTTTGTTATGTTTGTGACAAAAAATTTGAATCATTTAAGTTTACAAAATATCATTTAAAATACGTGCATAACTTGTATTTGCAAGATAATTTAAATTTAAAATGTGTAGTTACAAAAAACTGCCAAGCCAAATTCTCGTCCTATAGATATTTATTACAACACACTTTAAAATGTCAAAATCTAAATGAAATTTCTTCTGAACAAGAACTACCTTCAAGTCCTGATCTTAACCGTCAATTGTGTACAAACGGAATTGAAATCGAAACTGAAACAATTGAGGAAGACCGTAATGTTTCCGATAATGTAGGAAAAAATTGCGAAGGTAATGATGTAGAACAAATTAGTACACATATTTCGAACATTTTAGAATTTCTTTCGTCAGTTGGTTTAGCAGAGAACAATATTGATCAAATTTATAAACAATTATTTTATTTATTTGAAACTGTTTTCTTTATTCTACAAAATATTATTATTAATATCTCTGATAAAACAGCACGAATTGATATTTTACAAAATTTTAAAAGAAATGTATTTACTTTTCTAGAATCATCTTCTTCGAAATATCGAAGAACCAAAAATATAAAAGAAAAACCTTTGTTTGTACAACCAGAAGAAATTTCATTAGACTTGAGATCAGAAAAAAAATTTAATCAAAAAATTCAAAAAGAAGAACATGTACAAGTACAGTGTACATTTCAGTATATTCCTATTTTAAAAACAATTAAGAGTATTTTCGAAAATAAATCATTCTTCGACACCTTTTTTAACCAAATTCATAATTGTACAGAAGACTTTGAATTTTATTGTTGTGGTGACAATTTTAAAAAATCCACTTTTTTTGAATCTACTGTCAATGCTTTACAAATACAATTATTTTATGATGATTTTGAGGTAGTGAATCCCCTTGGAAGCAAAGTCAGTATTCATAAATTAGGTGGTATATATTTCTCATTGCGAAATTTAAACCCTGTTTATACCTCTAAATTAGAGCATATTCATTTAGTTTCGCTATTTTATGTAAACGATATCAAAATAAATATCGCAAATACAAATAAAATTTTAACATTAATACGCAATGATATACAAGTATTAGAAACAGTTGGTATTGATGTAAGTGGTACAACAATAAAAGGTACTCTTGTAAGTGTAACTCATGACAATTTAGGTGGAAACACTTTACTTGGGTTTCCACAATCATTTAATACTGATAATTGTTGTCGAATGTGTCTATGTACAAAAGAAGAACTAAAACTAAATATTGTTGAAATTCCTAGTAATTTACGTTCTTTTAAATCGTTACTTGCCTTATTTGAAGAAAGTAATACTAAACAATTAAATATGAAATTTAATTGTATTTTGAATACATTACCTTCTTACAATATAATTGATAATGGAACAGTTGACTAGCACAATATAACTATGGATTTTTAGACAAAAAAAATAAATCCACCTCAGTCAGAATTAAAAAAAATTCAATATCTCTGGGTTTATCTGCTTCACAAAATTGGAATTTAATAACCTATTTACCATTCATATTCGCAGACCTTTTAAACCAGTTAACTGACTTATTTCCAGTAGTAAAATCTCTGTTAAAGATAATGAGAGTAATATTTTCACCGATAATATCAAAAACTGACCATCAACAGCTATCAAATTATATAAGTGATCATCTAAGTATTTTAAAATCATTGAATTTAAAGTTATTGCCGAAGCATCATTTTATGACGCTCTATCCATCCATAATTAAAAAAATGGGTCCTTTAGTTCATTTGTGGGCTATGCGTTACGAAAGTTATCATCGCCACTTTACAAAAAGCGCCCACTATTTAAATAATTATAAAAATATTGCCAAGACTTTGGCTCGCAGACATCAAGAAAAAATGTATTACACATGGAAAACATTGGATGTAAATGATTTGTTTTCTTTTGGCAAGAGAAAGTTTAAAAAAGTTGTCTATCTTAACAATAAAGATCTTTTAAAAAACTATTTCAAATTTACTAATGAGGACACAGTTATTCAAATATCTTTCTTTACTTATGGTGGTTATACATACAGAATTGGACTATTTGTAACCCTTTTTAACTGCTTACAGAACACTCCTAACTTCTATAAAATTATAGATATAATTTCTGTTAGAAATATAATTTATTTGATTTGTATAAGTCATGAAACAAAGGGATTCAGTGAACTTTATTGTAGTTATGAATTAGAAGAAACTATGATCAAAAATGTGATAAGTTTTGAAACACTGAAAAATAAAGAAACATTCAATGTAATAAATGTAACGAAAGCTAAGTATCTATTTTCAAAAAGTTGTATCAATTTTTAAATAATGTAAAACGTAATGTAATGTAATATAAGAATATAATATTTCGATGAATAAATTTCGAAATGTGAATTTGATCAATAAATAAAATAAATGAATTAAAATTTAAAAAATGAATTTAATTTCTTTAGATTAAAGGAATTGGAATCTAAAACTAAAATTGGCTGCAAACAAAACAATGAGAGTTTGAAAATTAAGACTAATCAGTTGAATATTTAGACCGTAACTGATTAAACGTAAGACTTTGGAGTTTAATATATAAACTATTAACTAGTGTTTATTGGATTGTTTTTAAACAATTGAGTTTTGATTTTAAAACTTTGGTATCTATTTTACAAACTTGTGCAACTAGATTGAAAACAATTAAGTTAAACCTTTATGTTTATCTTCTAAAACTATTAATAGTTTAAATTGTAAACTGAAATAGTTTACGACCTATATGCAGTAAAAAAAGTTTTAAAAAAAGTCAAAATTTTTTACCGTGTAGAGTATGGAACTCTCGTAGGATTTCTACATTTTTAGTCTAGATCATATAGGAACGCATAAAGGTAGGAATGCTTTTAGGAAAGAATACATATAGTGAGTCTGTTAACGCTGTAAAATTATGCCATCGGGCGAGGGTTAAGACGCCGGTATCTGGGCCTTTTTAAAATTTACCTGGCTAAAACATTGGGATGATGTTCTAATTTCAACTGGTACTTTTTACTGTACTGCTAGATTATGTCTGCTACTGTTTCGATATGTAGGTCCCGATGTATGTTTGTGTTACATATACCAGGGTGCATTTACCATTATTCTTAGTATTCTTGACTGCATTCGTTGCAGTTTTATTATGTTGGAAGCACAAGCGGACCCCCACAATTGAATACCATACATCCAGATAGGTTTAAGTACCATTTTATATAGTAAAACCTTACAGTCTAGGCTTAAGTTGGAATGTTTCCCTATTAACCAGTTTATTTAATACACCTTAACTTGATTTGTTGACGTTTAGTTTCGATATGCTTTTTCCATGTAAGCCTTCTATCTAAATGTAGGCCGAGATATTTAACGTTTTTGTGTTGTGGTAGAATGATATTGTTTAGTCTCACAGGCGGACAGGTAAGTTTGCGGAGTGTGAATATAATGTGCGCCGATTTACGCTCGTTGACCTTAATTCTCCATTTAGTTAACCATTTTTGTATTTCGTCTAAATGATCTTGCAGATTTCTTGATGCTATCTTGGGATTTTGATGCGTAGACATGACTGTTTGTCGAACTTATACGAATTTTGATGTTGGTAGATCTGCGGTATAGATCAAATATAATAGTGGCCCTAGCACACTGCCTTGTGGAACTCCAGCGAGGATTTCGTATAAATTGGTGGATGCGCTGTTATATTTCACGGAAAACTTCCGATCAAGCAGATCATTTTTAATGATGTTGGAAAAACTTTTTGGTAATTGTTTTCTAACTTTGTGTATAAGTCCTTTATGCCACACTTTCTCGAAAGCTTCCGCAATGTCTAAAAACGCTGAAGAGCAGTACTTTTTTTGTTCTAGGGCGTTCCTGATTTCAGAGACGACTCTATGAACTTGTTCTACGGTTCCGTGTTCTTCTCTAAATCCGAATTAATGATCAGGAATAATTTTTTTCTCGTGCAGAATTGGTTTAAGTTTTTGCAGTAGCATTTTTTCGAATAGCTTAGAGAAAGTTGGTAGTAAACTGATTGGACGGTATGAGTTTACTTTTGTTTCATCTTTACCATGTTTTATAATCATTATGATTTGCGAGATTTTCCAGGTTTCAGGAAAATAGCCTATTCTCATTATAGCGTTGAAAATGTATGTTATTAATTTGATACACTTTTCCGGAAGATTTTTTAGTATTTTGCCACTTATCAGATCATGCCCTGGTGCTTTTCTTGGATCAATGTTTTCCTTGATTTTCTTTTGTACTTGGCGCCACTTGTATTTAATTTTCTGGATTTCCTCAGCTTCTGCATCATCAGGTATAAATTCAGGGCTTCCAATCTGTTCGTTGAGTATAAATACCTTACTAAGATGTTGAGCAAATATGTTTGCTTTATCTGCATCGATTCTTGCACAGTTTGAAAGACAGACATGAGAGTGTTGGTCGTTTCAGCTTACGTGTGGCTTTCCACAGAGAATAATCTGTTGATCTGTTGAGAATAATCCCTTCATCACGTTCTTTTAATAAGGCCATTTTCAGGTTTTTGGTCGCTTTATTTAAATTTGATTCAAGTGTAGGCGATCTGTGTAGTTGCCATTGCCTGCGTATTGAGCGTTTTATCATTAACAGCTGCTGAATATTCTGAGACGGTTTGTCCAACTTTAAGTGAACTGAGCTACATGGTGTCGCATCCGCTGCAGCTTGTTTTAATAAAGCCGTTAGACTTTGTACTGCTGCATCAATTTCATGTTTTGTTTCTAGCGGGATGTTTAAAGAACATTTTTTGTTTAACGTAGACTTGAACTGGGTCCAATTAGTATGTTGATTCGTCAGGAATCTAGGTGGCGGTAATTTTAGAACTTGCATGTTCAGTGATATTAATATCGGTGAATGATCAGAAGATAGATCATAACAGGTTTCGGCCATTATAAGAGGTCTAGCTATACCCTTTGTTACACAAAAATCCAGTAAATCGGGAATTTTTCGTCTCTCAGTTGGCCAATAAGTTGGGTGGCCAGTAGATATGTGATCTAATTTTTCATTTTGCATACATTCCCACAATTGTTGTCCTTTCGAAGATATTAGTCTGCAACCCCACTGGGTATGTTTGGCGTTGTAGTCACCTCCCGCAAGGAACTTATCTCCCAGAGTTTTGAAGTAGTTTGCAAACTGATGTCTTTTCACTGAATGTTTTGGTGGACAATAAACTGCAGATATGGTGCATTTTCCTGACCATTCATCCAGACAGATGCTAGTTGCTTGTAAATGCTCCTCACTATATTTTTGGAGTTCATAATGTCTTATTCTGTTCTTGATAAGGATAGCAGTTCCCCCATGCGATTTTCCGCTAGGATGCGTAGTGTCATAAAATGTGTATCCTTTGATTTTGAAATGGCTCGTAGTTGTAAAATGGGTTTCAGAAATCAGCATAATATCGATGTTGTGTTCAATAAGAAAATTTTGTACCTCTAGTTTACGTTGCACTAGCCCATTGGCATTCCAAACAGCTAATTTAAATTGATTCATTTTTGGTTTTTGATGAGAAGTTGCATGAGGGTATTCATGTTTTGAAGCATGAGACCCATATTGGTCTCCATCATTTGCATAGACTTATTCATTGATTCATTGAGGGTATTAATCACTTTATAAATTCCCTGGTCTTCTTTTGGGGTTGGAGTAAGAGGTTTACCTCTCACAGCTTCCGCGTACGATATTTTTGGATTGATTGTAGCTAACATTTGACCAGCATTGGTTTGACTCTTGAAAATATGGTTTAGTGTTTGCTGTTCCGCTCTTTGACGTGGAGTAATTTTTTTTCTTAACTCCTTATATACCACACATCCTCTTGCAGTATGATTTTCACCACAAGTACTGCATTTTCTAGCCTCCGGTTTGCTTTTATCCAGTTCACAGTTGCTGCTTTCATGCAGTTTGCCACAAATTACGCAAACAGCCGGGAGTTTGCAGTAGTTTCGCGAATGTCCATATTCCTGACAGTTGGTACATTGTAAAACCGATTTACGTTTGTGTGGCTCCTCCACTATAATTTTTCTGTACAATAAATACCTAATATCGTAGATTGCATGTTTACCCTTAGTTTTTGTTACTTCGGG
Organism: Tipula helvola; assembly: GCA_963556165.1. Classification (NCBI taxonomy): domain Eukaryota; kingdom Metazoa; phylum Arthropoda; class Insecta; order Diptera; family Tipulidae; genus Tipula; species Tipula helvola. The sequence goes on along the minus strand of OY744483.1, from coordinate 181,301,086 downwards.
TTCCAACTCAACTTTAAATATTGGTTGAGGTTTTCTGTCACGATTTATAATGTTTATTATATGTGTGGGAATTTTTTCCTAAACCTTTCCTAAAAAGCAAAAACAAATATTTAGGAAACGATTAGTAAATAATTCACGACCCTATTTTAAAACGTGAAATTTTTACTAAATCTAATAATGTGAATATGTATTAGTGTATGTATATTGAAAAGAAGAAATTAAACATCACATTAATAAGATATCATTCAATTTTGAATGCAAAAGATCACAGGTTTAAATTGAATGGCTAACTTTCAATATTTGAATTTACTAAACTATCTTTGATACCTTGTCCGGAAATAAAACTAAGCACAAAATGTAGACCATGGTCCATTCTTGACGTATGCAAATATTGGAAAGAGAAATATTGCCGCCCCGGTGGCACAGTTGTTAGCATGCTTGCTTTAAGCTCCGGAGGTCCCGGGTTCGATTCCCGGCGGGTGATGAAAAAATCACGGCTGGTTAATGTAGGATCAATGATCACTCATTATCCGTTTAAAAATGATTACGAAACTTCAATATGAAGCGGCCAAATCCCTCTATGGGATGTAGCGCCAGCGAAAAAAAAAAAAAAAAAAAAGAATGGACCATGGTCTATATTTTGTGCTTAGTTTTATTTCCGGACAAGGTATCAAAGATAGTTTAGTAAATTCAAATGTTGAAAGTTAGCCGTTCAATTTAAATTTGGGGTGATTTTTATCAAATCTAACCCCCTTAACTCCTAGAGAATCTTTCCAATATTTGCATCCGTCAAAAATGGACCATGGTCTATATTTTGTGCTTAGTTTTATTTCCGGAGAAGGTAACGAAGATGGTTTAGTAAATTCAAATATTGAAAGTTAGCCGTTCAATTTAAATTTGGGCGATTTTTATCAAATCTAACCCCCTTAGCTCCAAGAGAATCTTTCCAATATTTGCATCCGTCAAAAATGGACCATGGTCTCAGGCGCGGTCGGTCATATTGGGCAACGTGGGCAGTGCCCACTCTTAAATTTGACCCAATTACTCAGATTTTTTTTTATAAAAACAAATGTCCACCGACATCATACAAAGCAATGTTAGTATAAGTTGTACTGTAAATATTCCACATTCATAATTTGTATATAAGATTCAAATATGAAATACAACAACAAATCCTTTATACAAATTAGTCCATAAAACGAGAGCGAAGCTTTAACACAAAAAATTGTTTTTAAATGTGAAGCTAATAATCTCTATATCTATTTCTCTTTAACGTACGTCTACAATTATATTCTAAAATCTAAATAACACACACATTCAGCCGTGTAACTGTATATTACATCATTTCATTCTCTTCTTCGTTCATAAATTCTCATTGGGCAAATCGTGTAGTGCCGCATGATGGTGCAAATCTGCATACCATTGAGATGCGCGCGCATTTTCGCTCTATACCTCAATTTTTCTATTTTTATTCCTTTAAATTCTATATTATAAAGCTAAATATTCACACACACAAACATGCATTGTGGGCAATTCAAGAAAATCACCCGCAAGTAAAATTTTTTTGTTGTCGATTGAATTTTGTTTTTGTTTTTAATTTTCGTTTTGACTACTGGACTTCCTCCACTTACGCGATGCTACCTAGTTAAATTAGAGTAGTTTTTGATAATATTCAGAAAATTCATCTAGAACGCAATCAGAAGACGACCTACATATTTATATGTTTTTAAATAAAATGTACGGTATCAAAATTACACAAGGAAGTGTAGTGTAAATCATTTTTTTTTTCATTATGAAGTATTGTGAATTACAGTCAGGCCTTTGTCATATATATTTTGAAACTAATTTGTGTAGTATAAAAAAATTAAACAGTTTCGGACGCTATTGTTATATGCTACAAGTTCATTTTTAAAAATTTCGTATATAAGCTTTATATTACAATGTCTGTCGAAAATTTGAATTCTGTTGATTTTATTTGACAAACTTAACCTTTGAAGATAAAATAAAAAAAATGGGCCCAGATCGTCCGAATGTGGTATTATCAATAACAACTCCAAAGCGTCAAACAGAGAATTCAACAAAGAGTGGTTTTCGAAAGAAAAAAATGGTTAATTATATAATAATTTATTCTTATAAATTTTGTAGTATTTTGCAATGAACGGTTATGACACTAATGCCCCATTTCAGAACAAAACAGCAATTCGACAGTTAAATAATATTTCCTCTCTTTCTTCTTTTATGAAATTGCAATTTGTTTCATAATTCAAAATCAATGCTATCTGGATCATAATTTATTTTTACATGAACATTTTAAAGGGAGAATTAAATATTTGACTTTTCAATATCGCTCAAATAAAAATTTGATTCTCCCTTTAAAATGTTCATGTAAAAAAAAATTATGATCCAAATAGCATTGATTTTGAATTATGAAACAAATTGCAATTTCATTAAAGACGAAAGAGAGGAAATATTATTTAACTGACGAATTGCTGTTTTGTTCTGAAATCGGGCATCACTAATATATTTAATTTTTCGATTTTAACCACCAGTTTTAAAATTTTGCCCACCCTGAATTAAGACCCACGGACCGCTACTGTCTGTTATATGTAAGAGACATGCACGTGTAATAACGATCACTAGTAATATGGTACAAAATAAAAAAAATAAAAAAGGAAACCAAACGAATGAAAGGGATAAATATACGAAACGATAAACGAACATATATTTGGGGAATCCCTATATTATACAAATTATTGTTGTAAAACGACTTAAATCTTAAATTTAGTTTTTTAGGTTTATAAAATTGGTACAATTTGAGAATCCAAGTATTATACTCGTATATACTAAAAAACAAACTGTAGAAGTTTCCTCTATAGTATTTCTACATATAATGGTTTAATTTTAAGTGATTATACGATAAAAACATATAAAAACGAAGAATATGTTTAAAAATAAGACATTCTGGGCTTAAATATATTTTAAACTTGTCAAAGTCTAAAATTTAATTTTTAAATGTTTTAAAATTTGGCAAAACTATTGAAGTTTAAAAAAAAGTTTTAAAATTAGTCTGGATTTTTTACCGTGTATGGCTTCTACAAAAAAAGTTACTGCAATTTAAATATCGCGAAAAGGTACAATTGTACCTATGCCGCCTGACGAGGGTTAAAAAAAAAGATCCTTTAGATCTAGTTATCTATATTACAAAGTGCAAGTTAGTATTAAGAAGTATTAAGATCCGTGGGGCCTTTTCCTGCTGAGCTAGCAGGAGTAAAAAGCCGCGCTGGATAAATCGATATAACAAAAATCTATGAAACGTGTGAAGTATGAGGCTCTGCCTTTATAACTTCACTTGTTTCAAAACCCGCTCAATTTGTATTAGGAATAGTATACATACCATATATGTAGAATATTAAAAAGCGGCTCCTGAAAACTTAATTGTTTCGTTTATAGGACACCTCAGCATTCACGCAGCGATTTCTTGTTGAGTTCATTTCGTTTTCATTAGTACATTATTTAATGCATTATTACAATATTTAATCCAGTTTTTAGCATTATCTCGCTGAACTTAACAAATGCTTAAATAATACAATTAGACGGTTCAATAAATTGGTTTTAATGATTGAAATATTATCGATTACTAATTAATAAGTAATTAATTTGCCGCCCCGGTGGCACAGTGGTTAGCATGCTTGCTTTACGCTCCGGAGGTCCCGGGTTCGATTCCCGGCGAGTGATGAAAAAATCACGGCTGGTTTTAAGGGTAGGATCAATGAATTAATCACTCATTATCCGTTAACAAAATGATTACGAAACTTCAAAATGAAGCGGCCAAATCCCTCTATGGGATGTAGCGCCAGCGAAAAAAAAAAAAAATCAGTAATTACATAGAACTCAATTATTTAATAATTTTAAATTAGTTATTCATTTTTTTGTCAATTAATATGTTGTCGTTTTAGGTGTGTTTTTCTAGAGGTTTTTAAAAAAGCGAATTACCCCTATAACCCCCCCCCCCCCCCACCCCCTTGTATCCGCGCATGATACACTTAGGATGCGATACCCAACAATTAAGGAATTTTGTCCAGCAAACGCTAGAATTAATCAAATTGCGACTTTCATCGTGAACTGTTTCAATAATACTGCCCAACAATACAGACGATCGACAAAATTTTGCAAACACCTCGGTTTTTAATCATTTTACTATACTTTAAAATAATAAAATTTTTTTTTTTCTAACACCCCCCAATTATCGGTTTTACATATAACCGACAATTCGGGGGTGTTAGATAAAAAAATATTTTAATATTTTAAAGTAGTCTTAATAAACCGGTCTTAATATACTATGGTAGATAAGATTAAAAATAAAATCATTCTTATCATTGAGCACAATCATATCTATTTCAGCCACTTTACTCAAATTTTGAACAGTAGTCTTTGTTATCGCACGATAATTTTGCAAAACAGTTTTTGAATTTGTTATTCTGAAGATTGCAAGAGACAAGACAAATTCGTACAACTTTAAAGGTGTTTGTTACATAAACTAGAAGAACACCATTTTTTGGTTGGTGATCGTTGCTGACGTCTAAAATATTCCCGATCCCTCCAAATGTACCATGTTAAATTCAATGAGAATTGAACTTCGTGGACCAAATTCAGTTGATGCTCGATGTCACATTAAAATTGAATGCGTTTTTTGTTTGGATTAGTTCAGCTAGATAGTTATCAAAAATTTTCATAGCTCATGCGACGATACAATTCGAATGGGCAAAGCCGAACTTTTACCTAAAGCAGACCTGATTCGCTTACAAAAAATTCCCTTCTCACAATCTAATTGTCAGACTGTACTTCTCACATTTTGAAAATACCGTTAAACTCGTAGGCTTATTTTATAAAATCATAATTGGATCAAATCCAATTTCTTCAGCATTATTTAATTTTAATGAACACTGTTTTTTTCATTATCCTCTCCATATTCTCAACAAACAAAAATTAGCAAATTAGAAATTCAACCACATTATCTCCATGTATCCTGGAGCTGAAGCAATGGGTAAAACTTATTTAATATGACGATGGGTTCTGTTTCCATCATCGATTGAACCGAAATAAACCAATTTTCCAATTTTTCACATCAGCTCTTTATCCATTACATTTTGAATCGACTGCATTTGATAAGATTAAAACTAAAACCACAACATTTTGTTATCTATACACACAATAACATTTATTTCGTCAAGTTCACTCTGATTTCGCTTTTTTCGAACGTTTGAACATTAGTCGCCAAGTCCATTTTAAAATTTTAAAATTAATGTACAATGAAACCACAGTAATCAGTAATAAAAATCCGATTACATCGAGTGAGTGCAATTGGAAGAAATTTAAATGGATCGCATTCGATTTCATATGTTTTCCGCCATGATGACGTATTATATATTCAGTCCAAAAAATTCCATTTTCGAGTGCGGTAAGTGGACGATCGCGATATAAAATTTGTTCATATTCAGCTTGTGCTCGATATTTTAGATTTTCTAGAGTTTCATTAATTGCACTGTAAAGACGTTCCTCATTCAGCTCCTCAAATTTAACTACAGTTCCCCAGCCTTGTTGCGAAACCACCTCAGCGTTAGCCATTTGATCACCAAAAATTGGAATAACGACTGTTGGTATCCCATAGTATTTTCCTTCGGTTACACTACCCAAACCACCATGTGTCACAAACAATTTTAAATTTTTGTGCTGCAGAACATCGGTTTGGGGAATCCATTTTAAAATTTTTACATTCGGTGGGATTCCCGCAATGTCATCGGTTTCCGATTTGAATAGTACATTGTATTTTAAGCGGCTAAATACCATCAATATATCGGTCAACTGATGTTTCGGTATATATTTGGTTCTCATAATTGAGCCTAAACTGAAATATATTACTCCGTCGGTTGATGCATCCATCCATTGTTGTAAGGCGGGCGGTAGAGGGGAAGATTTTTCACTCATCTGAACTCCACCAATTTCTATGAGGCTTGGAACAGTTGGCCGGACTGCACCTTGACTGAAATGATGTGCCACGAATATAGCGGATATGTTCTGGAGAGCTTCGTTGAATGTTGGATACTTGGCCGAGGGGAAGTAATCGTCATATATTCGCTCAAAATGATCGTAATAATATTTGCCCGATAGATGTTCCAATATGGCAATCAAGAATGACGTCAATCTTTGTGTAAAATTCATTAAACCTTTAAAAGGGACCATCATATTTGGCACATAAGATACAGCTAATGGGTTACCTAAAATATTTAATACTCGACTGGTTGCGCTAATTGTACTAATCATAATTACAGGGCATTTAAAATAGGTCCCCAAACCTATAACCGATTCCCCAATGAATGCTTCAGTGAATACTATATCAAACGACTCGTGAGCCATAATTGTCTGTACGTCGATTGACTTAAACATAGTATCGATTTGAACCCTAATGAATTTGACCAAGAAAGGCATTATTTTTATCATGTTCCACGTGCTTCCAGGCTCACGTGAAAATAGTTCGACCATGGCTAAAATAAATTAGTGAAATTAGCGCAAAACAAATATCGTTAAAATGATTGAAATAAAAGAATATTTACTGTTATGCATGTCACTCAGTGGAATTGTTATATGCCGATAGTTTGGAATCGGCTTTTCTGGCGGAAAAGAACTAATCACTGTTACATCATGCCCCTTCTCGGCCAATCCAAGCATTAATGCCTCGGCTGGGATAAAATGTGATCGGCTGACCGTAGGATAAGCACATAAAATTTTATAAGCACTACATTGTACAAAAAACGTGATGGCTACAATTATTAAGAGTATGACGCGAGGTAGTCGTTTACCCATTGTGTATAACTTAAAACTGAATTTAATTCATCATTCTTTTTAACGAATGGTATTCTTATCAAGCGATGAAATGACAAATTTCACCGTAAATTTAGCTAATAAGTTGTTATGACAAAGATAATTTTAATCAATAAAAATTTAAATTACGTATGTACATATTTATATTGATCGCTGTAATGTAGTTCATTAGCAGTTTATCTGGTGCCTAATTAATCAGGTTAGAGCATATTTGTTGGAAAAATATTTACACTTGTGCAGAGTGCACGAATTGCAAACATTTATTTTGAACGTAATTTAAAAATTCGGCTTCGATTTGGTGTTTAAGTTCTAACCAGAAAATATTTGGATCTTCATCTTTTGAGAAGCAAACTAAACATGTTCACCATTATCATGCCCAAAACATGTTTTAGGAACTGTGGTCCATTCATTTTATTCACACATTTCCATTCATTCGTTTCACCACCTTGGATCGGGAGGTACTGGGTTCAAATCCCTATAGGTTCGGGTTGCAAAAGGGATTTTTCATCATCTGATTACGACAGGCGATGATAATGAACACATCTATAACCACCATGGATGGTGGAATAAAACGCCAGTCGATCTGCTTGATGGATAGAAAGTCATGCAATTCTTTTTCGGTAACTGTCCCAAAATATTTGGACAGGAAAACCACGTCTACAAATAAAGTGTCTCAAACAGGCTAGAAACGCCTCGGTAGTCATATCTGAGACTAGTTCTATGTGCACGATTTTAACGACAAGGCAGACGAATATCGCAATGTAGCCCTTATATATTTTAGCACCTCGTCCAGTTTTAGATTTTACTTGCATTGGTCCTGCAAAGTCGACACCAGCTGTAAAAAATGGTCTGGAGGAATGTTTATGGAATATAAACTCGTGATATTCACACAAGCGTGATTACGCGTCAGGTTTCAGGATTGAACTTCTGGTAAGATCCTCTAGAATTTTGAACCATGATTAAGGCTGTTGGCAGCAAGGTCAGAGAATGAAATTTGAAACTCTGAAAGCCACAGACAGAATTTGTTGATTGATGAAAGATCAGATTCTATTGGGTGGATTTGATGGACTAAGTGAATTGAAACTGAAGATGAGGTTGTAGTTGTATCGGTGTTGTTGATTAGAGAAACTGGTTGGGTGATTGATTGTCATTTGATCCCTTTCCGAATTATCCTTTGTAGTATTTGAGTTATTTTCTGCTATCTGTGTATCAACGACTGTGGAATGAAAAGTGTTATTTTTTGCCGTAGTTGCACTATCTGATGAATCTTCATGCGGAGCAATGAATTTTCGTTGACCGAAACTTTGACATGAGAAACTAAACGAACATTCAGACGTCAAATGGTTTTGAGTCAAACAATTCGAGCAAAAATTAAAATCCTTCGCAATTTTAATACGGTTTGAAATATTTAACCTCATACACTTCAATCTCAAAAATTCCTCGAAAGGAGAGAATTTATTGTCAACGGAAAAAAATTTCCCTCGCCTCCTTGGTTTGTTTTGTCGTATCTTGCTTGCTATTAACATCAGGTCGCCTCGTAATTAAGATCAGTGATCGGAATATGACAGATTAAGTCGGCAGCTTCACCTCTAAGAAATCTTTACAATAATTGAAATTTATGTGATTTAGATAATGAGTCATTTTCGTGGACTAAAGATTTGTAAAGATCCTTAAAGGACAGTCATTAACTATAATTCCCTGAAAAAGATTCAATAACAACTCGTGGCGTTTGGGTCAACGTGTTTTCTGTAGCGGCTCACGCATTCAAAATACATAAATACATTCATTCGTTCACCACCACAATTTATCAAGCAACGCATTTACTCATTCATTCCCGAGACATATTCACACACATATGTCAGCGCTCTCATATGCCTTGCATACCCTCGCAACATTACCGCAACCGCTCAACCAGCAAACACAATTCATCCAAATCATGCGGTACAAAAATGCGGTGCAACAAAAGACAGACGTAACGCTAACAAATTCATTTTCATTCATCCTGTCCAAATTTCGTTTTACTCGTGTACATACACATTCAGTCGGTTCGTTTTCATATACGCACGCATCTTAATTCAGTGGGATAATAATAATAATAAATTTAACATTAATTTTGATTTAAAATAAAATTCCTCTTACGCGTCATATACGGTGGTGAAATATAATATCAGAAGTGTAATACATTTATCTAATTTATATAAATAATAAAATTTGTGAATTATAATCTTTATAAAAACGAACGTGTTTTTATTTTTCTAAAACTAATTTTTGGTGCAAGTAAACAGTACGTGCACACAATATTTCTAAGGCCTTCAAAAAAATGACGTTGCGCTGAGCGCTTAAATTGTCAATCGTCTTGCTAAGTAAAACATTGTTAGCCTTAGCAAGATGAGTAACTTCAATTTTTTGGCGTTGACGAATTTTCTGAACAAAAATCTGCTTTACCTTAAAATATTTTGTCTCAAATTAATCAGACTTTGAGTTTTGATTGGATATTAAAAGTAGCCTATTTTCAGTAGCAACAAACTCTGTGACATATTCCTCCATCTTTGAAGAACGAACTTCAATTTCTTCAAGCGTAGTCTATCGTCATCAATTGCAAACGAATAAATCAATTGAACTTCAGAATAATATTTCACTATATACAATACACCACCGTTAAAAATTAAAATACCGTTACTTATCGAATATAAGATGATATACTCAGGTGTTGATTCAGCCAGATAAGTCAATTTTTGGCGTGATAGTAATTCCCATACGTCAAATTCAAAAAAATCGTCATTCAAGCTCATGCGAACTATCTAGGATAACAGTCAACAATCAGAATTATAAGGTAAAGTTTTTATTGGAAGCATTTGGATAAAGACGTGATTGAATACATAGAAAAATGTTCAGCCTGCGAACAAATGCAGAGGATCAAAATCAAAGAAACAATAACAACGAAAACAATACCAGAATTACCTTTCCAAATGGTCGCTACAGATTTATTCTCATATAATTCAAAGACATACATCGTCATAGTAGATAGCTACTCAGGGTATATGAATTTTAGCAAAGACAATTCATAAGATTCAAAGGAAATAATAAAAAAACTTCAGGTAAATGGAATCAGTTTATGGTTGTCCTGAAATGGCAGAGTCGGATAACGGTATACAGTTCTCAGCACGAGAATTCAAACAATTTTCAAAAAACTGCAACTTCAAGCATAGAAGGTACAAATCAAATCCGTATATGGCGATGCTCAATCTAAAAAGTCGGTTCAAATTGTTGGTGCTTACGCTCGCCTTGAGTCATTTTATCCTTTCCCAAGTATCACCCCAATATGCAATTTGTCGCAAGTAGTATAATTAATTCAATTAAACTTGATGCAAAAGTATCTTCCACTTTCGGGCCTCAACTTGCTATTCAGTACAATAATACTCCCATATATGGTTAAGAAATATAGCTTTTCGGATTTCGTAGGATTCTAAGTTATCTAAACGTCTGCATTTTGGTTGTACATGTAATATTTCTAAATTGTTTAAACGTGGGTTTTCGATAAATGTTGAACTCTGATGAAGAATTAAATCTGGTTATTGTTATGTCTAGAAAGTTAATAGATTTGTTTTCTTCTTTTTCTACCGTAAAATTAATGGTGGGATATTGAGAATTTAACCAAGTGAGAAAAGAGGTTAATAGCCTATCAGTTCCATTCCATAGACATAGTATGTCATCAACATATATGTACCAAAATATTACATGACGGAAATAAGGATTGTTGCTTGATACAATCGTTTGTTCGAAGAACAAACGGTAGACCATCAGTGAATCTGAAATACTTATTATCTGACTGTTGAAAAAGTTTATGAAACCCTTACATAGCTTGGAGGCAGGTGCATTGCAATACGCTACTATTGGTCTAATCGGATTGCCTTCTTTATGGATTTTAGGTAAACCATAAAGAATTGGGGCAGATGGATTCATAACCGTGTGCCTCCAACCAGTGCCATTAAAGACCTTTGGGCAGTGGTTGATCCACTTACTGACCAAAGTCTTAAATGACCTAGTAGGATCTCTATTGAGCTCTAATGTTTTGCTTTCTGTAATGAAATCAGAAAGTTTGTTGTAGTAATCGACTATTGTGAGAACATTGATCGTATTGCCTTTACCTGCTTTACATGCTATCAGGTCATGATCACGTTACTTTTTCTTAATCGTACCAGTCATTTTAAGGTTATCATTAGAAGAAGCAGGAGATAGAGGAGGAAGCGTTACCCAAGCCTTTCTTAATCTGTAACGCACATATTGATTTCAGTTGGGTTGACTGGCCGTATAAGGCAGTTTCGGTATCTATAGCGAGACTCTCAAATGATTGAACGCCGATTGTATTTGGTACAGGAGCAAAATTTACTCCATTGCTCAGCATTTGAACCTCTACGCCACTGAAGCCGACGGAAGACAAGTTCTTAAAACGTGAATGGAATTGGAAACCAGACATACCACTATTACCTCTATAGTTACGTGGATAAGCCTTATATCCAACCAGTCAAACTCAACAGAATGCAATCGAGCCACTAACTCAGTGTGAACTACTTTAAGATGGAGACATAAGTTGTTCTTGGTAGCTGATATTTACTGATACTGAAGCTGATATTTGAAACTTGTATTAAACAAAATTATTTTTGCTTTGATAATAAGTATTTCAGATTCACTGATGGTCTCCCGATGGGCTCCCCTCATCTCTATTTTCATGAATTTCTTCGAACAAAAGATTGTATCAAGCAACAATCCTTATTTCCGCCATGTAATCTTTTGGTACAGATATGTTGATGACATACTATGTCTATGGAATGGAACTGATAGGCTATTAACCTCTTTTCTCACTTGGTTAAATTCTCAATATCCCACCATTAATTTTACGGTAGAAAAAGAAGAAAACAAATCTATTAACTTTCTAGATATAACAATAACCAGAATTAATTCTTCAGCAGAGTTCAACCTTTATCGAAAACCCACGTTTAAACAATTTAGAAATATTACATGTACAACCAAATAGCAGACGTTTAGACAACTTAGTATCTTACGAAATCCGAAAAGCTATATTTCTTATCTAAAATATCCTCAACGAACAGAGAGACATCCGTTTCTCACCAATTACCGACCCTGCACTGTTTTATTCCCATACTTATACCATCCCATAAAATGACTAATACGTCGGGTTATAAAAAAATAAATATAAAAAAATAAAAACAACAACAACATCTGGAATTTTGTTATTCGGCCGTAATCATATACCTGTGTTTAACTCATCCCCTTTTATTTTTAATGTTTATTGCTCTCACCATTTTTATTGTTTACCACTCCCACATTTTTTATTTGTATATTTTTGTTTCATTTTTTGCTTTTTCCAACTATAATAACTAATGTATATAAATAACTACATTTTTATTTTTACAGTTTAGTAGATACTCCTGATGATGGCCTAACAAGCCGAAATCGATCGAATGATTTTTTAAACCTTTTGTAATTTTGCGAAATATTTAACAAGTGCCTACGGCAGAAAATGTAAAAAAAAAAATCAATGACTGACAAGTTTTAGGGTACTTGTCTAAAATTTTGTTTAGTACATCAAGAAATATGTATGTTAGATTGGGACAAAAAAAAAGTTAGTTACTCGTCTGTTACATGTATATTACACGTTAGCTACATGTAAGTTACACATCAGTTACACGTAGGAATTTTTTACGAAAACAAATCATTAAAATTTAAATTCATTATGTACTTCAAGGTGTTTAATTACAAATTTGTTTACTTCAGGTACATTTTTTTTAACATTTTTCCCCATTTTTGACAAATAAATTACAATGGTTAAAAAGAATTTAACAAATAGAAATATTAAATTAATGTATTGCAACTGCAATTTGTTTTAATTTTGCCGTAAAAGCCACCGAAATCTCCATTTCACTTTAATTATTTAAAATAGTGAAAAAATCTTAATTTAAGAAATCTGTGAAGATTGGTCCATCTTTCCTCCAAATAAATTTTATTTTGCATAATTTATATTAAGAAATGATTTAGAATGTTAAGGGGTTGAGAAAAAGGTAGCTTTTGGAGTTTAAAGCTACTTCTGTAAATATTGTTTTGGTTTTATTTTATGTGGAATTTCCCATTTTCCATTTAATTGATCGTCAGTTTAAGATTTCTTTCCACAATGAATCGCATTAAAAATGGTATAAAGTCGTTTGTTCAAATTGCTGGCCCACCACAAGAAATATAATGATTGGGTACTAAATTGTAGGTTAAAAGATAACACAATTAAAAATATTGTGATTTGTGGAAAACATTTCGAAAAAATTATTTCTCTAAAAGAGGTTTATCAAAATATACTGTTCCTACACTAAATTTATTTGAAAATGAAAAAAATGATTGCGATAGTGATATTTCGATGGTGACCATTTAGTCAATGGAAGATTTGTCGGAAATTGAAAACAATTCAATTGTAACTGACGTTACAACAAGTACAGACAATTTACGTCAGTTTCAATCGGGATCGGTACTAATGCCCGTATTACAAAATCCCGTATTTCATAATCCCGTATTTCAAAATCCCGTAGTATGAATTTTTTACGGGATTACGGGATTATTCAAATTAAAAAACAATATTTGGTTTTAAGTAATTTTTTGTAATTTTTTTTAATAAATAGTTTTATAAATATTTAATATTATTTAATTTACAACTAAATTATTCGTGATCTATTTATATTAATAAAAATGAAAATCTATATGTATGTATGTGTTATGGCGTTGCACTGACATATGGCGTTGCACTGTTATCAATTTAAATAAAACCGACGCCACTTTTGATTGTCACTAATAATTTTATTTCCACAATTATAGGATACAATTTATCTTTATTATTATCGAATTTTATGGCGTAACTATTTACAGAAATTATTGTTAAGTAAGAAACACTAACCACCACTGATTATTATTATTTTTTAAAGAGGGACAATTAAATTTTAAATAAAAAATTTTTCAAAATAAATATGTCGATGACGCGTTGCGTTTTTTACTGTGTACCACGAGAAAAACTTTTCTTTTTTGGTTATGATTATTTTCCTTTCCGTATACCAGACTGTACTAAAAAAACGTAAAAACGAAAAAATGACATTTGAGAGTTTTCGTTTACTAGAGTATAGACGAAAAGAGTTTTTGCGTAATGGAGTGAGTAGTTTTGAAAATGATCGTGGTGGTTTTGTGGTGATGAATGAGTAATTAGTGTTTTGAATATTTGAATACTAATTGTGAGTGAGTCGCTACAGGACTCCCCCGCGAGTGATTTTCCCCTCCCTAGGGAATGAATGTATGAGTGGAAGCAATACGGACGGTTTTGTGTGTTCGAGGGCTTGATGTTTGATCAGCCGAACAGAGTATTCCGTATGCCGGTTTGAGTCGATCGATTGAAATGTTATGGTTTTTACCATTAATCGATACGACGAAATGTTTTCGTAGTCGACGTATAATTTTGTACGGACCTTCGTAGGGAGGAGATAATCCCGTGCGAACCTTGTCTGTTCTAATGAATACAAAATCACAGTTTTCTAGTGATTTTGGAACGAAAATATCATCTTGTTTGGATTGACGAGTGGTTGTGGGTACAAGGTTTCGCATGGTTTGTCGCAGTTGGTCAATGATTGTGTCGGTAGTTGGGAGTGGTAAAGGAGGATTTTCGATGAAGAACTCACCGGGTAGCTTGATTGTTTGGCCGTAAACCATTTCAGCTGGTGAGCACTTCAGATCTTCCTTCACTGTTGCTCGGATTCCAAGTAGTACGATTGGTATTTCCGAGCTCCAATTAATTGTATTGCTTCTGGCCATGAGTGCGGCCTTGAGTTGCCGATGGAAGCGTTCGACCATGCCATTGGCTTATGGATGATAAGCCGTTGTGCGTATACGATGAGATCCGAGGAGTTTTGTTAACTCTGTGAAGAGTTTTGACTCGAACTGCGTTCCCTGATCTGTTGTGATATGAAGGGGTACGCCGAATCGTGATACGTAATTGTTGACGAATGTGGTAGCAATGGTTGCAGCTGACATATTTGTCATGCAGTATGCTTCGGGCCAGCGAGTGAAGCGATCGACACAGGTGAGCAAGTATGTGTATCCATTAGACGGAGGAAGTGGTCCTACGATGTCTAAATGGATATGCTCAAATCGACCAGGCAGAATTTGAAATTGTCCATGCGGTGATTTCGTGTGCCGTTGAACTTTTGCACGTTGGCAGGATAAACAAGACTGAGCCCAATTGCCTACGTCTTTGTTAATACTTGGCCAAAAATACCGAGCTGTAATCAATTTACGAGTTGCACGGACTCCAGGATGTGAAATGTTGTGTAAAGTGTCGAAGATGGTTCGACGTAGTGAATCTGCGATGTATGGGCGATTGTTCCCAGTAGAGATTTCGCAGATGATTTCGAGGCCAGGTAGTTTGAAAAGCTCTAGTTTCATTGATGAACTAGTGTGACATTCGGAACCAGAAAATAAATTCTGAAGTTCTTGGTCTGCTTTTTGTGCGATTGCGATTTTTTGTAAGTCGATGTGTGTTTCGACTGTGGCCATTTCATTGTCGGTTGTTCGCGATAGTGTATCTACGACAACGTTGTCGTGTCCGTGAACATGCTGAATGTCCGTGGTAAATTGACTGATGTAATCGAGGTGGCGAGATTGCCTCGGATTACGTTCAGTTTTAGACTGAATTGCTCGTGTCAGAGGCTTGTGGTCGGTGTAAATGGTGAAAACCCGACCTTCGACAAAATATCGGAAGTGTTTGACTGCCTGATAAATTGCTAGTAATTCCCTATCGAATGCAGAATATTTCTTTTCGGCATCTGAGAGTTTCTTGGAGAAGAATCCCAGTGGTTCCCAACACTCGTTATTGTACTGTTGTAGTACAGCACCGACAGCAGTATTTGACGCGTCAGTGGTTATGCTGAGCTTTGAGTCGCTCAGTGGATGTGCCAGAAGTGTTATCTGGGCCAATTCAGCTTTAAGTGACGTGAATGCTTGTTGACATTCGTCAGGCCAAGTGAAATTCTTGGCTGTCTTGGGCTTTTTGAGTAAAGCTGCCAAGTGGCTGTGAATTGGTGCGAGTGTTTGAGCGAGTTTTGGAATGAATCGGTGGTAGTAATTTACCATACCGACAAATCGCTGTATACTTTTGATTGAAGTAGGGGCTGGGAAATCCATAATGGCATTAATTCGTTCTTCAGACGGCAGAATACCATTAGGTGTAATCTTATGGCTGAGGAAGTCAAGAGTGGATACGCCAAAGACGCACTTTGAGCTCTTGATGTGAACGTCAAACTGTGCTAGCTTTTGAAAAAGGTGTTCAAGGTGCAGTTTGTGTTGTTCCTCAGATTTAGATGCAACAAGAATGTCGTCAATGTAGACGAAAACGAAGTCTAAATCACGAATAACTTCGTTCATAAATCTCTGAAACGTTTGAGCGGCATTGCGTAAGCCGAATGGCATTCGGGTGAATTCGAATAGCCCAAACGGTGTTGTGATTGCCGTTTTATGCACGTCTTCAGGTGCGACGGGAATTAGATGGTAAGCTCTGACAAGATCAATCTTGGAGAATATTTTGCATCCATTTAAGTGCATGGAGAAGTTTTGAATGTGGGGTATCGGGTAGCGATCCGGTGTTGTCACCGTGTTTAAACGCCGATAATCCCCACATGGTCTCCAATCTTGATCTTTTTTCTTCACCATGTGAAGTGGACAAGATACGGGAGATGCGGAAGGCCTGCAAATCCCTAATTCCACCATATGCTGGAATTCTGTTAAGGCGGGTTTATGTCTCACCTGATCTAGTCGACGTGGTCTTGACACAGGCAGATGCCCTGCTGTGACAATATGATGAACCACGTTGTGTCGAACTGGTAAGTTGTAGTTCGGCTCTGCTGTAAGTGATGGAAAATTCTTAAGCAGAGTGGCATAACCGTTGTTGATTGCAAAATGGATCGGAGTTGGCGTGTTATCACGAACCATTGCGGCATTGATTGACAGCTTAGTCGCTGAATCAACCAGCCTTTTTCGTTTAAGGTCAACAAGGAGGCCAAATTTACACAGGAAATCGGCGCCAATGATCGGACGATTCACATCAGCTAAAATGAATGCATGAGTGAAGGGGCGTTTTAGTCCGATGTCTACCTGAAGCAACTTGCTGCCATAGGTATTAATTGTAGTGCCATTGGCGGCCGATAAGACTAGATCTGATTTTTTTTTGTATTGTAAAAAAATGAAACTACGAAATGGAAGAACGGAAAGGTCCGCGCCCGTATCGATCAAAAAGGTTATCTTGTTTATTGTATCTGTTATGAATAAGCGACTGAATTGTTGTGTCTTACGATCGGCCGCCGCAACCGTAAGCTTTATTTGTTTGGGGAATTATTGTCAACTTCCATGTCCGCGACTGTGTTGGGTGGTTTAAAATTGCACGGTGTAGTGCATTTCCGAGCACGTGTGGCAAACTTGTTATGGTACCAGCAAATATCGTATTGCCTTTGGCGGTTGCCCGAATTTGATCGGAATCTATTTTGCGATGGAGATCGTTGACCTCTTGAGCGACTTCTACTAGTATTAGTTAATCTGGCCAACATTTGTTCGATCCTTGCCATGCGAGCTTCTAACGTGTCTTGACTACTGGAAGTTGAGTGTCCTCTACCATATTCTGGATTTGAGTTGCTCATATTTTGTCTTTGTGTTGATCGAGACGGGCGTTGGACCGCGCCGATGTTGTGTGTTGATGACAATGCTTCACTCAGCTTGTCAGCCGTCTTCGCCAAGTCGTCTATTGTCACCGAATCAGGTTGAGCTACTAATGCCAATTTTATGAATTCTGGTAATTGTCGGATCCATAGTGATCTGATTATGTTTGGTTTGAAATTTTCTCCGGCTAAGTTCTTAATCTGACGTAACATCTCAGACGGTCGTTGGTCCCCTAGCTGCTGGCCACTCAGAAGAGTTTCCAATCTTTTCTCCTCTGATGGGGAGAGTCGCTCGAGTAGTATTTGTTTTATCGTTTCATAACGATTTGTTTCGGGAGGAGACTCTAATAAGTCTGATATTATGTTGCAATGCTCTGGTGATAATGACGAGAGAATATGTATGAACTTCTGGCGATCGCTTGTGACCTTCTGGACATTAAATTGTAGCTCGGCCATTAAAAACCAATTTTTTGGATTGTTTTCCCAAAACTGGGGAAGTTTGATGGCCATGGTTTGAGCTATGGTGTCCGAAGATGTGCCCGTTAAGTTTTTATTAGTTTCCTCTGTCATGTTTGCGTCATGCCCAAGTGTCTTTTTTTCGTCGTCACTCATGTCGCGTAAAGAGAATTTCCAATAAATAATTATATAGAGAAGGTATTGGAAATACAATAAAAAAAAAAAAAAAAAAAAAAAAATTTAAATTACGATATGCGAAAATTTCAGTGAGCAGAAAATCTAGACATTGATTGTCTAGTAACAAAGTAAGCAAATCAAGTTAAAAATCAAAAAAAAATCTCGGATTAAAGATAATACTAAAAGGAGATAATATGTACCATATAAATGTTGGTGTACATCAAACGCAATATGAAACCCCGTAATATGTTAATGCAAGAGAAAAACCATAATAATGTTCACAAAACGAACAAACAAAGAAAAAAAAAATAAAATAAATAAATATAACGTGTATAGCGCGGGAATTTTAAATTGAGACAATTCGTAACAGTGGTGGGAAGTTTACAATATAGTGTTTATATAATGATATTTATTAATATAAGTTACGTTAATGTTAATTTAAAATGTTTATGTTTTAATGTGAGCAAAAAAAAAATGTAAATAATATAAAAAAAAAACTCATCTGATTGTACTGCACTGTTGTGTTGTTGTGTATTCCTCCGTTAGAATCTGGTTCCTCTCGTTCGCAGAAAACAAATTTTCATTCCGTTATGTTGTGTTTTCCGTACCATCTTTCCCTCAAGGGAATCCTGGAGAAACGGATCAATCTTGGAAAACGAGGCAGTGCAATTTTTCACGGACGGCTCGAGGCTAGACGATCAGGTAGGAGCCGGAGTCTTCTGTGATAAACTTAATGTTAATATTTCTGTTCGTCTCCCTGACTACTGCAGCGTGTATCAGGCTGAAGTGGTGGCGATCGGGCAAGTCATGACATGGTTGAAGCATAATGTGGTATCCGGGAGGGATATCGCAATTTATGTGGACAGTCAGGCAGCGATCAAGTCACTTGGGGCAGTTTGTCTGAAGTCGCGGGTGGCGCTGGATTGCCGATCATCTCTTAACGAGATGAGCGAGTATTTCAGCATCCAGATAATCTGGGTCCCGGGTCACTCGGACGTCACGGGGAACTGCAGGGCGGACGAACTAGCTAGGTACGGTACGACTCTCCAGATGCAGCCGGAAATGGTAGGTCTGGGGAGGCCTATGGCAGTGCTAAAATGGGCGCTCAGTAAAAGGGCAATCGCCTTGACAAATGAGAGGTGGATCAACACTCTCACGTGCAGGGTAGCAAAGCAAGTTTGGCCAAAACTGGACTTGCGGCGCTCCAAGGTACTAATATCCCTGGGAAGACAAGAAATAGGATTGGTCGTAGGGATAATGACAGGTCACTGCCTTTTTGGGGAGCATGCGAGAAGGCTGGGGATACAGACGAATGACTTTTGTAGAAGTTGCATGGACGAAGAGGAGGAGGAGACTTTGGAACACTTCCTATGCTCATGTCCGGCGCTATCATACAGAAGGCATAAGTATTTGGGTGTGTACGGTATGGACAGCCTTTCGGAACTCGCGGACTGTGGAGTGCGAGATTTATTACGCTATATAAATAGCTCTGGTTGGTTTCAACGGGAGTAATGGGGAGATGGGATCCTGTGGTATCACAACGGGCCATTGCTGGCCTAAGTGTGCGATAGCAGCCACTTCAACCTAACCTAACCTAACCTATGTTGTGTTTTGTTGCGGTATTTTGAATTTTTTTGGTAACACTGTACGTATGAGTGTTCGTTGAATTCTGTTTATTTTTTTTATATATACCGTTGTTCGGCCTTGTATGTGTATAGCAGCCTTCAATTTTAAATGCGTTTCTCGCGACGATGTTGACGATTTCCGTTTTTGTTGATTCTCCTTGGAATCAAATTAAATGCCGTTGTTCAATTACTTTAACGTGTTACAGTGATGATGTGTTTGTTTGTGTTGTATGTTTAAATTAAACTGTATATTGGTCGTAACATGTAATTCAACCTGCTTGTTCGATGTCCCGTTGTTTATTCCGGTTGACACGTATTGTGTATTTTGTACCTCTGTTTCTGTACACGGTTTCGCTAAAACGAATTGAAAGGGGCACAAGCAGTAACTTTTCACTTTTTAAGAATGATGCACTGAACAAAATAATGGTATAATGGCACGTACCTTTGTGTCTTGTACGGTTTACACAATTCACGTACAAGACTTTTGATCTTAGAAAAAATAAATAAATTCTTCGAATAATGTTGGCGGGTTATTATTGTAGCCCTGACTCCAATTTGTGTGTATGATTCCTGTCGTAAAAACGACTGTCGGTGGTCACCACATATGGCGTTGCACTGTTATCAATTTAAATAAAACCGACGCCACTTTTGATTGTCACTAATAATTTTATTTCCACAATTATAGGATACAATTTATCTTTATTATTATCGAATTTTATGGCGTAACTATTTACAGAAATTATTGTTAAGTAAGAAACACTAACCACCACTGATTATTATTATTTTTTAAAGAGGGACAATTAAATTTTAAATAAAAAATTTTTCAAAATAAATATGTCGATGACGCGTTGCGTTTTTTACTGTGTACCACGAGAAAAACTTTTTTTTTTTGATTATGATTATTTTCCTTTCCGTATACCAGACTGTACTAAAAAAACGTAAAAACGAAAAAATGACATTTGAGAGTTTTCGTTTACTAGAGTATAGACGAAAAGAGTTTTTGCGTAATGGAGTGAGTAGTTTTGAAAATGATCGTGGTGGTTTTGTGGTGATGAATGAGTAATTAGTGTTTTGAATATTTGAATACTAATTGTGAGTGAGTCGCTACAGTGTTTTATACGTTTCCACACGGATCATCTAATCAAATCGAGTTTTTTCATAAGGGTTTTATACCAAAATGAGCAGGTTTTCGTAGTATTTTCGAAGAGGTCCGGCCCCTGGGTGCCCCCAAACAAAATGTTTGTAAAATTTCGAGGGTGTTACATTTTTTTGACATTTTATTGCCATCTTTTACTTATGAGCAAATTTTCGTGGTATTTTCGAAAGATCGGGCCCCTGGATCTAGATGCCCTCGAACACTCCAATTAAGTTCAAACGACTACATCCTGTTCGAATTGCGCTTGCTATCACCATCTATAAGGTAGAAGGACAATCTCTGAAGACAGCTGGAGTAAATTTAGAGTCTGAATGCTTCTCTCATAGTTAATTATATGTGGTTTGCTCCCAAGTCGGCAATCCAAAAAACTATTTATCTATGTCAAAGATGATAAAACGCAAAACATTGCCCAGAAGCTTTTTCTTGAATTAGGTACGATTATTTAATCTTATTTATTTAAATATATTTTATTACTAAAATGTTGTCATCGCGTTTATTTACATCAAAGAGTTCGATTTCTTTATACTTTGAAACTACAATTATTTAATTTTATTTGCGATAAAAAAAAATCCAATAATTATTCAAGAAAATTTAGGCGAACCAAAGTGTCTATCCAAGAATCCAAACCAAAATTAACGACGACATAAATAAATTATTGATTGACGAAAACGCAAAGAATTTTTGTAAGATGTTGACAAGTAGTCGATTCAAAAATCAAAAATGGCCGGAAGAGTTAAAAATATTTGCACAAAACATATTTTATCGATCGTCAAGCTCGTTTTAAATGTTAATTTGCCATCTAAATCAGCTTTAATAAGACGGCAACCTGTTAAATATTTGAGTCCCGGCTTCAACAACAATGCACTTATGAAAAGAAAAGAAAAGCTTAGCATTATGAGTAGCGATTCAAAATAAGCTGTTATAGCCCGTTGTGGCTGTATTAATCGCCGCTGTAAAAGGGCGAACGGTACGTATATTCCCGATGATTATTCACCTTCACAATTATAATTAAAACACTCTAATTGTTCGAGATAAATTTCACAATTTTATTTTATTATTTTGAAGAAACGAGAAATATCTCGATTTATTATTTTTAAAACTAATTTACAAATGTTTTTCTTTGTTTCACTAGATAAATTACCACTTGTGTAAATCCAACAAAATGGACGCGCAAAATATTAACGCGAATAAAAATAAAATAATATATATAATAATGAGCCGTGTTTACTCGGCTGCACGTAAAATACTTCTGTGTATTAATGTTACCAACAATAAAAAATCCCCAACACCAAATTGTTTTTGTTTCGATGAAAGTATTTTTGGTCATTTTAGTGTTGGCATACGAGACGAATCGCATGCCAAGGTTCGTTGTTCTAGCGAAAACGAGATGGAGCATAACAAACCAATAGCAAAATAAAAAGAGTTTGAACTCGCTAGCGAAAACGAGATGGAACAAATATTACTAAAGAGAATTTAGAGTTCCGTGTCATTTACGCTAGGTGAAAATGAAAATAGTTACGCTAAGAAGAATCTTGTGCGCAAACCCAAATGTGTATGTGGTGGCGAACGAAAATCAATATATATAAATAAATAATTTATATAATTGATTGCGTGAGGCGCTACACTGTATTATTATTCGACGAAATTCATATACATAAGAAGCGATCATTTACAATATTTATGCGTGGTCAAATAACAGAAAATGTTTGAATATGTTTGGTATATCAATTGAAAGTCCCCATTTTTTGTATAATGATACTGAAGTAGCATGTATATATGACGTACCCCATTTAATAAAATCAGTTAGGAACACGTTAATGAAATCTGATATAAAAACCCCTTACGGTTTGGTAAGTTGGAATATAATACTAGAACTCTACAACTTAGAAGTGAATTCAATTACCAAATGTTGCCCTAAACTCACAGCTAAACACCCCCACAATTTTGAGAAAATGAGAGTGAAACTAGCCACACAGATTTTTAGTAGACGTGTTGTGGCAGATATTATTAGAACAGCGATTCAATTGAATAAAATATCACCTCATAGTCATAATAAAGAAGTTGCATGTTCGACATATAAGTTTATTGAGAAAATTGATAAACTCTTTCATTGCCTCAACTCGAAAACAAAATATAAAAAAAATCCATTTAGATGTGCCTTTATTACGAATAAGCAAGTTGATACATTTCTGGAATTCATGGTAAATTATATTTCAAATACTGCGTTAGTAAACAAAACTACAGTTTATTGTTTTAAGGGTTTAATTCAGAGCATACGAGTCATTCAAACAGTTTCTAAAAATATATTGTCGGAAAATATTAAAATTGAGTACATTTTAACGTCATGATACAATCAAGATACAGTCGAAAATTTATTTGCCCAAATCCGAGCCGCTAACGGAAATAATCGCAACCCGTCCGTACATGAATTTAATCATAATATTGCAAAAATTACAACGAATAAAATTTTATCACCATTTTCAAATATATCAAATTACGAAAATGACACAGACGAACTGCTTGAAACGATGGAAAATGTACCATATGAATCAAATGAAGAAAACAATATAAATTCCATTGAAATTGGCCATGTTGATGACATGTCATATATATCCGAAAATTGTTTTAATCTGGATGCACCTTTATAAGAAGCTTCAATACGGTATTTTGTGGGCTACACGTAGCAAGCAAAATTTTGAGAAAAATTAATTGTTCCCGTTGCGAAAACATCTTCATCAAAACTGATGAAATTTTGGAGACTCTGGGCTAGATACTCGATACTCAGATAAGCAGATAAGCAGTTATTTTTTGCGAATTTGCTAGAAATGTTAAACACGATAATTTAGCAATCCAATTTGTTTCTGAATTTCAGAAAATGGGCTACTTTAATGCACTTTAACGTTTGTGCTGAATACAAAAATATATTTTACTTTGCTAAAATAATCTAGTAGTTTATGCAAGCAAATTTTCGATTAGCAAATCCGCCATATTTGCAGAGTTGCGAATTGCTAGAGTATCGAGTATCTGGCCCTCTATCGGATTATTTGATCAGTAACAAAAATTATGATGATAAAAATAACTTTTGTCCACGACTGACGTATAATATGTTCATTATACGTTTGTTTCATCACTTATAATGATATTCATTATTCACTGCTAGTTTATCTAGTAGTCTGTTCTTTCATTATTCAATACTTCCAAGTAAATTATTTAATTTTTGAAATTTTATCTAGTAGTCTCTTGCCATTTTCATTATTATTAAACTGTGACGTCAAAATGTCGACGAAAATTATTTGAAGAGTATTTAAAGGATTTGATTATAAAACATAATGATATTTGTCGGCCGTGGACAAAGTATCGTATTCTACTCGCATATAATGGCTGTTATTCACTCAGATGATTTACGACACTCGCCTATCGGCTCGTGTCGGCACACTTCATCTTCGTGAATAACAGCTATCATTATATGCTCGTTGAATAATATACTATTGCAAGCTTACGGCACCGGCTGATTATTATTTCAAAATTTCCAAAGAACAAATTTATTTATTTTTCAGAATGTTTTCAGAACGCGCAAAAATGAAAGATTTGAAAACTTTGTATTGTTAATACCAGCAATCAGCATTACCTGCAAAGATATGTTCATATGTATATCGAATAAAATCAAAAATCCATGTCATGAGCATTATAAGGCAGCTTTAAATTTCATGATTATAGTATTAATCAGGAAACATTGTACCTACATGGTTAACTGAAAAACATATACAAAAAGATTATAAAAACGTACGAAATCCGAATTGGTGAATACTATTGCAATGCAAATAAGTGTCATACAGTTATTTCTCGAACTTCAGTTTCTTTTAATATACCGTATGTTAAGTTTTTAAATTTGTTTGAATTTGAATTTTGTCTTTCATAAATTAATATGTTTTGAAACAGTACTCTATAATTATAAAACTTGAAAAGTTAATTGTACAAAACTTCAAAATTAGACGACTATCTAAATACAAATAACAACGGTATTTTGAATTTGATTTTAAAACGAACTTCATCCAATAAATAACATAATCCCTATTATTAGTGCAATTTTGTTTGTGTTTGTGTCGATATTTTTTTATTTTCTATTTGATGCAAAACCAACACTAATGTATTATATTATTACGTACATTATTGTTGGTTTTGATTTGATGTTTCATTTTTTAGGCATCTCAATTCAAGCAAAGCGCTAGAGCGAGAGAGATGCCTTATATTCCGGCTATTGATGTCTGTTAACAAGTATTAAGTCGAAAAGTACTTATCCGATTTTCATGAAACAAAGACAGACTTATAGACCTTGATCAGATAAGAAAAAAATGGTATGGCTTAGATCTTTAGGTGGTCGGACTCCAAAGTTATAGACGCGTAAAGATCTCCTTTGCAATACATTCACGTAAAAAACAAAAATAAAAACAATGAAAGTACATAATACCACAGAGAAGAATATCAGAGGTTTCATGCAGAACAAATAAATGTCCAAAATCAAAAGCGCCAATTTTCTTTTAAACTATATTTTATAAGCTCCCAAGTATTTTTACTTTCGACTTTTTCGTCATATTTCGAAGTTTAAACTAAACTTAGTTTCGACTTTAACTAAGTTTAAGTTTCGACTTAAGCTAAGAAAGCGTATGAGTCTTGTCGCGATAAGTCGAAACTGGGCGAAACTCAATCTAAAAAGATTGTATGCATGTATTTGTGAATAAAGAATAAAAATAGGCGGGGCTAATTTTGAGCATGTGTATGTGTAAATGTCAATTAGAAATACGGCTGTAATTTTTTTTTTATAATGAAACAAACGACAAATTCCAATTTAAAATTAATTTTATTAAAATATTGTTATTTTATGTACATATGTAGCTACATATATGTTACATATTGTAAATAAATCTAAAAAAATTATTTTTTTAAGAAAGCCAAAAAACATTTAATAAGTTAAAATAAATTGAAGCTGGAATTTTCCTAATTACATAAGTACGTATGTATATAGACAAAGAAAATGGCGTAGAAGTCCTTCTTTGAAGATGCACAGAAAACAAAGTCCAAAGTAAATTGAATCAACATAACTTTTTATTGTTTTTTATTTAAAATCAAACACAATCATAATTTATTGGCATCAACATCGGGTGTCCATTATTTTTTTAACACAAAAAATTAGAATTAAACACAAAAAATTAGAAGAAAACATGAATTACAAACGTAAATCTTTTAACTACATTACAACGCAGCTGAAAACACTTTACTAAAATATTCTATGTCAAACCAAATTTACGATAGTATATTATTCACACCAATACTAATCATAAGTACAATGAAGTTATCTTTCGATTATTTTTTCAAAAGTCGAAGGAAAATACGGTAGCTCAATTTTTAGTTTCGTCTTGTTATTGACGAATGCAACGGTGTCCCCAGCGGGCAATAGTGAAGTATGTGATAGGCTGTAACAAAAATTTGCTATATTAAGTTATATGGAAATATTGTCTATTTAAATTACATTTTTATTTATGAAAATTGTAATGATTTGAAAATTAAATTAATCCCATATGAAGTTTACATTGTGATTTTAGTATATCTGATTCATTTGGGACATTTTATTCATTTTAAATATTAGAAAATTGTACTTAAAAATTGCAGAAATTTAATGTTAAACTCACCATAAATATATATATCGGCCACTAAACAGTTTTGGATGTTTATTAGACCACAGTTGCTACGCTTTGACTTATTAATATAATCTAAAATTTAATATTTTTAAAACATTTATGTTTTTGGTAACACTAGTTTATTTTGAAATTTCTGCAATTTTTAAGTACAAGTTCCTCATATTTAGAATGATAAGAATGTCACAAATAAATCAGATATACAAAAATCACACTTTAAACTACATATGGCATTAATTCAATTTTCCAATCATTACAATTTTCATAAATAAAAATATAATTTAAATAGACAATATTTCCATATAACTTCATATAGCAAATTTTTGTTACAGCCTATCACATATTTTACTTTTGTCCGCTTAAGGCGCTTT
This sequence comes from Tipula helvola, assembly GCA_963556165.1. NCBI lineage: Eukaryota > Metazoa > Arthropoda > Insecta > Diptera > Tipulidae > Tipula > Tipula helvola. Next base: position 181,273,981 of record OY744483.1, on the reverse strand, counting down.
TTAAAATTTTGCATTCGTCAATACTTGGGCTTCAAGTGGAACCCAGCTATTCTTTTTTAGTTGAAAGTAATGCCATCTATTTGTATCTAGCAAAACCAAAATAACTAAGCTATTAAAGCCTGCAACAAAATGTTCCATCGTTCATACATAGATTTTTTGTTGTTTTTCTAAACAACTTTTCAGTATTTACAGTCTAAAAATATTTTCAAGTGAATTTATCATAGTTAATTATGTAATATTACAACTACATATGTAAAATCAAAATGTAAAAACTTATTATTAGGAAATTAATAATTTGTAATTATTAAAATCAAACACGTTTTGTTGCCCCCTTTGCTATATACATTTATATTTTATTTTACCGTTTTATTAACACAAAAAGTAAATGTAAATACAGTGAGGCACAAAATTATTTGAAACAAAATCATTTCCAATAAAGTAAACAGATATGTACATACAAGATATTTGATTTTTTGATATTGCTTTAGTATGTCAGTGTAGACGTCGATTGAAGGTTTCGACGTGGAACAAAACAAAAGCAAAATAAAATTATTCACTTTGTTTTAAAATAAACCACAATTCATATTTGGTATTTATTTTGAATATTTCGATCATATCGAGTCTGGTTGCAAGAATCTTGCATTTTTTTGATGATAAAAATTAATATTTTTAGGAAATTTGGATTATTTCATTATTATTTTAAATTAATTTGGCTTTATGTAATGTAAGTAATGTAAATACAATACATACATATGTTTATGTACCTTACCTACTTATATAAATTATTTTTGTAACCGTTAGATACCTACATTATATTAATTGTTATAATTTTTTATTGTTGTTGTTTGGAGGAATTTTTGAATTTTATAATTTTTTTTACATTTATTTAATTTGAAAAATACTATTTTCTGTTTAATTACTTTATAAATATTTTATTAAATATATAATTTACTTTGAAAATGGATTCAAACGTGGTCAAAAGTGGAATTATTTGTGCTGTGGAAGGTTGTAATTCGTCAAGGAGACAAAATATACGCCTTTTTAAATTACAGAGAACTCACAAAAAATATGAGGAGTGGATTACTAACTGTAATTTAAAAAAGTCAGCTACAAAAAATATACAGATTTGTGAAAAACATTTCTCTGAAGGCTGTTTTACCAAGAATGGCTTAAGGAGAACTGCAGTCCCAACAAAAAATTTACCTGTTATTTCAATTACAAATAATTTGCTTTCAAAGGACAATACAACTCCAGTTTCAAATCAAACTAAAAGCTTACTTGACTCTGATTCTGATGATAATGGGTCAATGATAACTATATTATCAATCGATGATATTTTTGAAATGTTCGATCAGGATATTTCTTTAGATCCTATTGACGATTGGAGCATCACGGATTCCACCTAGTGGAATATTTTTAAACTGGGCTACCTGATAATTTGACGTTCGAAATTGTTGTAAATAATTCCATTTTTGATCTGTAAACACAATTTTTACTTACCGGATTGCTAATAATTGTAAATAATTCCAATTTTGGACTATAAAAACATTTTTTAATTACCGCAATGCTAAATTTTCTTTCGTCGCATTTGTGACAAATGTCATTTTATCAGGTGCATCATTTTAACTATTGTCCTCGAGAGGCGCTTTCTTTACTTTTACAATCGTCAATAAGCAGTGAAATTAATGTGATCAATAGCATAAATTCCTTAAGCGAACAAACACTTGGCTCTGATTCACCAAACAACTTCACTCTAGAAGATATTTCAAATTTACCTGAACCACCTAGACCTAACTTTGAAATTGATAATGATCCACCACCATGTAAAAATTGTTTACGTAATATTAAAAATGAAAATTATTATCGCTTAAAACATTACGAACTCCTACGAAAAATTGATTCGAAAAACTTAGAAATTTCTGACTTAAAACGAAAATGCAACAACCAAGCCAAAAAAATTAGAAGAAATAATCTTAAAAGTACTCAAATCAAGAGATTTAAATTAAATATTAATTGTCAGTTAAATGAATTGAAGATAAATGAAAATTCTAAAAATTTTTGTAAAATGCTGACAAACATACGACGACCTAAAACTCAGAAATGGCCTGAGGATCAGAAAATAATCGCGCAAAATATATTTTATCGATCATCAAATGCGTACAGGTATATGCGAGAAAATTTACAATTTAATTTGCCGTCAAAGTCTTCATTAATCCGTTGGCAACCGATAAAATATTTAAGCCCTGGATTTAATGAAAATATTTTACATAAAATAAAAGAAAAAGTTTCTGAAATGACCGACGATTCAAAAGAAGCTATTTTAATGTTTGACGAAATTTATATAAAAAGTGATTTGGTTTACAATACTTACTCCGATCAGATAGATGGTTTTGTAGATTTTGGAAATCAACGAGAAAATATTATAGGAAAATTGATATCTTGTTTTATGGTAAGAGGAGTTACTTCTAACTGGAAATATGTGTTAAGTTATTTCGTTTCCCATAATGGCCTGTTGGCTGATAAATTATATTTAATTGTCCATCGACAAATGCTTCGAATTAGGGTTAAAAGTTAGCACTATAGTATGCGATCAAGGCGCTAATAATCGCAAATGTTTCAACATGTTGGGACTATCTATCGAGCGTCCCATATTTAGTCATAAAAATAAAGAAATTGTAGGAATTTTTGATGCACCTCATTTAATTAAGTCGGTTCGTAATACTTTACTTAAAACAGACATCAATTGCCCAGACGGGTTAGTTAGCTGGAAAATTATTATTGAACTTTACAATCTGGAGAAAAATTCAATAACCAAATGTTGTCCAAAATTAACTTATAAGCATATTTATCCTAATACATTTGAAAAAATGAGGGTTAAATTAGCAACACAAATTTTCAGCAGAAGTGTTGCTGCAGGGATTAAAACAGCGGTACAACTTAAAAAAATTTCATCGGGAAATACGACTACAGCGATTTCAACTTATAAATTTATTGAAAAATTTGATAAGTTATTTGACTGTTTAAACTCAAAAACAAAATTTAACAAAAACAATTTTAGATCTTCTTACACAATTGATGGCGAAATAGATAAATTTATGATTTCCATGATAGATTACATTTCAAATATTTCACTAGTAAATAAAAAAACTGTTTACTGTTTCAAGGGTTTACTTTTAACTTTGAATGGCATTAGGGAAGTCGCTAAAATAGTATTACCGAGGAATGTAGGCGTTGATTATTTATTAACTTCTAGGTTCAATCAGGACCCAATTGAAAATCTTTTTTCTCAAATCAGAGCAGCCAACGGAAACAACCGAAATCCATCCGTACATCAATTTAATAATAACGTAGCAAAAATAACCACAATCAAAGTTCTAAGCAAATATTCTAGTATTTCAAATTGTGAAGAGGATTTTGATTTATGTTTACTGCAATCAACAAGTGACATCGGAGAAGATCTAGAAGCTTTGGCTCCAGAAACTGTAGCTTCTGAAGGCAATGACTTAGAAGAACAAGAGTCACCATCTTCATCAGATATTTCTGAAAATTTTTTTAATTTCGATGTTCCGCTTGAAAAAGCTTCCATGCGGTATTTCATAGGATACGTCGCCTGCAAAATAATCCGAAAAATTAAATGTTTGCGGTGCGAAAATCATTTTATTAGAAATGAAGAAATATTAGAAGCCCCTTCCGAATATTTAATTTCTAATAAAAATTATTGCGAGGAGTTTGATGTCGGGAAACTTAAAGCTCCAACCGACATATTTTTTAATATTTGTGAACAGCAAATCCACATTTTTTCACAAATTTGGAGGGAATACCCACATATAAAAAAATTAAAAGCATATATTTTGAAAATTTGTATCCAGAACATAACAAATTCAAATAAAGAATTTTACAATATAGAAAATCCCTGTCTTGATCACAATAAAATGGCATTAAATTTTATGGTGTTAGTTCTTATCAGAAAACATTGTACTTGGTTGGCAGAAAAATACATTAACCGTAAATATAACAACGCCCGTAACCCTAATTGGCGTATTTTATTACAGTAAAAATGAAATTAAATTGTCAATATAAATTACAAATACGTGATAATAGGTAGTTTAATTTGAAAAGGTCTCTGGATCCCACTACAAGCGCATGTTAGCCATAATTATAGAAAACTACCAATTATCCATTGCTTATCGTGCGGTTACAAATTTCAACAAAAATAAAAGTGGACTCCTCTCCAATAACATTGAGTTCTCGCTTCTTATTATCCAAAATTAGATTTTTAGAAAATAAACAAACCGGGTGAATAATGTGACTCGCATCTAAATCAACATCAGGAAATCGTCATAAATTCAACCTCACGGAATTCTTCTTTAATCGGTAAGTGACTTCATCGGCGCATTTGAGACCATACAAGAATGACTCCTCTCAAAAGACATAAGGCATGTTTGGTATTCATCTGGCGATCAGCTCTTGCAACCAAGCATGATATTGGGCCTGATCAAAATCCGCAAATTCAACTTCTAGGCATTTATGACAGGTTATCACATCTCACGCTACTGTTAGAGATAATTCATGTTCTACATTCCATTCATCAGGTTTAACTTTGCTTCGAGTTCTAATCATAAGCAAATCCTACAGAATAATACTCACAGCAAATTAAATAAAAGTAAAATCAATGAAACTGTTATGGTAGATACAGTAACCCTGATGTATTCTATTCTACAGCATAGAATTTCATTTCATTGATTTTACTTTTATTTAATTGTTTCGGGCAAACAAATGGATCTCACATGCCGAGTTTATTTAGGCTATTAATATTTCCGTGTGCTTGTGTCAATTCATCTCATAACGAATTCTTCAATGAATACAACTCATGTGATTAACACAACAGCAGTTGATTCCAACCAAGTTATTTTATAGGAAAAACAGCATGGATTTGGTTTGCTGTCGATTTTGACTTCCTTTAATATTTTGTAGCTCAGCCACTTCTCATCAAAACGAATTACTTTTGGCACAGGCAACCAACTTCGCTGGACGGTTAATTAGATTCCATATTTTTGATTTTTTAATAGAATAATTTCTTATAATTCAATTTTGTACTCTTCAGCACATGACGTCGTAACAAGAAATTTTATATGAAATTAATTGTTTTTTTTTAAATAAAATGTTTTATTTAAGTTTGTGTTTTATTTATTTGTAATTTTAATTTATTTAATCATATATATATATACATAACATTCGGGCGAAAATACAGTTGGGCACGATGAAGTAATTTCTTTACTTTTGTGTGACAAGAAATTTTGTTAAAATCAGCTAACTTAATCAGCTTGACTTAAAATTATTGATTGTTTGTTTATAATAACTATAGCCAACTGCCGTGCTAAACGTATTTTACATCACTACAGTTTTGGCCAAATTCAGTTATTAATGGTAATCGCTCCATGATCAAAAAATCTATAAAAATAGGGTATTTTATTCATTATTTAATAATAATATTTAACAATAAAATGGAAAAAAATAATTAAAGCTAACTTGAAAAATACGTAATAAGAAAAATAGTTTTCTTTTTTGCTGCAAAACACAGTAATATCAACACTTATTTAACTTCGATTATCCTAAAACGGGGTACCGAATTAAAAAAGGCTGAATTAAAAAAAGTGTTCATTAATGAAATAAAAAAAGCGAATTTTGTATGAAAAAGGAATACTTTTTTTATTTCAGAAAAAAATGAATTAAAAAAAGCAACAGGTGTTCATAGAAATTCATGCAAAAATCACCATTTTTAATTCACTTTTTTTAATTCAAACATTTTTAATTCATGTAGCCTCCCAAAACGCATGTTTTGTGCGGTTATATAAAACATATTTAGTACGGTAGTATATGTACATATACAATACGTTAAGGCTCAAAGCATTCCGAATTCTTTCGAAATTTACTTTTTCTTTTGGCTATTTTACCAATTATAGCCAAAAGCTTAACATACAGACTCAAAGTATTTAGTAGGTAACGATAAAATGAAGAAATTGGAGGTCAGATCAACTTTCTTTTTTATAAAGAATCTTTTGCTGATAAATTACACAGCTATTGACAAATGCAGCGGTGTCCCCAGCGGACAATAGTGAAGTATGTGATAGACTGTAACAAAAATTTGCTATATGAAGTTATATGGAAATATTGTCTATTTAAATTACATTTTTATTTATGAAAATTGTAATGATTGGAAAATTGAATTAATCCCATATGTAGTTTAAATTGTGATTTTAGTATATCTGATTCATTTGGGACATTTTATTCATTTTAAATATTAGAAAGTTGTACTTAAAAATTGCAGAAATTTAATGTTAAACTCACTATAAATATATATTTCGGCCACTAAACAGTTTTGGAGGTTTATTAGACCACAGTTGCTACGCTTTGACTTATTAATACAATCTAAAATTTAATATTTTAAAAACATTTATGTTTTTGGTAACACTAGTTTATTTTGAAATTTCTGCAATTTTTAAGGACAAGTTTCTCATATTTAGAATGATAAGAATGTCACAAATAAATCAGATATACAAAAATCACACTTTAAACTACATATGGGATTAATTTAATTTTCAAATCATTACAATTTTCATAAATAAAAATGTAATTTAAATAGACAATATTTCCATATAACTTCATATAGCAAATTTTTGTTACAGTCTATCACATATTTTACTTTTGTCCGCTTAAGGCGCTTTTTATAATTTTGCAATCGTCAATAGCTAACTACTCTTTTTTATACATACTCAGGTAGAAAATAGCTAAATAAAAACCAAGTTTGAGGAAAAAATAAAAAATTAACAAATCGTTGCCAATGCATTTATAATATAATATAGAAAATGTTACTATTAGGACATTGGCGGTTCTGTGTAGATGAATTTGTAATTTTATTCAATTGGTACAATCTTTCAGAAAAAATAGAAAAACAAAAACAAAAAAATAAAAGTAGACAAAAATAATTTGTTTAGCTGCTCATTTATAGATGTCTCGTCATTATGGGTTCCAGATTGAAGTTAATATTTTTATCCAAATAAATTATAATACCCCTATTATATTTCTATATATTTTTCTTAATTATAATTTCACTTACCCGGATTTATATTAACTAACACTCACTATTCGCTTTATTCAGATTATTATTTTTTATACGGAGATTTAAATGATAAGTCTTGTTTTACTTTTATTTTGGTTTATATTTATAAATATCTTTCTTTACACTTATCTTACTAGCAAACTTTGAACTGTGGTAAAATATTTTATAATGTAACAATTATAATGTACGGAAACTATTTCAGATTATACAAAGGTTACAACTATGTCAAGTAACTTTATTAAACTATCAGACTCAGATCTTATAACTACTACTCTTACTTGTAAGAATTTCCATTATATATCTGGAAAAACTTACAAGCTAAGCGGAAACATATCATCGCGGAACATAACATTTTTAACGCGGAAAATACAATTTTAAAGAATCGCGGAAATTATGGAAAAATGTTATGTTGATGAATATGCTTGTTTTACGATTTTACAACTTTAAATGGCCTTGACAAATATTTACAATTATGCGCTTATTGTTTGTAATTTAATATTATGCAAACGCGACTTACTAATTATAAACTCACCTTCAAAGTTGTATGATCGTGAAAATTAGCTTATTATAAATTAAATTTAATAAATAAAGAGTGTTTCACAACACCCCATAAAGGACATTAACGGTCAAACAACGGCGATAGATAGATTAAATCTTAAGATGGCACTAGTAGTTTTTTTTAAATTTTTTTTTTGTTGTATCGAAACAAAAATATAAACAAAAGCAAAAAACACGAATAAAACTTACAACTAGACATGAATTATAAAAAAAATTAATTTTATTTTTGATTTATTAACCAAAAATTAAAAATTGTTAAAGCTGACATCTTTAGAAGTTATCCCGTACTATGTTTTCCCATATTAAATAATACTGCATTATCGGTAAATCTGCCAATATCATTGACCGCAAGTTTACTATGGAAAAGTGTCATGATGTCCTTTATAGGGTATTATAATTTATTTGTTTTTATCACATCAAATTGGCGCGTTTATCAATCAATTTTGGAAAACCGCAAACAATGCTTTGGATAAGTCATCTGATATCCTTATCTGTGATAATACATAGAACCAAAACCAACAAAAATGTTTATACGTCATGGCTTGTATATAAGTATAAACATTTTTGTTGGTTTTGATAGAACACATGTTCAAAAAATTTTTTTCCTTTCTGAATGAAAATGATTTTCTTTGAATGGATATAAAGTAGTGTATATAAACTAGTAAGTAATGTATACACTCCGCGATACTTGATTACCCTCACTTGGAAATGTTTTGTAGCGGCTCACGCATTCAAAATACATAAATACATTCATTCGTTCACCACCACAATTTATCAAGCAACGCATTTACTCATTCATTCCCGCGACATATTCACACACATATGTCAGCGCTCTCATATGCCTTGCATACCCTCGCAACATTACCGCAACCGCTCAACCAGCAAACACAATTCATCCAAATCATGCGGTACAAAAATGCGGTGCAACAAAAGACAGACGTAACGCTAACAAATTCATTTTCATTCATCCTGTCCAAATTTCGTTTTACTCGTGTACATACACATACAGTCGGTTCGTTTTCATATACGCACGCATCTCACCCAGTGGAATCTAATAATAATAATAATAAAATTAATATTAATTTTTGATTAATAATTTCTCATACGCGTCATATACGGTGGTGAATTATAATAATAATAAAAGTGTAATCAATTTATCTAATTTATATAAATAATAAAATTGTGAATTTATAATCTTTATAAAAACGAACGTGTTTTTATTTAACGCAACTAATTTTGGTGCAAGTGAACAGTACGTGCACACAATATCTGGTGACCTCCGACGTCCGTGTTTACGGATGACTAATATTTTATAGTGTGTTTTAATCATACACACAGGAAAACTTTGAAAAATTGTGTAAACTACAGTACACTTGGTACGGAAAATTATTTCGGAAAATTAATCCGTAATCCGTACCAAGTACAAAGGTATGTACATATAAACATAAAATATTAAATACAAACAAAACAACAACATATTAGACAAAAAATAACATTTGTTTTCTCAAATTATTTCGCATATCACAACACAAAAACGAGAAAAATCAGCACCGCCATTACAAAAAAATTTCATACAAAAACAAAGTGAAGCGTAACAGTCGCGGGCATAAAAACAGCGGCATCAACACCGAATATAATTACAACGCGCAAATTATATACAATTATATAAAACATTCAACATTAAATAGTATAAATACAATTAAATACCCACATCGGCCTTTACATTGGGGAATTTACATACTAAAACAACAACAAAATACAGCAGACACATCAAAAACTATATACCTACGTATAAATTTTTACAAAATTCGAAACAAAAATAAAACCAGCGAAGCAGACAACAACAACAACGGGAAAATAATCATCAAGAAGCAGCAGCAGGAACAACGGTATCATCATCAGCAGGGTCAACAAAAGCAACAGCAACAACTAAGTTAAGTGTTTTTTTTATCTTTTCAACTCAAATTTCTATTGTTACAAATAAACAAATTCTAGAAAAGTTTTTTTACATTTCAAACATATTTATCATATATATTATTATATAACCATTTTTCAAAAATAATTTTCACAATCAAAATAAAAAATAATGTAAATTTTTCACCATCGTATTCGGTTATAATTCGATCGCAAATTAATCTACGTATACATATACTGATCCTTATCGTTTTGTTCGGTATTTTCCACCAACGTTTTCGCTTAAACAAACCGCAATTATTTTTTTTGGTTTTCGTTGTTTATTATTATTATTATTGATTACTAAATATTCTTAAAAATTTCAACGAGCCCCCCCAATACGAGGTAACACGCCCGTTCCGTAATTCGGGGGTATCTCGTCGGCCAACACGTGCCGTCCATACATGGTAACCATTCCACTACTAATTAATTTTCATTCAACTACTATATTCGAACCACTATTGATTGCTTCTTTTGAACCAATGTTGATAGCACTAGGTCCCATATAAATCATTTTCTTCAGAAATTCGGCTCTACTTAAAATATTTGTTCACACGAGACATTTATTTTCTAACGTTTAAGTTTAAATTTCGGGTACATTTTTTTTTCTTGTGAAGTGACGTATAACATATACACGAATTCGCTTTTATAAAAAATCGAAATGTCAGACGACGAAGAGACCATGAAGGTTGATCAAAAATCAAAACCTGGGACATCAACAGGAGAAGTCGCAACCCAAGCAAAAATCAACTTGCAACCATTCTGGCCACAACAACCAAACAATTGGTTTCGTTTAGCCGAAATTCAATTTGAAATTCGAGGCATCACGTCAGAAAAATCGAAATACTCGTACGTTTTAGCAACAATTTCGCCCGAAATTTGTGACACCATTAGCGACTTTTTACAGCAACCACCAAAAGATAATCAATATTCTGTCCTAAAACAAACTCTGTTAGAACGATTGGCTCCATCGGACGAGCGGCGTTTAGAAGCCCTATTGTCCAGCCAAGCTCTCGGCGACCGACGCCCCTCTGAGGCGCTTCGTCACTTACGCAACCTCGCAGGCCAAAACACTCTGAGCGATACAATCATTCGATCCATTTGGATTCGAAAATTGCCCGAGGTTATTAAAATAGCGATGACTGCACAACCAGTTACCACAACAGTTGAAGAACTGGCTAAAATAGCAGACCGCATGTACGAAGTGACGAACATGGGCACATTACCAAACTTACAAGCAATCAATCGTAACACAAATCCGAACTACACGAATAGACAGAGTCGTTCCCCCACTCCTCATTCAAATTCAATCGAAGATCGCCTGGCGCGCATCGAGGCTCGACTATCGGGCTTGTTTCGAAGCGGTCGGAGTAGATCAAGGGGACGCTCAGCAACACGTTCACAATCACAAGGTAACAACACCCAGAGTGTTAACAATCGATTGGGCAAGTGTTGGTATCACGCTAAACATGGTGCGGCGGCACGCAAATGCATTCAACCGTGCATTTTCAATAACGCGCAGCACTCCATCAACAAGATGGACATTGATACCACACCAACAAAAAACTTGTAAACCAGCGGGTAATGACGACATCGTCAGACACCTTTAAAAGTTCAGCCCGTCTATTCGTGTTAGACAAAAATAATAAATTCCTATTTCTAATTGACACTGGCGCTGACCTTTCGGTCATTCCAGCGAATTATTTCAAGCAAGCTTATACTTTTACAAATCGAAATAATAATCTAGTTCTCTCGGCCGCCAATGGCACAATAATCCACACCTACGGCACACATTTGCTGCAGGTGGATCTCGGACTCAAACGAGCATTCACGCATGCTTTCATCTTAGCTGCGGTGAATCGTCCGATCATTGGCGCCGATTTCTTGTGCAAATTTGGCTTACTTGTTGACTTAAGAAACAAACGGCTGGTTGATTCAGCTACTCAGCTGTCAATCAATGCCACCTCGGTTCTTGTCGACACACCGACACCGATTCATTTCGCAGTCAACAACGGTTATGGCACTCTGCTTAAGCAATTTCCTTCCCTCACAGCAGAGCCTAACTACAACTTGCCAGTCCAGCACAACGTGGTCCACCATATTGTCACAGCAGGCCATCTGCCTGTGTCAAGACCACGCAGACTAGATCCAGTTCGTCACAAAGCCGCACATACAGAATTCCAGCACATGGTGGAATTAGGGATTTGCCGGCCATCTGCATCTCCCGTCTCTTGTCCGCTCCATATGGTGAAAAAGAAAGATCACGATTGGCGACCATGTGGGGATTATCGTCGCTTAAATACGGTCACAACACCTGATCGCTATCCGATACCCCACATCCAAAATTTCTCCATGCACTTGCATGGTTGCAAAATTTTTTCAAAAATCGATCTTATCAGAGCTTACCATCTAATTCCCGTTGCACCTGAAGACGTTCATAAAACGGCAATCACTACTCCATTTGGCCTATTCGAATTCACCCGAATACCATTTGGACTACGCAATGCCGCGCAAACGTTTCAGCGTTTCATGAACGAAGTCGTACGCGAACGTCTACATTGACGACATTCTTGTAGCTTCGCATGATGAGGAGCAACACAAACTTCACCTGGAACAACTCTTCCACAGGTTAACGCAGTTTGATGTTCATATCAAGAGTTCAAAATGCGTCTTTGGCGCATCCACTCTTGATTTCCTCAGCCACAAGATCACCCCTAATGGTATTCTGCCGTCCGAAGAACGAATTAACGCCATTAGGGAATTCCCAGCTCCAGCATCAATCAAAAGCATACAGCGATTCATCGGTATGGTAAACTACTACCACCGATTCATACCAAAGCTCGCTGAAACACTCGCACCAATTCATTCACACTTGGCAGCCTTACTCAAGAAGCCCAAGACAGCCAAGAACTTCTCTTGGCCCGACGAATGTCAACATGCATTCTCGTCGCTGAAAGCTGAATTGGCCCAGATAACACTTCTGGCACACCCGCTGAGTGACTCAAAACTCAGTTTAACCACTGACGCATCAAACACTGCTGTCGGTGCAGTACTACAACAGTACAACAACGAGTGTTGGGAGCCACTGGGATTCTTTTCCAAGAAACTCTCGGATGCCGAAAAGAAATATTCCGCATTCGATCGGGAATTACTCGGCATATATCTAGCAGTCAAACACTTTAGATATTTTGTTGAGGGTCGGGACTTCACCATTTACACCGACCACAAGCCTCTGACACGAGCAATCCAGTCAAAAACTGAACGCAATCCAAGGCAATCTCGCCACTTGGATTATATCAGTCAATTTACAACGGACATCCAGCATGTCCACGGACATAACAATGTTGTCGCGGATACACTATCCCGCACTACCGACAACGAAACGGCCGCAGTCGATACACACATCGACTTAAATCAAATCGCAAACACGCAAAAAGTCGACCTAGAACTTCAGAATTTATTTTCTGGTTCCGAATGTCACTCTAGCTCATCAATGAAACTAGAACTTTTTAAACTACCTGGCCTCGAAATTATTTGTGAAACATCTACTGGGAACAATCGCCCATACATTGCAGCACCACTACGTCGAGCTATCTTCGACACACTTCACAACATTTCGCATCCTAGCGTCCGTGCAACTCGTAAATTGATTTCTGCTCGCTACTTTTGGCCTAACATGAACAAAGACGTAGGCAATTGGGCTCAGTCTTGTTTATCCTGCCAACGGGCCAAAGTCCAACGGCACACCAAATCACCTCATGGACATTTTAACATTCCACCTGGTCGATTCGAGCATATCCATATAGACATTGTAGGTCCACTCCCTCCGTCTAATGGATATTCATATCTACTCACCTGTGTCGATCGTTTCACTCGCTGGCCCGAAGCATACTGCATGACAAACATGTCAGCTGCAACCATTGCCACCACTTTTGTAAACAATTACGTATCACGATTCGGCGTGCCCCTTCACATCACCACTGATCAGGGAACGCAATTCGAGTCAAAACTTTTCTCAGAGTTAACGAAACTCCTCGGATCTCATCGGATACGCACAACGGCTTATCATCCGCAAGCCAATGGCATGGTCGAACGCTTCCATCGGCAACTTAAAGCCGCAATAATGGCCAGAGGCAACACAATAAATTGGAGCTCGGAAATACCAATCATCCTTCTTGGAATCCGAGCGACAGTGAAAGAGGATCTCAAGTGCTCACCAGCTGAAATGGTTTACGGACAAACCATCAAGCTACCCGGTGAGTTCTTTATCGATAATCCTCTTCCACCGCTTCCAACTGCCGACACAGTCGTCGACCAACTGCGACAAACCATGCAAAACCTTGTACCCACAGCAACTCGTCAAACCAAACAAGATGATGTTTTTGTTCCGAAATCACTAAACAACTGTGATTTTGTCTTCGTCAGAACAGACAAGGTTCGCACGGGACTATCTCCTCCTTACGAAGGTCCGTATAAAGTCATACGTAGACTACGCAAGCAATTCACCGTATCGATTAATGGTAAAAACCAAACCATTTCAATCGATCGGCTCAAACCAGCGTACGGAATTCTTAGTTCAGCTGATCTCACATCAAACCTTCGAACTCACAAAAGCGTCCGTATAGCACCAACACATACAGTTATTCCATAAGGAGGGGAAATCACTTGCGGGGGAGTCCTGTAGCGGCTCACGCATTCAAAATACATAAATACATTCATTCGTTCACCACCACAATTTATCAAGCAACGCATTTACTCATTCATTCCCGCGACATATTCACACACATATGTCAGCGCTCTCATATGCCTTGCATACCCTCGCAACATTACCGCAACCGCTCAACCAGCAAACACAATTCATCCAAATCATGCGGTACAAAAATGCGGTGCAACAAAAGACAGATGTAACGCTAACAAATTCATTTTCATTCATCCTGTCCAAATTTCGTTTTACTCGTGTACATACACATACAGTCGGTTCGTTTTCATATACGCACGCATCTCACCCAGTGGAATCTAATAATAATAATAATAAAATTAATATTAATTTTTGATTAATAATTTCTCATACGCGTCATATACGGTGGTGAATTATAATAATAATAAAAGTGTAATCAATTTATCTAATTTATATAAATAATAAAATTGTGAATTTATAATCTTTATAAAAACGAACGTGTTTTTATTTAACGCAACTAATTTTGGTGCAAGTGAACAGTACGTGCACACAATAGTTTCATAAAATCATAGATAATGCGCCTAATTATTTGAAATTTTTTTATCAGCTTGGTTTCTATCTTACCTAACTTTCCAACGATTAATACGCATACTTGCAGGCAATGCGAAGTGGAAAATCGCCATGTCGGTTTTTTTACTTATTTAAACTGCGACACTTGATTACCCTCATCACTTTGTTTTTGACGTCGAAGGCATAAGGTGCATGTAAATATATTTAGTTGTATTCAGTTTAATAGTTTATCATTAATTTATTAAGTTTATTACCAGCTGCAGTTTGTAGTGGCGAAAATGGGTCGAGGAAATCCTAACAAGGGTGGAAATTGGAAAGATTCTTGCGCTTAAACAAGAAAATTATTCCAATCGTGCGATTTCCAAAAAAATTGTTCGCAATTCTTGGACCATCAATAACTATCTCAAAGCTCGAGAAAATTACGGAAAAAATCGAAGAGATCGCACAGCAAAGGCGACAAATGAACAGGAACATAGAGCTATTTTGCGCGAAGCTTCGAAATGCTATCTGCAATTGATGCTATCTGCAAAACAAATAAAGCAGAAAATTGAAGTCTCAGCCAGTGTCCGTACTGTTCAGAGGATAATAAAAAAGTGTTCACATCTCCGACGACAAAAGCTTACGAAAAAACCACGTTTGCTCCAGCAACATATAAGTGCTCGATTGGAATATTGCCGTGGACATCTGCATTGGAAGGAAGAATGGTTCCAGGTTATTTTTTCGGACGAAAAAAAGTTTAATTTAGATGGACTAGATGTTCTTGTCCCGCCGCCACACCAGTGTTGGTTCCATCATGTTGTGTGCATCAATTTCTTTTCATGGTGCTATTGATTTGGTTGTCCTGGAGGGCCGACAAAACTCGCAAAGGTACATTGAGCTCTTAGCAGTGCAAAAAATCAATTTTGATCAAGATCACGCAGCAATCCACACAGCTGCACGAGTGGAACAGTGGTTTGAAGACAATAACGTGGAAGTTTTGAATTGGCCGGCTTTGTCTCCGGATTTAAATATTATTGAATATTTTTGGGGATGGTTATCGAGACAAATTTTTTCGAATGGAAGGCATTACGAATGCCCAAATGACCTTATGGCAGCTGTTCATGATGCTTTCGAGAAAGTACCGATAGAATTAATACAAAATCTTTATAGGGCTTTCCTTAATAGAATTTATGATGTTGTAAGAAACAATGAAGGACACACTAAATATTAAATAAGGAACAAATATCAAAACAATAGAACGTAATGGGTTTATTATTTAATTTCACAGGTGAGGGTAATCAAGTGTCGCAGTTTAAATAAGCAAAAGAATCGATATGGGGAGTTTCCACATCGCATTGCATGCAGGTATGTGTATTAGTCATTGGAAAGTTAGATAAGATAGAAACCAAGGTGATGAATTTTTTTCAAATAATTAGGCGCATTATCTTAGGTTTTATGGATAATTTTCAAGTGAGGGTAATCAAGTGTCGCGGAGTGTATAAACTATTATTTCTGTAAGTGTTAGTTATATTTTGTATACAAACTACAATTTAATACTAGAACCACCGATCGGTCAAATGACCGATTATAATTGAATTCAATTTTTTTAATTATTATGTTAATATTTTTATGGGAATCTATGATGACTTTTAATATGACAACAAAGTAATTATGTTGAAATTCATCATAAACCTCCAAAAAAAATTTTTAACATGATAATTAAAAAAATTTAATTCAATAGTTGTACAATTCGTCATTTTGACGGGTTGGTAGTTCTAGTATTAAAATCGAAGTATGTAAAGATTATACGGGGTTATGACAATCAGGCCCGTTGTACATTTCAGCTTCGCTAAGCTAAGCGATGTGAGCTAAATTCTTATCCCCCGGTTGAAAATAAAAAATTTTAATGGGAAGATATAAAATCAGAAGTGTATGTTTGTATTATGCTAGTTATCAGCTGGAAAGTGCAAAGGGGTGAGCTAGGCGAGCTAACAAAGCTAACGAAAACTACATTTCTCGCTTAGCTTAGTTGAAATGTGCAACGGGCCTAATACTTACAGAAATATGTACAGTTTTATGTTGTGTTTATACCGCAAATACTACGGCTTGTATAAAAACGTTTGTTTTTAATTACGATAGCTAGAATATCGTGTATTTGCTAAAAGATAAAAAGTTAAATTTTAACACTTTTAATAAACAATTTCAATTTATCAACGATAAATTGAAATTTTGTATTAAACTGTTAAAATTTTAAATTCTATTCTTATTAAATGCACGATACCTTAGCTATCGTTAATTAAAAATAAACGCTTTTTATTATTTAACAATTTGCTTAAATAATTTGCTGAAAAAGGAAAAATCGTATGTAGATAATATGGACGGCATTGTTGAGATGCCGGTAATGCGATTACATCCTGTAATGGGTTTCCTACTTTTTTATATTATATACATACGTATAATATTATACAGTAAACACAGCACACATTGATAAAAAAAATTGATGTTTTCGACAACATGGATGATAATGCCATCTACTAAGTAAGTAGAAGTCAAATACATATATCGAAATAGCTAATTGGGTTCCTCGATTGAAGTATAAATTTTGCTCACCACAATTGGCCCAATTATCAGTCAATTTGATAAAAACCACGTCTTTATTCGTCAATCAATTCGTCTGAATATATTACGTCTATGGTTTAATGGTGTTGGTGCAACGTGCAGGTCGTTATAGGAAATATATTAGTAGTAATGACACATAATGTGTCACAGTATTCGTGCTTTGGCAAATCATAAAAATGCCAATCACTTCATCGTAATCGTAATATATCTACTGGAAAAAGTAGAAATATAATTGGTCATTCCCCCCCCCCCTCTCCCCCCACCTTTACTTTACCAGAGAGTCAACAGTCAATACAAATGTATCGACTCTCAAAAATGAGAAGTGAGTTCCTCCTCGACTTCTCCAAGTGGTAGTTTGGTTTCATACGACCAAACATACAATTCTCGCTTGATACCTTAAGTATCAAGCAGAACGTACAGACTTAGCGAATTATATCCATGAAATGAAAATAACATGAATATGTTTCAAAGAATACGAATATGTCTGTGGTATTAAACAAAAAGTGGGTAACTGCAAAATCCTAAATGTTGGGAAATCGCATTTAAAGTTGGCAGATATAATTTTTTAAATTCAAGGGTTTTTCATATTTAATTTTATGTATTATGAATTTTAATCACAATATATTAACATTTCTTATAAATATAATTATTAATACAGTATAGAAATCTAAACCCACTTTTTATTTTATAAAAAACCAAGATACCTTGTTTTACTTTTCAACATTTTGTTTTACATAAACGGGATGTCTTAAGATAATCAGTTTTTACGTAAGCACTTCCAATAATTTCGTTTTGGTTATCTGCACAAAACCCTTTTTTGACAAAAAAAAAAAAAATCATCAGCAGAACGATTTTTGTGTATCGTAATCAACATAAACCAAAAACATTTAGTTTTTATATATATAGTTTAATAACTTTTTATAATTAAAACTAAAAAAAATTTAACTAATTCAATATATTATTTCTATTTTGGCACCGCAAAATACAAGTAACTTCATTGATGAAAACTTAAAAAACATAATAATACAAGAAAAATCGCAATTGACAATAATTATACTATTACAAGAGCCAAGAATACCATTGTCCAATTGCTGTCCCACCTTACTGTTTTTCACATAATAAGTGTGAAATATTGAAGTCGGAAATACAAACAATGATCGAACAAGATTAATAATTCTTCTTCATAATCAGTGTCGTTTATGTAAATCACTTGGGTGCAAAAAATTCGCACATTGATAAATGTTCACCAAAATTTCAAAAATATCAAAAAATCTTTGTTTATCTTTATTAAATGCAGATTCAAAGTATAATCACATGTAACTTCACTTGTAACTTCCACGAAAGTAAAATGCATACAGTAGGCTTTCGTACCACGCATAATGGGTAGCAATTAACCTCTAAAATTAATTCAATAAAAACAATACAATAGCATACCCCGAATTCGGTCGTTCGGAATTGTCATTCACATATCAACGCTTCGCCTGAACGGTCTTCCATCGATTACGGCTTCATCCGAAACAAGACAATGAATACCACACCAAAGATAACCGCTCAAGTGGTCGCACTAATTGATGAGGGGAGAACGAAAGTGAAGTGGCACGACAACTAAATTTGAGCCGATTCTCCGTTCGTCGAGTATGGCAGAGACATCAAGAAACTGGCGGCTTCGGACGGAGACAAGGATATGACCGACCTCGTGCTACAACACAGCGTGATGACCGCTTTCTTGTGACTACTTCGTTGTGAAATCGTCGTTTGAATGCGGTTCAACAGGGACAGCGGCTCCAAGAAGTTCGTGAATCCGAAGTCAGTCGGTGGACAGTTAGAAGACGACTTCAAGAAGGTAATCTGACTGCACACAGACCAGCAAACAGGCCGAAATTGACCCCAGCCCACCGGCCAGCCCGCATTCAGTTCGCTCGAGAGCATTTGGATTGGATAGAAGAACAATTGAGAACAGTCATGTTCTCTGACGAGTGCAGGATGTGTTTACATGGCAACGATGGGTGGGGAAGAGTATAAAGAAGGCCAGGAGAGCGATTTGCACAATGTTGCATTGAAGAACGAGTCTCATATGGCGGTGGATCGTTCATGTTCTGGGGAGGCATGTCATTGGAGGCGAATACAGATCTTGTGTTCACCTCCGGAGTGAATACCGGTACTCAATTGTACATTGAGGAAGTACACGAGGACTACGTCATACCTTTTGCCGATTTTATTGGTGAAAACTTCGTGTTAATGCATGGTAATGCGAGACCACATACGGCCAGTATAGTTTACCAGTACATTCAAGAGGTGGATGTGCCTGTTATGGAGTGGCTAGCTCGAAGCCTGAACCTCAATCCTATCGAACATTTATGGGACGAGCTGAAAAAAAGGTTTCGAGCCAGAGGTGTTGTTTCAACGAGTCTCCAGGAGCTGCAACAGGCGATCGCAGAGGAATGGGAGGCGATACCTCAAGATATGGCGAAAATTTTGGTGAAATCGCTGAAACATCGAATGGAAGCTGTCATTCGGGCTAGGGGAGGGAATACTTCTTATTAATAAAAATGTTTTTTTGCTGATTTTCATGTTTTAATTCGATTTTTACCACTAATTTTCATGCTGATAAATGTACAAAAAAACGTGTACTTCAGATGTTGACACGAAAAATCATTTTGTTGACACGGTATAAGTACAAAAATGGTACCACTGGATAGGTGTTGAAATAGACTTTGAATCTGCATTTAAGAAAATTAAACAAACAATGGATTTTTTAATATTTTTGAAATTTTGTTGAAAATTTATCAATGCGCGAATTTTTTGCACCCAAGTGTAGTATTTTTTAAGCTTTCCTTGACAATTAATGTTTAATAAAAATGATGAAGATCTTATGGTATAAACTCCAGTAGATCAAGCAAATCTTGTTCTTTCTCTGTCGAGATAGGATTGCAGTAAACATTTAACGACGGATTCATTTATCGCAATTTGCATAACAAGAGTGATTTATTGGTGCTGCGCTTGGTAATCATTCAGAAAACGTCGGAATTGCTTTTATGGCTTGTTTGGTAGTCCACGGAACCATTTGTATTTTTGTTGAATCTAAATTGAAATTTTCATTAAAATCGTTTAATAACATTTTAAAATGATGTACATTTTACCGTAACAGTCTTATGTGATTCCATACGATTTTTTTCCCGCAATTAGTTTATTTGGTTTTTTATAAACTATTTTTAAGAGCCCGGCAAAATCGTAAAAATCTGGGGCCTAACTATGCAATTCGACGACAATTTTCGACGGCTATCGTTTTGTATTAGAAAATACAAGAAGAAAAAGGAAAACAATAACTATTGTTTTCTTTTTTCTTCCTGCACCTTCTAATATAAAACGATCGCCGTCGAAAATAGTCGTCGAATTGCATAGTTAAGCATGAAACACCCGAGCAGCGGCAGCGAGCAGCAGATTTAAATGAATCACTTAATTGAGAAACCCGATACATCCATTATGAGTTTTTTGACATTTTATGAAATATCCGTTTTTAATAGCAAGGCGCATCGTTTGAGTTATAAACCCTACAAATCATTAACATTTATCAATTATAGCTAAACTAAAAAAACTTACAATTTTCAATAGACTGGCAGTTTTTTTTTTATTTTCTCAGAACCATGTTTATGGGACTTATCGGGTTTCTCAAATAAGTGATTCAAATATACCTTGATTTGCTGATGTATTCATAGATAGTCGTATGTTAAGCAAAATTATAAACAATTTTTATAAAAACATTCAAATATATGATAATTACTTCGGTCTAAAAAGACCAAAGTATTGAAATCCTGTCAAAAATGACGAAAAATTTGGTTGGTCCAAAACCACTTTTCTCGACGTTTTGAAAGTCCCTGAGTCTGAAAAAGCAAAAAAAAAAAAAATGTCCGTCCGTCTGTCTGGATGTCTGGATGTCTGGATGTCTGGATGTCTGGATGTCTGGATGTCTGGATGTCTGGATGTCTGGACCCATGGTATCTCGAGAACGGCTTGTCCGATTTGGATTTTTTTTTCGCCAATCTATTTCTATGGTCAAGGCGGAGATTTGAAAAGCTTTTGGAGACTGTACGTCAAGGGGGTGGGGTACCTGCCATACGAATTGACCCAAAATAACTGCTTTTATAAATATTTACGATTTTTTTATATATGCTTATTTGATTATTGAATTGGGCATTGAATTTGGCATTGAATTGGAAATTGATTTGAAGATTAAATTAGGGGTCAATTTGCGCGTTGAGTTGAAGTTGAGTTGGAGTTGAGTTGGGGTTCGATTTGGATGTAGTGAATAGTTAACAAATTTTTTATATGATGGAACTTGCCTATTTATCAACCGATTACGATGAAATTCGACATTTTTATTGGAAATGGGATTCTAAAATGATTTATGGATGCAGTTCTGGGATTTTAAAACGATTTCTGGATGAAGTTCTGGAATATGACCAAGTATGATGGAACTTGCCCATTTCTCAACCGATTACGATGAAATTCGACATTTATGTTGGAAATGGGATTCTAAAATGATTTATGAATGAAGTTCTGGGATTTTAAAACGATTTCTGGATGAAGTTCTGGAATATGGCCAAGTATGATGGAACTTGCCTATTTATCAATCGATTATTATGAAATTTAATATGTGTGTTAGAAATGGGATTCTAAAATGAATTTTGGATGAAGTTCTGGAATATGGCAAAGTATGATGGAACTTGTCTATTTATCAACAGATTATTATGAAATTTAATATGTGTGTTAGAAATGGGATTCTAAAATGAATTTTGGATGAAGTTCTGTAATATGGCCAAGTAGGATGGAACTTGCCCATTTCTCAACCGATTACGATGAAATTCTACATTTTTATTAGAAATGGGATTCTAAAATGATTTATGGATGAAGTTCTGGGATTTTAAAACGATTTCTGGATGAAGTTTTGGAATATGGCCAAGTATAATGGAACTTGCCCATTTCTCAACCGATTACGATGAAATTCGACATTTGTGTTGGAAATGGGATTCTAAAATGATTTATGGATGAAGTTCTGGGATTTTAAAACGATTTCTGGATGAAGTTCTGGAATATGGCCAAGTATGATGGAACTTCGACATTTGTGTTGGAAATGGGATTCTAAAATGATTTATGGATTAAGTTCTGGGATTTTAAAACGATTTCTGGATGAAGTTCTGGAATATGGCCAAGTATGATGGAACTTGTCTATTTATCAACAGATTATTATGAAATTTAATATGTGTGTTAGAAATGGGATTCTAAAATGAATTTTGGATGAAGTTCTGTAATATGGCCAAGTAGGATGGAACTTGCCCATTTCTCAACCGATTACGATGAAATTCGACATTTCTATTGGAAATGGGATTCTAAAATGATTTATGGATGAAGTTCTGGGATTTTAAAACGATTTCTGGATGAAGTTCTGGAATATGGCCAAGTATGATGGAACTTGCCTATTTATCAATCGATTATTATGAAATTTAATATATGTGTTAGAAATGGGATTCTAAAATGAGTTTTGGATGAAGTTCTGGAATATGGCCAAGTAGGATGGAACTTGCCCATTTATTACGATGAAATTCGACATTTTTATTGGAAATGGGATTCTAAAATGATTTATGGATGAAGTTCTGGGATTTTAAAACGATTCTGGATGAAGTTCTGGAATATGACTAAGTATGATGGAACTTGTCTATTTATCAACCGATTATTATTAAATTTGATTTGTGTGTTAGAGATGGGATTCTAAAATGAGTTTTGGATGAGGTTCTGGAATATGGCAAAGTATGATGGAACTTGCCCATTTCTCAACCGATTACGATAAAATTCGACAATTGTATTAGAAATGGGATTCTAAAATGAGTTTTGGATGAAGTTCTGGGATTTTAAAACGATTTCTGGATGAAGTTCTGGAATATAGCCAAGTATGATGGAACTTGTCTATTTCTCAACCGATTATAATGAAATTCGACATGTGTATTGGAAATGGGAGTCTGAAATGAGGTTTGGGCGAAGTTCACGTATATGGCCAAGTATGATGGAACTTGGCTATTTCTTAACCGATTATAATGAAATTTGATATGTGCGTTGGAAATGGCAATATTTGATATGTGTGGGATATGGCCAAGTAGGATGGAACTTGACTATGCCTTAACCGCGGGTATCATTGTGTTAGACATGTGCGTTGTAAATGGGATTCTAAAATGAGTTTTCGGATAAATTTCTGGAATATGGTCAGTTAAACGGTTAGAAGTATCAGTATAATTTGTTATACTACTTTCGGTATAAAGTTCTAGAATACGATTTTTCGTTTTAAATTGGATGCCTGTACCCATGTTGAAGCTTTTGACCTGTTTGGCTGTTGTTGTATAAGTAAATATATATTGGTTAAAATAGAAATCAATAATGTCAAAACAGTCACACCAACTTTATGATATTATTGAAGATACCAAAGACCGAAGTTCTGATCACCTCGTGAGGTTTCAGCCCTTTATATTTTTAATAGATACATTTCGATTAAAAGAAAATCTATCACAATCACAAGTGGAATATGTCGGACATGTCGCGCTGCTCTTGGTGTGTTTCAGCCTTTAGGCCCCAGTATTTCGCATTTCAATGACATTGATTTTTATTTTCGACCACATGTTCGCATTAACTGCGCCCAATCGTGTGGATGACTATTTCCATATTTGTCCTTTTCTTCTTATCTTCTATTATTTTGTGATCTGAATCACATTCAAAGGACAACAATGGAATGGAAGGACAATGATAATTTACAACAAATGGCATTACTCGAATATGTACAACTAAAAATATAACCATTATTTTTGTCTAATTTGTTGGCGTACCTTTCCTATTAGAAATGCTTAAGTGAACTTGTGACGTGTTATAAATGATGTATTTTAAATCGATAACTTATATAAGGTTCGAAAAATTTTGTTTTTGAAAAACAAGTTATCTGCTGTTATTATTGCTAAAAACAATATATCTTTCCAAATTTTACTGTGGAAGGTTCGTAATAACTATATAAGTACAGATAACCTTTTTTAATTAATATCATTAATCTAGTTTGGTAATGCATAAAATGATATATCTTTATATAACTATTTTTTAAAAAAAGGTACCATATCTAATATGGAAATGTGTACAGGTTATGTGAAGAAACACAGTTATTGTAAATTTAATTTTTTTGCCGCCTTAAGAAAACCTGTTTTAAGCAAAATTTTCTCTAAAATTAAGGAAAATTATGGAAAATCAATTATGGTGTATTGTAAAGCATAAAATGGGTGAACGAATGGGCTTGTTATTTAAAGAAGTGGTTAACTGAAGTTACCCACTTTTTGTTTAATGCCACAGATGTACAATTATAACACCTATAGTTTGTGGTAAATATTGCTTTTTATATAGTAGTGGTCCCTATTTTAGACACACATACTCTTTCTCGAGGAGAGGATTCAATTTATTTTTAATGATTTTACGTTCAAAATAAAGAGAATTGTATAAAATAAAGGAAATTGTATCTTATAGGAATTATTCCTATAATACATTGGATTTGTAGAAATGCATATAGGAAAAGAAAATACAAATTACAATTTGTAACTTGTATTTTAATTACTCATTTTCCATGTAACAGTATCTTGTATTTTAATTACTCAGTGTAATGTAATTTGCCCAGCCTTGCCTATATGGCATAATAAATTAGCTCTTAGCTGCGTTTTTTATTCGCTCCCGATAGCTGCTATGCAGAACAGTCAATTTTCTTCACCCAAATTTAAATTTGACGTGCTATTTATTGGTAAATTACATTTATTTAACGTCAAAATATAATTTTTGATTCAATTCATAAGTGAAAACGTGAAATAAAAAATATTTAGCTCTACCTATTTATATGGAGCCGCTATCCGGAGCTATTTTCATATGACGGCTCTCGATAGCAGCTCCGGATAGCGAATAAAAAAAACGCAATTATTATAGTAGCGATTTCAATATTGCATTTCATGCTATGCAGAGTGCAAAGTAAACTATGTACAATGTACATGCATAGTATGTGTTACGAAAAATATAGTACGGTGTGTTATAATTAAGTTTCTATAAATATATAGGAAATAAATTAGTAATTTTTTTCCCCGTGTAGTAAAATATATGTTAGTCATAAGATAATTACTGAAATAAAAAATAGTTCGTTGAAATATAATTGAGTCATATTAATTCAACATTATGAATACGATAGTTATTCTGGGCAACCCTTTAATTTTCAATTGGAAAACTACGTTAAATTAGATGGAGATAAGTACTTACGACAATAATACTAATTTATCTTGATACCCAATGTATGAATACTTCAAATATATTTTGATTTTTTTGGAACTGAGTTCCAAGTTTGAGTTCTAAATTATTATAAGATTTCCTATGTAAAGTGAAACAGAAATTCTAAACCTATGGAACTTGATAGGTGTGGGTTACCTAAGTTCCAACGATAATTTTGTTAAATAGAAAAAAAACTTGGAACTTATGATTGAGTTCAATTGTGTTATACAGGCTACTTATTTTCGTAAGAATGTTTCTCAACATGAGTTAAAATTATAAAGTGAAACTATGCTTCGCCAATGTATGATTTAAAATGTATCGTTTTGCTTTCCTACCTTCTAACCGTTCTATACCTATGCTTTGGATTGAATGTGAAAAGTGCCGGCTTAAAATCAAAAATATTTAAAGAAGTTCTTGGTGTGTTTGGCGCCCTCAAACAAAACATCCTAATGACAATGAAAACTGAATATTGGAATTGGCACTTGGTTGCCACAAGTTGACATTCTCACACATAAAAAATTATAAATTGTTTATAAAACACGCTGGCCTTGACAGTCTAATCAAGGCAAGGTATTTTGCCATTCCATTAATAACTGAACCGTTCTTTAGTGCAGGTCGCGAAGTGCTGACGATAGATGTAAAACTGACCAATTTGAATGGTCAAACATTATCTGCAGTTGTGGAACAATTACTACAGAATTCAAAGCAAAACATATGGTACAACCCTAGCTCGATCGGTCATAAACTTAGGATCGAGTACAATATTCGGCATAGAGCAGCCTCACATTTACGATCGATTGTAATCCATTTGAACTTTTCCAAATGCACTCATATAGTAGGTTTTGGGCCAAATATACCTACGTTAAATGGCAAATTATACAATGTGTAGTAAACAGGTGTTTTATAAGGAAAAAATGTAAAATTTAATAAACTGATAATTATTAAAGCGATAAAATTTATTTTTATATATCATCACAGTGTGACGTCATTGTATGTGAACACATAATATATACGTAAATATTTGTATTAAAATTTCTATTTAAACAGACGAGCTATACGTGATTTGACCTTCGCTATCTTAAAAATACGAAAGCGTAATACAGCTACAACTATTTCATTTTATTCAATATTTGCGTTACATCATTATCGCGTCGCGATCGTGAGTAATTTTTTTTGTACGGAGAATCTAAAAATAAACTCATAGATAAAATCGCGCTCATAAATAGTTCTCGCGCTCACATAAAAAAAAAAGTATTTCCACGATTAAATTGTATTTAGTTAATCTGCAGTCATAATTAAAATGTCATTCGGTCGGGTTGCTTTAGTGGTGATTGCGTTTGGAATTGCAATCATTTTCGATGGTTGCCGCCAAGTGGAATCGTATAAAATTTTATGTCCGTTTCCTACAATAAGTCGTTCACATTTTATTGTGGTTGAAGCGCTAATGAAGGGATTGGCACTTGCCGGGCACAATGTTACCGTGGCTAGTGGTTTTCCGCCGACCAAAGAAATTCCGAATTATCGATTTGTGAAAAATGAAATGAGTGACTCGGGAATTTTAGATACGTTCATGGAAAAACCGGGTGATATCATGAATATGTTTTTAGTGATACCGGCCGTACTCAATTTTGTCGAAGGTGAAACACGAAATTTACTTCATAATCCGGAATTTCAACAGATTATGAAAAATGAGCAATTTGATTTGATAGTTTATGAAGCGTCACTGGGTGAATCGTTGTTGGGACTTTCAGCTCATTTTAAGTGCCCCTCTGTGATTTTTTCATCGTTAAGTGCATCGAACACTCAGCTTAGAATGATGGGCAATCCATTGGGAGCATCGTACGTCTCGAGTCCAGTTTTGGCAATACCGGAGCCAATGGATTTCTGGGGAAGATTGGCAAATTTCGTATTTTTAATATTTGAGTGGCCTATACTGTACTACTGGGATAAACGAACCGAGAGCACTTACAAGTAACATTTTTTTGTTTTTATTTTATGTTTTTTCTTGTATACGAATACAATTTAATTCTAGTGTCCATTTCCGTCGACCAAATTTTCCAACGTTTGGCGAGATGCGGTCTAATATTTCGGCCATATTTGTGAACGATCATATGAGTCAAGGTGGAGTGAGACCGCTCGTACCAGGAATAATTGAAATTGGTGGTATACAAGTTAACGATGAACTAGCCGAAATGGATGATGATTTGAGCAAATGGATGGATGCATCGGAAAATGGTATCGTGTATTGTAATTTCGGCTCAAATTTGAAAATAAACGAACTCGATCCGCAGCTACAAAAGGAAATTTTCCTAGTTTTTGCCAGCCTAAAAGAGAATGTTTTAATGAAATATGAAGGGAATGTTGTAGACCTACCGAAGAATATTCGATTGGGGAAATGGTTGCCACAGGTTGGAATATTGCAGCATAAAAATTGTAAACTGTTTATAACGCACGCTGGATTGGGTGGAGTTACCGAGGCGAGATATTTTGGTGTACCTCTAATCACGGTGCCCACATTCGCCGATCAAATGTCAAATTCAAAAGCAGTAGTGCAAAAAGGATGGGCCATTGAAATTAAATTTAATGAGCTGAACGCCCCAACTTTATCAGCTGCATTAAATACAATTTTAAGTAATCGAGAGTATACAAATCGGGCAAAGTACATTTCAAATTTATACCGTGATCGTCCACAAACTGCGCTTAAGACCGCCATATTTTGGATCGAATACATAATCCGACACAGAGGCGCTGCTCACATTCATTCAAACGCAGTGAATTTGAACTTTATCCAATATCATTCAATGGATGTAATCGCGCTTTTATTTGTTGCGCTCACCTTGATAACCGTTATCAACATAAAAATATTAAAATGTGTATGCCGAATGTGTTGCGGTCGTAGTAAACTAAAACATGAATAAAAGAAATTTTTTTATGACGGCATATGTAAAAAGTGCCTTGTAACGATTTAGGTTTTATTTGATTTACCAAATAATCCAATTATTAGCGTGACAACACAATAAGTAGGTACAGAAGATAACACCGTCGTCGTTCAAAATGTATGCAATAAAATTTTTTATAGTGTAGTCTAAAATGTGGTCTAGCACAGTCTTTAGTTTAACTGCAGTGATAAGTATCTTAACTGTATGTGATTTTACCGCTGCTTATAAAATATTATGTGTTTATCCGACCTTAAGTCGATCACATTTTATAGTTGCTGAAGCCCTAATGAAAGGATTAGCGAACGCAGGCCATAATGTAACGGTTGCGAGTGCATTTCCACCCGCCAAACCTATTCCAAACTATCGATTTGTGGAAAACCAACTTAGTGAATTACACACAGAAATGATGAAACGGTTCAATGAAAAGCCTGGTGATTTTTGGACCATGGTCGAAATGATTCCGTTTTTATTCAAATTTATTGAGCACGAGAATCGTAATCTATTAAAAAATGATGAATTCCAAACTATTATAGAAACCGAGCAATTCGATTTGGTCGTGTACGAAGCTGGAATAGGAGAGCTACTAATGGGTTTATCGGTGCATTTCGATTGTCCAACAGTGTTAGTTAGTTCATTGAAATCACAAGGAATGTTGTTGAATTTATACGGAAATCCTCTTTCGCTGTCTTATGTCTCAAATGTTCTGTTGGGGTTGCCTGAACCAATGGATTTCGTCACGCGGCTAGTGAATATGTTGTATCATTTCATTGAGATTGCAATGATGATTTTTTTTGAAAACCAGTCAATCAGATTCTATGAGTAAGTGTGCACCAGCATATAAATATGTTATGTCCGTATCTTTAATTTTGTCATTTCTTTCAGCGAACATTTCCCAGCACCGAAATATCCTTCATTTAAGGAAGTTCGGA
Source organism: Tipula helvola (assembly GCA_963556165.1). Lineage (NCBI taxonomy): Eukaryota > Metazoa > Arthropoda > Insecta > Diptera > Tipulidae > Tipula > Tipula helvola. The sequence continues at coordinate 181,244,308 of OY744483.1, read as the reverse complement.
AAAATGTATCAGCTATATTTGTTTCTGATCATATCAGCCAGAAAAGTATTCGCCCGCTTTTACCGAACATTATACAAATCGGTGGTATTCAAATTAATAACGACCAAGCTAGTCTAAATATTGACCTTCAACAATGGATGGATGAATCAACCAATGGCGTGATATACTTTAGTCTCGGATCAAATATGAAAAGTTCCGATTTAAAGCCAGAAATATTAAAGGATATATTCGATGTATTCGGCAGTCTAAGGGAGAACGTTCTTATGAAAATGGATGACGAAAATTTAGTTGGACTGCCGAAAAATATTAAAATTGGAAAATGGTTGCCACAAGTCGGAGTACTAGCTCACAAAAATTGTAAACTATTTATAAGTCATGCGGGTCTTGGAAGTCTAACAGAGGCCAGACATTTCGGTGTACCTTTAATAACAATACCAATTTTTGCTGATCAAATGGCGAACTCACGAGTTGCAACGCGCGAAGGGATATCCATTGAAATTAAATTCACCGATTTAAATGGTGCAGTACTCTCGGCGGCATTAGAAGAAATATTAGGAAATCGTAAATATATCAATGAGGCAAAATACCAAGCAAATTTATACTTAGATCGGCCACAATCCGCTCTAGAGACAGGCATATTTTGGATCGAGTATATTATTCGGCATAGAGGTGCACCGCATATGCGGTCAAATGGAATTCATCTGAACTTTTTCCAGCTTCATTCGCTAGACGTGATCACATTTTTGTCCTTTATTGTATTTTTGGTAACATACATTAATTGGAGAATATTAAAGTTTATTGTTTGTAAGATATTGGCGCGAAAAAAATTAAAGTCTGAATAGGGCTGTGCAATAAAATTACGATTAAATTTTAATGCTTCTGTGTTTTCTATCGAATGCCTTTCACAATCATTTCTTAATTGAAAACAGGATCATCCAAATTTATTTATTATCAATTAGTTGAAAGATTTTATTTTATTTATTTTGATTTCAATAATTATAGTTATGATACGTTAAGTATGATTTAATTTAGGTTAATTTTATTTATTTACAGGCCCAAATACTAGGTGATTTGAAAAGTTCGTAGAACGAAATGCAGAAACAAGCTTTTAGTTCTGAAAATAACTTTATTCTGCAGTAGGTACATTCTTCTCTAAGCTCAAGATCTTTTGCTTAGCGATTTTCAAATTCATTTGTTCCATATCTGAAGTGATTTTCCGGAACACCTTCAAAATACTCCTTTACTGTAGCTATAATCGCGTCATTCGATGAATAATGCTTTCTGTCTAGTAGGCATGGGTTGAAAAATACTTGTCTAGGAGGCATGGGAAAATAAAAGAGAGAGCGTTTTGAATCGTTACGTTGAATAGACGCATTTTTATTAAAAAACAAGAAAAAGGGTTAAAACAGAGAAGATTGTGGGAATTTACTGAAAATACAGTCCACTTAAAAAGAAAAAACATTGTCAAAGTAGAAGACAATTCATGGTCCAGCTCGAGCCATATATTTATAGTATCAATCTGGGGGAGTTTGTTTGATTTGGTTTGGAGAGGAAAAGTTTCATCTATAAAAGAAGACGTCCATATTTGTTCATTGTAGTGGAAATAGTTGGAATCTAAAATAGGCATTTTGGGTAATTGATCATTTGTAGTTTGATTCATCAATTTCAATATTTTTTGGCAACAAAGGTAAAGGTATTTAGCGTTGAAATATATAGATATTGAGTTTTTGAGCGTAATAAGATAATTTGGCAAAAAATGGCAACAATTGAATCATGGAAAGTTAAAAGAGCAACCGTTAAGAGAAAGCTCACGTTGCAAGTAAAGTTTATAAAAAATCCTGATGAAATAGGAAATTTAAGCAAAGTTAGTGCTAGATATGAAAATTTGAAGCTTTTGTTAGATGAATATTCTGAAATTTATTCTGGGCTTTGTTCATCGGTTGACGATCCAGAGTTCAGAAGAAATGAGGAGGAATTTATACGGATTTCGAATCATTCGAGCGTGACTTTTATGATGTAAAGTAAAGGGTAAATTTTAAGTCATGTTAGGTATTAATAAATTAGTGAGTAACATAGGTGATAGATTAGGTTTGGGTGATGATGCGGCTTCAGGGAATGGTGACAGTGCAGGTGATCTTTTTTCTAAGGCAAAATTGCCAGAGATTAGAATACCCGTATTTAGATGTCTGGTTAAGATTTCGTAATTCTTTTGAGAAAATCATTGTAGATAATCAGCAAATAAAGTCAAAAATACAAAAAATGTGGTATTTAGATATGTTTGTTGTTGGAATGGCCAAAGAGATTATTGACAAAATTGATTTTTCTGATGATAGCTTTGATATCGCTTGGAAGGCTTTGATATAGATAGATTCGATGATACCCACGCGTTGGTAGAGAAACACATTAGTGAATTATTTAAATTACAGTACGTCAATAAATCATCTGGCACAGACATACAAAATCGGATTGATCGCACGAAGCTCAATTTGCGTGCATTACAAAAACGAAAGCAGAATGTTGATCAGTGGGATATGATGACAGTTCATATTGTTACTTATAGGTTAGATGATGATGTTCGAAAGGCCTGGGAATCCCAACTTGATAAAAAAAGGCTCCCTACTTGGAAGGAACTTTCTGAATTTTTGCAATCCCGTTGTAGAGCTTTGAATGTAGTGGAAAATAATCGTCGTTCCAATAGACCTAAACAAAATATGGTGGGTCAAGGACAAATGTCTAAATCTTCTAAAACTTTCGTGTCTGTGTCAAGGCCAAATGAAGTAAATACAAAAATGGTTTGTTCGATGTGTAGTGGTAGTCATTCTTTAGAAAATTGTGTTCAGTTTATGAATTTATGTCCTGAGGAAAGGTATGGAAAATAAGATCTTTAGGTAGATGTTTGAATTGTTTGAGCGACAGTCACTTATGTAGTTAGAAATTGTCAAGCAAAAAAATGTGAAATTTGTGGTTATAAACATCACACATTACTTCACATGAGAATGGATAGTCGAAATCACAAAACAGCAAACGAAATAAATAAAAAATACCCTGGTAGTAGTACGGATAATAATAGAGATATCGGTAGTACAAAGGCTGATTCTGCTCAAAATAGTTCTACATATTTGTGCAAAGAAATTGTGCACAAACAAGTCGTTTTAACTACTGCTATGATTTTGATAAAATATTCTAATCAGAAGTATATTCAATGTAGAGCTCTCTTGGATTCAGCCTCTCATAACAATTTTATATCTATGGACTTGGTCAAAAAATTGGGAATTAAAATCGAAAAGGATAATAACACTGTATGTGGTATTAATGGTACAAAAACTGATGTTTGTAATAGAGTAGAAGCATCAATTCATTCTCGCGTTGATAATTATTGTAAGAATTTGAGATTCCTGGTAGCATCTGAAATCAGCAATGGATTGTCCTATCAGTACCTATATCAATGTTTCCAGATGGTCTGCTCCATCTAATTTAGTATTGGCCGACCCAGATTTCAACATATCTGGACCTGTAGATATATTATTAGGAAGTGAAGTATTTTGGGAAATTTTGAAAGATGGTTGTTTAGAATTGTCAAAGGAGCTCCCAGTGTTTCGTAATACGAGCTTTGGTTGGGTAATTGGTGGAAAGTTGGAAAGTAGTTCAGACAACCAGAATTTATTTTTGTCATCAGAACCGAAAACAACGGATACTGGGTTGGATAGTTTGTTAGAAAAGTTTTGGGATATGGAGTCCTGCTGTAATGATAAGAATAAAATTCGTACAGCTGAGGAATTAGCATGTGAGCAGCATTTTGGTGACACTCACAAGAGAGATAGAGACGGTACATTTATCGTACAACTACCTTTTAAAATGAATAGTAGCTTGTTGGGAAATTCTTTTGATATGGCTTTTCATAGATTCATGGTTTTGGAAAGAAGATTAAATAAAAATTTGGAATTGAAAATGCAGTATATTGAGTTCATGAGAGAATATGAGTCAATGGGACATATGAGGCTTTGTGCTGAAGTGGATGATTTCGTTGGGTCCGGGTTACTTTATACCTCATTTGGCTGTATTACGCCCTGGTAGTTCCACAACTAAGTGTCGAGTTGTTTTTGGTACTTCGGCGAGGTCTTCGTCTCAATATTCGTAGAACGATTTGTTAATGGTAGGTCCCGTAGTTCAGGAGGATTTATTTTCAATTGTGTTGAGATTCAGGAAGCATGCTATTGCTTTCTCAAGTGATAACGAACAAATGTACAGGATGGTGAAGTTAGAGCAATCTCATACAAGGTTTCATAGGATTTATTGGCGAGAAAGTTCCAGTGATGAGTTGAGGATTTATGAGTTGCAGACCGTAACTTTTGGAACGGCATCTGCTCCTTACTTATCAACTCATGTTATCCAACAGTTAGCTGTAGATGAATCAGTAAATTTCGCAATAGCGTCAAATATTTCAAGGACTGACTTTTATGTAGACGATTTACTTTCGGCTTGTTAAACACTAGAGGAAGGTATTTCAATGTATGACGAATTAACTAAAATGTTTTCATCAGCAGGGATGAGATTAAGAAAGTGGTATTCAAATTCTAAGGAATTATTGTATCATATTCCAATGGAAAATCGAGGAGATCCCAATGAATTGGATGTCAACGATACAATTAAAACTTTGGGGTTACGCTGGTCACCCTTTTCGGGTAGAAAGATCGGTATTGTCTGATATTAGTAGATTGTTTGATCCATTAGGACTGATGGGGCCAGTAATTTTAAGTGCGAAAATTCTTATTCAGAGATTATGGATGGAGAAACTAGATTGGGATGCTAACATACCCGAGAACTTAAAGGCAGATTGGATTAATTTTAGAGATAGTTTGGAATGTTTGAATAGTTTGAGATTGAACCGATGTATCATTCCAGAAAATGTTAGTGATATAGAAGTACACGGTTTTAGTGACGCGTCGCAAAAAGCGTATGGCGCCTGTGTATATCTTCGTTGCAAAAATAGTGATGGTAGTGTAGGTATAAATCTCCTATGTAGTAAGTCTAGAGTAGCTCCTTTAAAAGTGATCTCTTTGCCGATGTTAGAATTGACTACAATATTGCTCCTTGTCAGTTTAGTTCAGAATACAGTGGCGTCTCTCAAGATAAATGTTGGAAAGATTGTTTTGTGGTCTGATTCGACTATTGCCTTGTCCTGGTTAAAGATCCCACCCCACAATTTAAAAACATATGTGGCCAATAGGGTTAGCGAGATTTTGGATGGTAGTAAACATATGAGATTCAGACACATCGCTGAGAAATCAAATCCTGCAGACTTGGTGTCTAGAGGAGTTTTACCTCATGAGATTGGTATTTTGGATGTTTGGTGGCACGGTCCCTTGTTTTTAGAGGATGATGAGTCAAAGTGGCCAGTTAGTAAAATAAATATTGCAAACTGTCAGGAGTTACCTGAATTGAAAAATGAACGGTCATCTTTTGTTTCTGTAAGAGTCATAGATATTTTTAACATTGAAAAGTTTAGTTCGTTGGTGAGACTCAAGCGCGTTGTAGCTTACTGTTTTCGTTTCATAAACAGAAAAATTAGAAAGAAGACTATTTGCACTGGTGGCTTGGAGGCTTGTGAGTTGGAGGCCGCGTTATTGTCAGTCATTCGGACTGTTCAGAAGGGTAATTTTAGAGGTGAGATTAGAATGTTGTTAAACAATAAACCGTTGCCGGAAAATAGAAAATTGATTAGTCTTTCGGCATTTGTTGACGGAGAAGGGATGCTTAGAGTAGGAGGAAGGTTGGAGAACAGCAATTTGGATTACGATCAAAAGCATCAATTGATTTTGCCGAAAGATCATGGTCTGACAAATTTGATTATTCGACATGAGCACATAAAAAATTTACATGCTGGGGTTCAGTGTACTTTGGCAGCTGTGCGCCAGAAGTACTGGATAGTGAATGGTAAGGATGCAGTTAGGCGAGTCATTAGAAGCTGTGTCCCTTGTTTCAAGTTCAAACCAAAGGTAGAGGAACAAATCCATTAACAAAACCATTTAATGTAGTCGGAGTTGATGTTTGTGGTCCTTTTCTGGTCAAATATAAAGGACAGCGAAAAGATCGCAAACCAAAGTTTATATTTGCAATTTGCATATTCGTTTGCTTCGTCAGTAAGGCCGTCCATTTGGAACTGGTCGAGGACGCAACGAGTAAATCTTTCATCGAATGTTTGAAACGATTTTTTTCAAGACGAGGACGAAGTGCAATCATTTATAGCGATAACGCCGGAAACTTCGTGGGCGCCAACAGAGAAGTCAAAGAGATGGAAAATTTAGTTCGTGGATCAAACATAGACTTGTAAGCATTTTATTCAAATGAAGGCATCACGTGGAAATATGTACATTCCGCCTAGATCGCCACACTTCGGAGGCCTCTGGGAGGCAGCAGTTCGGATGTTTAAATCTCACATGGAAAAAGTAGTTGCGGAGTTTAAGTATTAACCTTGGAGCAGTTAACAACATTGGCTATAGAGATAGAGGGAATTCTTAATTCTCGCCCTCTTTCATCACTTTCTAGTGATTCACGTGATCTAGAGCCACTAACACCTTGGCATTTCACAACAGGGGGTCCAATTAATACAATTTTAGAGGTGGATTTCACAAATTTAACAAGTAATAGGCTAGCATATTGGAAACAAAAAACTCAGTTGGTGCAACATTTCTGGAAAAGGTTTTCCAGAGAATATTTGCACACATTACAACAATAAACCAAATGGAAGTTCGAACGTGAACATTTAAAAATAGATGACCTTGTCTTAATTCATGAAGACAATATACCAAGCTCAAAATGGCTAATGGGTCGAGTGGAAAAGACAATACCAGGACGCGACAACAGAATTCGAGTGATAGTACTCAGAACACCAAATGGCACAGTGGAGAGAGCCATAACGAAGGTGTGTAAATTACCAGTTAATTGAATGACTAAAGTAGTAATAGACAGTTAAAAAAAAAAACAATTTGGTTTGCATCGATACTTGTTAAGTAGTTTAAGTTTGTGTATAAATTTTGAATCAATAGTTGGTAAAGGCTTAACCTTTCCAAAGCGGAGAGCGAAATAAAAGAGAGAGCGTTTTGAATCATTACGTTGAATAGACGCATTTTTATTAAAAAGCAAGAAAAAGGGTTAAAACAGAGAAGATTGTGGAAATTTAGTGAAAATACAGCCCACATAAAAAGGAAAAACATTGTCAAAGTAGAAGACAATTCACTTTCCACGCACAAATCTTTTGAAGCTTGGGAACAGATGGAAGTGAGAGGGAGCCAGATCTAATGGGTAAGATTGATATCTTTGTCAGCCGTTGCATTGTCTTGATGAAATATGATTTTTTATGTTTTAAATCGGGTTTTGCCTCACGAATTTTGTTCATCCGAAAGGTTTGAATAATACTCCCCGGTTATTGTTTTACTGGTTTGAAGGTAATCAATTAAAAAACTAATGACATATGTAATGTAATCTAAGTGAAATAAATTTGAATTTTTAAAATATATTGTAAACGACATCTCTTGAATAACTTCGGTACTGTCTTGACTTTTATTGTACATCAGGTAACCCCTTTTAATATAATAAAATATATAAATTGACCAGCCCTACTTTCCTTTTTCCTCTATTCTTCTCGTCTTCTCGAACAGTTAGTTTTTTATACAGTAGTATTGTGAATGGACGTATCGTGGAGTAGTGTTAAGTGGAGCGAAAATATATAAATCAGGTAGGATTGCATTGCATTGAATAGTTGCCTTGAATTGTAGAATTGTATTATATTTATGTGTGCCTAAGTAGACATCTAGGAGGGAGAGTAATGAGCCCAGATAGTATGATAGTATGAGCCTGAATATGGGCTGGACGGATAATTAAGTAGGGCTTGATGAACAAAAGATCTTTTAGGTCGCAATGCGATGTGGCTTAACGCCCACATGGCCCTCAAGTAATAATAATAATAATAATGTATGCCTAATGAATATGTGTGAAGTGGTGGCATTAGGCCTGCGTGAGTGTGTGAGATCCCGTACCATGTGGACAACTACATGATACCAACATACTAATCCACTGTGCAGCGAAGTTATATATACAGTGTTACTCCGAATGCTATTGGCATCTATACTAACCCACTGTGCTGCGATGATATATATACAGTAAATCGTCAAGAATGTGTGAGTCGACCCGCGATGCTGTGGCCTTGACCATCGATTTATCTTTGTTGATTAACTCTACGTATGATGGTTGCATCGCTGGTGGAATTGTGTGATAGGGAAGGTTGATGGTGATGGGTTATATGTGTGAATGTAATGCGCCTACTCTAACAGTTGCTTTCTTACAGGTTATATCTAAATCATCGGACATCGACGGTGGGAATACCCACTAAATGTGTACGAAATAAAATGTTAGGCCCAAATTTATAGTCGTTGCTACAACTATAACTACTGTTATAGTAACAGTTTTCGTATTTATAAACCTCACTATAATATTTATTTGTAATGTAACAATGGTTATAGTGATCAAAATCCATCACTATAAACGTTGCTACAATTTATCCAAGACAAGAAAGTAAATTCGAAATTCGTATCGAATTTTATACATGATTTTAAAATGATTTTCGAAAATCGTTGCTATAACAATAGCAATAGTTACGACTATAAATTCGGGCCTAAGTCTTTCTTTACTCCTGATCAAATATATATAGGTTTAGCCCTCTCTTACACATAACGTTCTTTTCCGACCACTTTGCTGTTTCGGAGCACAAGTACCAGGCTCAGTCCACTCTGCAGCGCTTAATGTCGCAATTTTGGATCATAGTGGTAAATTCAAGTCTCATCCATAGTAATAAATCGTCGCTTGATATCAGTTTTATCTTTTCGAAAACGATCCAAATATTGCTGAGAAAATCGAACTCGAAATCGTTTTTGATCCGGGTCTAACGAACGCAGGACCCATCTTGTCAACAGCTTTCTCATACCTAATTCAATCGTTAAAATATGAAAACCCGTTCAGTTGAGATGCCGATAGTCTTTAAACATTTTTCCACAATGAATTTAATGACAGTACGATGTTCAATTTTTTCCGTTTTTAAAAAATACAAAAGCACGTCTACTTTAATCAACTGTCTGAACAAAACTATTTGCCAGATCAACTTAAAATTTCATATGCCGATATGTGTTCATATCAAGAGTGGATCCGTTCAATCTTCAATGTAGTTATTATGTATTTCTATTAGTAGAATTAAGATGGTGCTCCAAGAACTATTCAAATCACTGAAGTAGTATACATTTGTTTATTGAGTCGTTGTCTGTTAGATTCTCTGTACATCACTAACTTTTTCTTAATTTATATTTTTATTATTTTTTATAGTATTCATTTTTTTAATAACTTTAGTAGTATTTTATAATTTACTTTTATAGTGTATTTTTGCAAGATTAAAGTGCCGAAATGCTCTATGTGGCAATTCCGACTACTATACAAAATTAGTAAAACAAAAACTATTATTTAAGAGGGACTACTATACGTTATTAGATACATAACAATAGGATAAGGGCCTTACTATACGAACTTCGAATAAAACTGTTAGAAGTAGGCTGCAGGTGCCTTGGTCTATTTTCTAAAGAATACCAACGAAGTGCTTGGGCTACTTTAATGAAGTTCTGAAAAGCGGTAGCAATAGGAAACTAATTTATTTTAATGCAAGACGATGAATTGGCCATCATGTATCCTCGAACCGCCCCTCACGGACTCTCGCTGTAAAAATATTACATTCGCAAAGCTATCCTTAGTACGCCACGACATTGAGAAGCTGCGTTGAAAGCACACTTTACTAAAAGTAAGTAAGACTATAACCAGAGCCTTCTAGAGTATAGAGCCATAATCATTATGACGTATATTTTAGAAGCTTTTTTAGTGGTATAACTTTTCACTGATTTCCATAGGAATCCATAGTAAAAATGGTGTTTTTTAGCTTCAAGTTTTTCATTGAAAAAAGCAAAAATGTTACGAAATGTTTATACAGAAGTGTTCTACATATCTTTAGCAACAATATATACAAGAAGAGTATATTGGTATTAAGTAAATATTAATTGCAGAAATATTAAAATTAAATTATTTCTAAAATATATTTTGCGAACTACATCAAAGTTGCTAAAAGTTACTACTTGCTAAATTTATCTTTAGTTTTACTAGTGAACGTTAGATGTCTATAATTGTTGGCAGAGAAATACGAAAAAAAATTATTTAATCTCACAATTAAGACATGTTCTTAATATTTTGTGAATTTGTTTTGCATTTCCTATAATTTTTGAACTCAAATTTCCCAGGTGGCAATTTTTGGTACGATTTTTCAAAATGTTTACTACCATCACTGCCATCTATGTTTATTGACTTAATGCACACGATTTGTAGTAAGCTTTTCTTTTTAATTTGACCAGAATGCTGTTGTTATGAACTTTTTTTTATATTTTGGTTTAAATAAATCAATTATTACAAGAAAATTAAAACGATTTACTTAAACGAGATTTATATATGTTGAAATTCAAACATTTATGAAAATATTTCAGAAATCATAATTAAGAATTTGCAACGTTTTAATTTACAAATTTGTCTTAGGAAAAAAAGTGATTTCCCATATGTTTTATGTGTTTTACTATGGAAATTTTGGTTTTTCCTCGTTTCTAATTCCCTTATAAAAGCTTCGTTTTCTAGATTATGGCTTGTATAATCAAGGTTGCTTTGCTATAACTTCTTCAAGAAATACTATATACTAAACTAATTTGGAGCGAAAGAGATACATATATGGATTTATACATTATGGATTTACACGTTACTTTTCACTTACACCCTGTAGCGGCTCAACCATCCACCACCAACAAAATGTTTTAAACAAATATGTATATTTTCAACGATAAAAACAAAAGCAAAAAGCACGAATAAAACTTACAACTAGACATCAATTATAAAAAAAATTAATTTTATTTTTGATTTATTTACCAAAAATTAAAAATTGTTAAAGCTGACATCTTTAGAAGTTATCCCGAACTATGTTTTCACGTATTAAATACAACAAATAAATTATAATACCCTATAAAGGACATTATGACACTTTTCCATAGTAAACTTGCGGTCAATGATATTGGCAGATTTATCGATAATGCAGTATTATTTAATACGTGAAAACATAGTTCGGGATAACTTCTAAAGATGTCAGCTTTAACAATTTTTAATTTTTGGTAAATAAATCAAAAATAAAATTAATTTTTTTTATAATTCATGTCTAGTTGTAAGTTTTATTCGTGTTTTTTGCTTTTGTTTATATTTTTGTTTCGATACAACAAAAAAAAAATTTAAAAAAAACTACTAGTGCCATCTTAAGATTTAATCTATCTATCGCCGTTTTTTGACAGCGAAGACCTTTATAGGTATTATAATTTATTTGAAATACAAATAAATTATAATACCCTATAAAGGACATCATGACACTTTTCCATAGTAAACTTGCGGTCAATGATGTTGGCAGATTTACCGATAATGCAGTATTATTTAATACGGGAAAACATAGTACGGGATAACTTCTAAAGATGTCAGCTTTAACAATTTTTAATTTTTGGTTAATAAATCAAAAATAAAATTAATTTTTTTTATAATTCATGTCTACTAGTTGTAAGTTTTATTCGTGTTTTTTACTTTTGTTTATATTTTTGTTTCGATACAACAAAAAAAAATTTAAAAAAAACTACTAGTGCCATCTTAAGATTTAATCTATCTATCGCCGTTTTTTGACCGTTAATGTCCTTTATAGGGTATTATAATTTATTTGATTAAATAATACTGCATTATCGATAAATCTGCCAATATCATTGACCGCAAGTTTACTATGGAAAAGTGTCATTATGTCCTTTATAGGGTATTATAATTTATTTGGGCAAAAGTGGTAAAAAAAAAATCATAGTATTTTATCTCACCCTAAAACTTCATTCTATAATACTGTACGTCAAACCGATTGAACAATCAAAATTGAGAAAAAATGATAAATTGATTTTAAATGTCACATTTTTTTTAAATCACTGTGTAAAATTCAATAAAGTGGTTTTGTCGACAAGTTTAATGTAAAAATGTTTTTATTTTTTAATTTCATAATGGGAGAAAAAGTACTAACATCGTCTTCTACAAGAAATATCCTTTGCTAAAAAATATTGTACGCGTAAAACCGGCTTAGTTTTAAAATCGTCCGTTGTTTTTCGTAATGTCAAAGTGCAGTTCGTAGTGGAACGTTTCGAAATGGAGATGTTTTGTAATTTTTTGTGTAAATACTCAATTGTACAGTTGTAAATTGTGAATACTTTTCAGCTGAAATATTGTTTCAAGTGCACTTATATTCTTATTAGATTTACGTTTTCAGTTTACAAATTTATCATCTGTGTGTTTACTTTTTGTTTGCAGGCAACATTTCATTTTTGCCTTCAAAATGCCACCGAAAAAAGAACTGTTGGACAAGTTAAGGCAAAATCGAGGAAGATGAAACTGATTACGATCGGTGATGACGATGAACACAACTATGACCCCCTGTTGAGAGTGCAGAATCCATGGGCCGACCCACCTTTCATGTCAGCACTATAGGCTGGCATGAAGCATTGCAATGTGCAGGTGGTTTATACAAAACGGGTCTATAGCCGTACGTCCTCGATTTGGCAACTACTACGTAAAGTAGGACGGTAATGACCGAAGTTGGAGTGCCTTGAGCCCCAGAAAAGATTGCATAGAATAAAAACGAAAAAAAAAGCGAAAGATGAAAGATGCAAGAGCGGCTGAAACACCTGATCAACGTCCTGAGTTAACATCAGCTGAAACAATCGAGAAACATAAATTGCACATTCAGCAACTTCAAAACAGAGCTTCTACTTCAAGAATTGCTGAAAGAACTGAATGGCATGAAACACGGCTTGAAAACAATCGCTTATGATATGTTCGATCAAGAGAAGGATTTATAGCAGATTTAAAGTTAACAGCATTCAATTGCGATGAATACTATCATTATAGCATGCCCCCTAATGTTTTAATTGGGGAGATGAATAATATTTGTTTGCATTATCATGCTATAAAGTTTCACGAACCAGAATACGTTGTTTGAATGGGCAAGTCAATTTGTGATCTCTGTATGAGCCACATGAACCTCTTCTATTATATTACGTCTCTGGAACTACTGAGTATTCAAATACTTTCTACAAGACATTCAAAAGAACAACTCATGCTCTCAAATGATATCTTTGGAACAACACATATGTTGTTAACGATAGATATAGAGGTTCCATGCCCTCATTTAAAGTACAAGGGCAAGATTACTAAAAAAACGGTTCACTTCTTTTTTACAAATTTATTTCATGGGCAACGAGGAGACGGAGACCAAAACGTTGTGCTTTTAGCCCCGAAACAAAACATTTCCATGTCATTTCTATAAGGTTTCAGAATTTATTCCATAAACGCAATCATCTGGTGAATTTATTCAAAATCGAATTGGAGCAAATGCCATCGGATGATCATGATGTCGTACTCCTGTTGGAAGTCTACGAATAGGCCGTGAGCAAGGATGACCTTTTCATTGCAGTTCTCTAGCACCATCCTCGGAGTAAAAACTTGATCGTGCGTTGATCTATTTGGAGTTTGGACAACGTTGGCGAAACCTTGTAGCCTGCATTCAGCAAAGCTTTAAGGGAAGAAATTAAGGGTTGTACTTTGTAAGAAAAATATTTCTGAAAAAATTTGTTTATTATTGAGATGAAATTGCTGGTGGTTTTAGGCAAAAGTTACTTGTCCTTCACAGGTCATTTCAAGGTCATCAAAATTTTTTTAATTATATGTAATTTCTCAAGACCATACAACTTTGTTTTGAACATTTTCGGCATAATTTTCGAGTTATTGTGAGGCCAATTTATTTATCTGAAGGGTAAAGAATTTTTCCACGTCTATATTTCTTATCTTGTAGACTTAAAAATTCCTATAAACTGAAATTGATTCACTAGGTGGCGAAGCGATTAGCAACCCGGCACAAGTTATAAAAAAAGCAACTTTCACCCAACTACAATTAGGTAAATCTAAATTTTCTTCTTTTATTTAGGCAGGATTTTTTTTATAATTAGATCGAATTTCAATAATACGAATAGTTGAATTTAATGGTTCATTAGATGAAAAATTACTCAGCAAAAAGATGAATGCAGAATTTGAAACGCCCCAGGATACATAGGTAATTGGAATTTAACTAGTTTTAGCAGGATAATTTGTAACAACTGTATTTTTCGTGATATAGGTAGTCGATTTGCTGTAGTTGTTCATTTCTCGTGCAATTTGAGTAAATTATGTCTGAAATAAATATTATTCTCTATAATGATAAGAAACCCATATAGTAACGTTTAGTAATATTTTATTATCTTATCTACTTAGAAACTGGTTAATCTATTTGGCAGTGTTTTTGAAAATGTTCAAGATGAAAGTCGCAATTTTATTAATTCTCGTTTTTACGAGATATTACATGGTCGAAGGATATCGAATTCTAAGCGTATATACCGTATTAAGCAGATCTCATTTTATTCCGGCCGAAGCACTATTATTCGGACTCGCAGAACGCGGTCATGAAGTTACAGTGATTACACAGTTTCCATCCGATAAACAACATAAAAATTATCGTCACATAACTATGGAACGGTATACTAAAATTGATGAAATAATGGAACTAATGACGAAGGAACCAGGAAATAAACTTAAAATATTGACAAATATGCCGGCAGTGATAGCTGCTAAAGAGGAGAATCAGAATCGATTCATGAAGAATCAAAATATGAAACAAATAATGGCTGATGAGAAATTCGATTTAGTCATTCTTGAGTTGGTGGATGAACCACTACATGGACTTGGGGCCCATTTTAAATGTCCAATTATATCGTTTTGTTCAGTGAAAGGTTATTCCAAAGTATTTGATTTAACCGGAAATCCATATGAGATCTCATATGTTCCACATCTAATGGCACGATACGATGGAGTTTTAAATTTTAAGCAGCGATTATTAACATTTATCTGGTATGCCGTAGATAATTTAATGGGACGTTACATGTACTGCAGGAGTGTTGCGCAATACAAGTGGGTTAACACAACGAATGTAAATGCATTATATTGGAATTGTAGATTTTATTAATTTTCAGTCGCCACTTTCCTCAACCAAAATATCCAACACTTGAAGAAATTTCGAAAAATGTTTCTGCCGTTTTTATTTCTCACCACTTTAGTCAAGGCGACATTCGACCAAATGTTCCAGCTATAATAGAAGTTGGAGGAATACAAATGAAAAATTCCGCAGATCCGCTACCTGATGATTTACAAAACTGGATGGATGCATCAAAGAATGGCGTAATATTTTTTAGCCTTGGGTCCAATATCAAAACCAAAAATATTCCAAAACCTCTTCTAGAAGGAATTACGGCCACATTTCGTAAACTAAATCTTAACGTTTTGTGGAAATCCGAAACTACTGAAATTCCAGGAATCTCCAATAATGTAAAGATCGTAAAATGGGTTTCACAACTGGATGTGCTGCAGCATAAAAATTTAAAATTATTTATCACACATGGCGGATTTGGTAGTGTCACCGAATGCAAATACTATGGCCTTCCGGCTTTAGTTATTCCAGTGTTTGGTGATCAAATGGCAAATGCCGAACAAGTTGAGTACGAGGGATGGGGAATTAAACTAGATTTTATTAAAGTGAATGAGGAAACATTTTCTAGTGCAATCACGGAAATTTTGCAGAATCCATTGTACCGCAACCGTGCCCAGTATGAGAAAATATTATATCGTGATCGTCCACTCACTGCCCTCGAGACTGGTATTTTTTGGACCGAATACGTAATTAGGCATGGTGGCGCTAAGCACATGCAATCAAATGCAATCCATTTAAATTTCTTCCAGCTGCATTCGTTAGATGTTATTGGATTCTTGACATTAATTACTGCTCTAATTTTATACATCAATTATAGAATACTAAAATATGTTTTTACCAAATTATGTAAGGCGTCGAAACCAAAACGAGATTAAAAGTCTGTTTTTCATTTAAATAAAACACGCCTGATACTTTGCAAATAATTCTTATAATTTTTTATTGATAATACCGATACGTGGCGGTGCATCTAATTTCAAACCATTCTGATCACTATAACCGGCATACTCGTGCTCACCTAATACTTTTAATGATGGTTTTGGTAAGACTAGTCGAGCCTTGATCGTCATACTGCAACGAGGACATTCCATTTTATTTATCGCACACTCTTCGTGTATCGAATGTCCACAATTTCCATAAATCACGACATTACGATCACCGTTATGTTTCTGGTACAATTGAAATCGGCAAACCATGCACTTTATCGATTTAACTTGTAACCCTTGATTCGCTTTTGATTTTTCCTTGTACAATAAATTATGCAAATCCTTGTCGAGTATTTTCGATGTTGTATGCACAAGTAATTTTTCATAATTCGAATTCGACAACATCGATAAAATAATATGCTTTATATCACCATAATTATTATCATTATTACTATTACTACTATTATTTAGTATCAATTGGATTAATTTAGTTAAATTAACATGGTGACTAGCTAAGTATAAAATATCCTTTTTCAGTAAATTGAACGATTTTGGCAAATTATTTAAAACGAAATCGATCAATTCAAACCACAGTGTCTCCTTGTCCGCATCGGATAGCACTTCAGACGCCCGACTGCAGAGTTGTGTTACGTCGATAACATTTGCATCCACAAGATCACTTGATGCACCAGTAAAGTTTGTCTTAATGACTTCGAGCGATAAATTAAATGCCGTTTGATAATCACCTTTACGCTCATATAAATAAATTAATTCTACTTTTAAATTATGGTCCTTAATTATTTCGATCGTCTGATCGAGTTTATAGTTGTGATCGTTATTCTTGAGAAATTCCAAAAGATACGCCTGATTATATGCACATAGTAGCTCAATATACAATTCGATATGCTCATCGAAATTCACTTCGGTATTTTTAATAGTTTTCGAATCACTTAATCGGAACAGGATACTAAGGAATTTAAACAAATCTTCTTCGTGACTCTTATTGTTCTTAAATTTTAGCAAAAACTTGCTCATTAAATTCGGATTGAAATCTATAATGATGGCGATGAGTTCCTGAGGATTAATTTGGAAAAGTTGTTCGAATAAAAGCTCAAGTTGTGGACAAATGAGACGGGATTTATTTTTAATGTGTTTCTTGATGTACGTAAATAGTTCCGTATTTCGTTCCGGATAGTTAATGTAACACTCTTCGAGGATATTTGCATAGGTTTGGTTCCGTTCAAGAATATGCTCGGTGATGTGGTAGTAATTCGCTGCACGAGCAATTTCTAGAATTTGATTCTTTGTTAAATTTATATTATCCGTAGTGATGAGGTCATATAAGGCTTGTTCTCGTTCGAAATGATCACGTGTTGATTCTCCCTGAATATTCGGACGGGTTAGATAGGGTAAAATTTTATTTAACATCGACTGATCGTTGTCCGACAATGATTTTGTTATTATTTGTTGCACAATGAAGTTTAATAGGCATCCAATGCTGCTCCACACATTGCTATCGTTTCCAGTCGTGATATCTAGCAAAATATTAATGATCCGTTGGCGCTGTGAGTGCCCCAGTTTCCCATGGAATTCTTGTTCTTGGAATGCAAGCGATAAAACGTTTAACGTTTCTCGAATGTTGAATTGCATCAGAATTCGAAGATACGGGTATGTTGACTCATTATCAGGGGCCCGATTCGAATGAATTACCGTAAGGCAACGCATAACTTCATGTTTGACAGAAGCGATAAGGTCCAATTTTATATCACCGCTTGGATAACCTCGTCCAGCCAGGCAGCTTGATATGTACACTAAAATAGAATTTCCCAAATCAGGAGTATCCTGCTCTAATATTAACGGAATAAGCTCGGTCAACGAAACAGTGTAGTCCCCGAGCGCTTTAGTGTTCAAATGCATTAAAGCCCGATAAAGTCTTTCGCGCTTCGAAATTGTTAAAACCTGATGTAAATCAAGATATTCCCAATTCATCTTTAAGATTATCAATTCCAGCTTCTGCGTTGAAATATTATCCCAGTATTCTACTAACGATTGGGCTACTATCGGCGATATCTCCGCAATATTATCACTCAGAATATGATCGGTAATCAAATTAATGTAAATTACCTTGCTCGGTAATCGGTCCCAAAGTTCGCCCCAAAGCAAAGAATATTCCTGTATCTCAATTAACGCAGAAATTACAATATTCAAACATAAGTCTGGACATCTATTCGTCTTCAATAGGTAATCTTCGAATAACTTGAGTATTTTATCTTTCGCCAAACTTTGTCTTTTGACACGATCCTTGCACGACCGATATATCTCGATTGCCAATTCAAAAGCCTCATCCCATCGATGTTGGTTCGATAAATGTGTTATTCGATCACACCACGCTCGCACTGTAATTGCATGGAGAGAACGCGCGCCTAAAATGTACAAATGATTTTCAGACGACACAAAACTATTGTAGCATGCCATACTTCCAGCCAATGCTAGAGCAGGAGATACATTTCCACCAGTTGCTAATCCTTTAAATTGTGCCGAACTGTACACAAGACCAACACAACCCATATCAAGACTTTCGAGTTCTTTATTCGTTCTCACTTCGCTTAAATGCAAATTTTCAGCCGTGTCTACACAGACGATTGATTTAGGGCCGATCCAATGTAGAGCCAACAGGTTGTAAGTGAGTTTAATTTTTCGCAAGTAAAGCAGTTTAATCCGTCCTTGATTGTAACACAATTGATGAAAATACAAATGGTTGCCTCGACCAGCTGCAAGAACCGGATCTACCGTTCTCGTCGAGTCGGCTGCCTGAATTAACACCATCTGCCATGCAAGCAGCGGCAGGCATTCACCAGGCCCAGTCATCACTTGATATTTTATAACCTTCAGCCTTGGTCGCACCATAACAACAAAAAATTTGGACAAAGTTGCCAGCGCTACTATGGAGTAAGGTTTCAATGGATGATCATCTTCACCCAAGAGTAATGGCTCTACAGCACAAACTTCACCTCGTGCTCCGCTAAACAAACAACGAGACGTACACCCTCGTATTCCAAGACGTCGCGTAAAAGTTAAACACCATACAGATCCTCCAGAATCGGAACATAGGGCAAGCGCCGGCTTTTCAGTCCATTTGATATGAAGTACTCCCGTATTAGGAGTTATAACATCCGAGAGGGAACGTATCACATCTCCAGACGTTGTATCAATCATTATGATATATCCTCGGGCAAATCCAACCAAAAGTCTTGTACTGTCCTCGTTAAACGATAGTGCGGATACAGCTCCCTGTGCCGTATAATCACGACAGCACCATTTCAATGTCTGTGTCAAATCAAAACACAAAACATGACCATGAGATGTGCCAACAGCTATTTTATGATTTATTGTCACTGCTGACGCGTTTCCGGAATTTACACGATCAGCTGCGCTTGCGATTTGAGTTGTAACCCCTTGTAACATAACATGACGAAGTATAGACGTCTGTTTCAATGCATCGTCTATCGACGGCGTAGGAGTAGCTGCAATTAAATTGCCAGTGTCCTGCGAAATACTGTCAAAATCATCCTCCAGATCGTTTAGTACACTTTCCAGTGTCGGCAATGTATCAACCGTTGGAATGGAATACTCTGCATCATCCAGCTAAAAACCAATATACAAATAAGAGTTTATAGTAAAATTTCAAGCTGTTCAATATGCTTGCCGCCCACCTCTTCAATATCCAACTGAAGCGATTCTGCCAGCAGGCTATCATTTGACCCACGATCTGATTCCAACAAAGACTGGAGAGACGGTGCTTTCAAATTATTCATATTTTAAATTTACTACACAAATTTACACATACAGAACACACAGTAATACAATTAGCAAGACTATTTTCGTTTAATTTTCCACTTTGACACCGCCCATTTTCATTCTTTAATTTTTTTTCAGGCTATTAATTTCTTATCAATAATAACATACAAACACGACAAATTGACAGCATCAAACGAAAAAATTGTTGCATGAACTGTCAAATTTAGTAAACTTTCATCGGACAGCCCTACAAATATCCATATTGCCTACTCAAAACAACATCAAGTGGAAAAATTTTATACTGTCAAAAACGATCGGTAATGCAGTTTGTCATGTAATTTGGGATAGTTGAAAATTACATAAAGGAAAGTTGAGAGAAAATTTTCATTTAAATAATTGTGAACTTAATAATACGTTAGAAAAATTTACAAATTTGTTTATAAATGCAAATTTGATGAGAGTTTAATTTATAAAATTGAATATTATTTTCGTTATTGTATACCGGAAGCCAAGAATTCTTTGAACACGCATCTTGCAAAATCTCAATCATAGATCAGAAAAATATGTTAGAGGTGATTTTGGTGATAATTCTTATTATATTGTTTCTTAAATATATTTATAGTGAAATTAGTCGACCAAAGGACTATCCACCAGGTAATTGAATACGTTTTTGAAAATTTGATTGCGTTAATCATGTCATGTAATTTTTATTATGTAATTTGAAATACTTCAGGACCTTCTTGGATACCATTTTTTGGCAATTCGCTTCAATTAAAGAAATTATCCAGAAAATTAGGAGGACAGTGGCATGCTTTCGAAGAATGGGGCAAAGAGTTTAAAACTCCGGTACTTGGATTAAAATTGGCCGGACAATATTACATCGTTGCTCTGACCCATGACGCTGTTCATGAAGTTCATCGTCGCGAAGAATTTGACGGACGGCCGGATACATTTTTCATGAGATTACGCAATATGGGCCAAAGGCGAGGAATTACCTGTGTTGATGGACCTTTATGGCTGGAACATAGAAACTTTACGGTTCGTCATCTACGGGAAGCCGGATTTGGAAGGCAACAAATGATGACTGAAATTCAAAATGAACTGACCGTTATTCTTCAGGACATCAAGTATTTAGATGAAAAACCTGCATGGCCCGGTAAAATACTCCCACCGGCTGTTTTAAACGTACTTTGGACATTTGTAACAGGAAAACGAATTCCCAGATCAGGGAATCGATTGCAGCAGCTTTTAGTTTTGCTAGAGAAACGTTCAAAAGCTTTTGACATTAGCGGTGGTGTTCTTAGTCAGTTCCCGTGGTTACGATTCATTGCACCGGAATCGACTGGATTTAATTTAATTAATCATTTTAATGGAATGCTAAAAGAATTTTTCACGGAAACTATTACAGAGCACCAGAATTCTTATACCAAAGACAAAGTGGCCGACGATTTAATTTACGCGTATCTAAATGAAATGAAAAATCACGAGAACGAGATTGATTCGAGTTATAATGTCGATCAATTGGTCATGATAATTCTTGATATTTTCATTGCAGGATCCCAAACGACCAGTACTACATTAGATCTAGCCCTAATGGTAACGGCACTATACCCCTCAATACAAACAAAAATTCATGACGAAATTGAAACGGGTTTCAATAATAATAAACCTGATTATATTCTTCGCGCCAAAGTTCCATATACTCAAGCTGTTTTAATGGAAGTGCAACGCTTCTTTCATATAGTACCGGTTTCTGGGCCACGCCGAGTCTTATCTTCTACTAAATTCCAGAATTATCAAATACCATACAATACCATCACTCTTATGAGTTTATATGGTGTGCATATGGACAAAGAATACTGGGGTGATCCAGAAATATTCCGTCCGGAACGATTTTTAAATAGCAACATGGAAATTGTAAATACAGAACGTTTGATGCCGTTCGGACAAGGTCGGCGTCGTTGTCTAGGCGAACAATTAGCACGATCTTGTTTATTCACATTTTTTGTTGGTATTTTACAACAATATAAACTCATAATACCATCGGGCGTTGATAAACCATCTTTAAAACTTCTCCCGGGTATTACATTATCACCAAAACCGTATAATGTAAAATTTGTACGAAAATAAAAACCAAACTGTATTACACACGTATTTTAAATTTTGTTAGTTCGCGGTACGCTTAATAGATGGCATGCATGTCATAAAGTATTTTATCTTTGCCGATACATATTTTGAAAATAAAATATTTAAATTTTGTTTGTTTTTTTTTATTTTAAATTATTAGTTTTGAGTTTTATTCATAAATCATTAAAACATAATATTTATGTTTACAGCGCCGTTAGGTTTATTGTAAATTACGGCTGTCTTGTTTTGGTAAAATTGGAATAAGGTGTTTTGGTCTCTATACGCAAACAATCAGAAAATATTTTTATTTTATGTGTTAAAATGTTGGCAGCGCTCAAACACGTGCTTCTTATTCCGGATCTAATCGAGTACTAAAACTCTGTGTTTTTACATAGCTTTTTAGTACTCAGATCAATTAGATTGGAAAAGAAACACAGCAAAAAAGTAGCGAAAAGTACTAGAATAGTCGGTGTGTTAAAGTCGTGTTTTTCATTTGCTCCTATAATTTTTATAAATTTTCTCCTGTTTTTGCTTTAATTTAATTTTAAAAAGTTGATAGTTTGTTGTATTGTTGAGTTTTATACCCGTTACAATAAAAACTTCAACGTGAAGTTAATTGTTTCCATTTTTTTTTGCAATTTTAATTTTTTGATTGTTTTCTAACCTAAAAAAATTACACGAGAGAATTGAAAGTAAAGGAAAAAATTATAGATTTTTGTGCTTTTATTTTTGAGTTGACTGATCGAAAATGTAGTGGTCTAAAGTGTTATGGACGAAATTAAAAAAAAAGTACACAAACTTGGATGTATACAAGTCAGTCTCAGTGTGTGAAGTGTTTTAAATTAAAATTAAATATGGAAAAATGTAATCCACCGGGATGCATTTATCAGGTATGTAATATCTTTCTTGAATATCTTAAATTTGTAATGAGATGAGTCAATTCTCTTGATGTCTCACAAATAATGCATGATTTTAGGTTTGTGTGGTTGTGCATAAGATTTTAAAATACAAAACATCCCATATTTAATTTAAATTGATATTGAATTGAGTCATTTTGACATACGCAAATTTTTTCTGTTCACGCAGGGTTTTAATTTTTATTTTTTACTCATACTCGAATGTTTTGTATTTTAGATGAATGTATAATCGACACAAGTGTCTTTATTGTAGTTTGGTGTGTGAATATTGTGTGTGTGATTTTAATATATAATTATTGTAGTGTTCCATTGGAAACAATTTGCTACTGCCAAGTACTTATGAGTAGATGTCCAATGGAACGCGATTTTTCGTGGCAGTAGTAAAATATAACCTCAATTTAAATAAAACTGGTAGATTTTGCCAAAAAATACGTTGTTTCATTAATTATAATTAATAATAATACGTAATAAAACATTAATCAACAAAATAGTTAAAATATTTTTGCGATTTAAAAATTGCCGTGTCGTATCACAAGCATAAACAAATAATTTCTTTTAACCCAAGTCCAACCAGCATATTTTTGTTATGCCAGGTAAATTCAAATTCTAATAAAATAACTTACTAAATTTTTGCACAGAATGCCAAGTACAGTGTATGGATTGTATGAAAATGTTTCAAAATAAAATAAATGTATACATACAAATACAAGTTTATAACTAAATTAACATTATTTTGAAAATCGATGCATTTATCAAATGAGCCAAAAAAGCACACCTTGGTTGGATTAGGGTTAAAAAATGACATTCCACACAAACAAAATAGGTATAGAGCCTTCTACTAGAATTGTTTAAACTAAAACCCCTCTGCCGTTAATTTTGTGCGTAACTACTTCCCAACTACACCATCGTTTGAGCATGAGTAGTTGCAATTAGATACAAGTACTTGTGAGTAGTTTACTCACGCCAATGGAACACAGCAAATGTATGTTTCATAGAGCTAAAAGCTATAAAGGGGAAATAAACAAACGTCAAGTGTAGGAAGTTCGGTGCGAGAGAGAGAGACAATAAAATAGTTTGGATGACTTAAAAGGCTAACTTTTCTAAGGACGCGTCATTGTTTTGCACTTTTGGTGCGGACCTAGTAAAAACAGTGCCGTGTAATTTTTCCGTTCTGTTCGGATTGGTTTCAACCAAGCTTTGTTGGTGTAGACAATTTTGGAAATTTTTGGAGATTTTTTGATGTTTTGATTAACTTTTGACGGATAATGGTTCTCGGTTTATCTATATTTTTTTTTTGGTTTTTTATGTCGAGTTCTTTCAGACTAAAAAAACTGATCTCGGGCAAAAAAACTGAACTAAATCATTTTCTACTATGGCAAGTTCCGTTTTTAGTGCTCAAGATCAGTTTTTATAGGCTGAAAGAACGCGACATTAGTTATTGATAAGTTGAGTTCAACTCGTTTTGGTTTTTTCTTTTGTTTTTTGCTTCTATGTTTTCACCTTTACGAATATTTATATTTATAAAATCTCTTCAGTTGAACGGAACATTGAAAAAAAGACCGGATATTTATCTGGTGATTTCTTTTCCTGAATAAAATTTTACTAAATAAAATGGACGATTTGTCTTTGGAGGTGGTGTGGGTCCATAACTTGATGAAACGAGGAAATGAAGGAATTGAGAATTGAGAATCAATAAATGAAATAACATAATATGTATATGATAATATGGGACTTTGAATTTTCTTGTTATTGCGTAAATAAAATTAGGGATAAGTTGTTTGCCGGTATATCTCTATTGATATCATTATCAAAGATTTTTCTTTTTTGGATGGTTGATCTGCACCACTTCGAAGTGAACGGTCTATAGAGATATGTTGCATGTTGTTAAAATGTTATTTTTTTTTCCAAAGTAACTACAGATAAACTTATTGATAAATAAATCCTAGATAGACTGAATGAATGAATGATAAGGATTACGATATATGACTACTGTGAACTCTCACTTAACTGATTAAAACAACCATTAGGTCATCAATATGTGCAAACGATTATGCTGTCGAGTCTTAATGGACAAATACACTCACGGCGAGAATTGGTGATGGTGGGAGATAGGGACACATCTTTATATACAGCACAAGAAGAGAAGACCCCTGGATATTAAGTATTGAGTACACATATTAATGAAACTTATAGCAACACCTATACCTCTTCACTACTAACATATACTAACAATTAACAAAATCCAAATCTATAGTGTGAGAATGGTTTTATTTAACAATTTTTTTTTTTTAATAAATTAACTATGTAGTTAGAAAATAACTTTGCTGCGATTACTGCCTTAGTTATATCTGTGACTAACATTCCAAATCTTACAAACCTTTTGTGTTGAGGATGCAGGCAGGGCCTGGGCCCGCATAATTCTGGAATATGGTGCTCCCAGTTATCTTTTCTTGATAATGGGTTAGGCATACTCCAGGAATGTGATACACATACCTAGGATTACCATTATGGTTGGCCTGTAGATCTATATCATATCATATCGTTTTCGAGCGAAATAAATAAACGAAAATTTTTTTCGTGCAAAAATTAATATTTTTTATCATAATTTAACCAAAAATAGGTTAGGAATAAATATAATAACTAAAAAAAGAAAATGGAAACTACTTTTAAATAGTTGCTTGTTTTCTGGAATTATTTGTATTGACAAATCAGTCACATCTATAACTGTCAACTATTAAATTTTAACAAGTTTCATCGACCTAAAAAAATGTTTTACGCGGTTTGTGAAATTTTAATTAAACACACATTATCGTCCCTCTAGTAATGAAACAGCGTATAAGAAAAAAAGCAGTTTTAAAATAATTCGCATTTAAATGTTTATTGAAACATTTTTTTGAAATAAAATCTTTTATTTTAGAGAAAATTTAATTTTCTATGATATAAACGGTTTTATTTTAAAAAGTTTTTTCAAAAAACATTTAAATGCGAATTATTTGAAAACTGCTATTTTTCTTATACGCTGTTTCATTACTAGAGGGACGTTATTATCTTAAACGTTTTATAAATCCGAAATCCCGGACAAAAATAATAAATGGTATAAAACCGCGGTAAAATACCGGTAATAACGGTATGTAATAGCAGGAAAAGCAGGTTCCACGTTCAAATCATTAGCTAGGTCATTTGCAACACCAAGAATTTCTTCAAAATCGTTATCGCTTCTACATTTTGTCAAAAAATTGGTTAAGTCCTTTAACGAAGGAAGGCATTCTTTCATATGAGTGTCTGGATTTTGCAATAATTTGCTAACTACATCATTTGTAGTAAAAATGTATGCCAAATTACTATGGAACATAGAAATTGATAATTGCATATTTTTAACGATAAACAGTGTGCCATATGACGTATTTTGAAGTCTACTTGTTTCCTATTATTTGAAATTTCAATAAGAGAGTCATAAATTTGCACAATATGATACCTTAAAGGTGTTATCAGGTGTTTCACTTAAAGGTTTTAAATTTAAATTTGACATATATTTTTTCACAACAGACCATCTTTTGGTTGAACTATAGATTTCTTATATGTACTAAGTAAAAAAAAATTGCAGTCTCGTGTGATATGGTAGAGGAGTCATTACCAGCCAGATTTAAACTATATGTGCAGAACATATGATACAACAAAGCGTTTGGATTTAAATTTAAAATTTTATTTTGCAAACCATTGTGCTTTCTTAGCATGTCCGCACCATTATCATACCCCTGGCCACGCATGTGTGTTTTTCAATAATACATTGACTTAAGCCTTCGCCGGTCGAATTTATTATAGTATACAGTATACACTACTCCAAAAAATTAAAGGAACACTAATTTTTTTCAATTTTTGTAGTGTTTTTTGAAGAGCTGTATCTTTGTAAAATACGGTCGTTCAGAGATGAAAAGAAAAGCATTTTAAAGCTTCAAATCTTTAGTTTTGAGATTTTAGAGCGGAAAATTTTTGTGAGATACCGTTATCACGCAATCATAAGAAAGAGCGCGAGAAAAAAAAATTCGAAATTTTTTTTTTTTTTGTAACGATCCATGGGCTCGGAAATTTTTTTTTAAGTTAAACCAATGCATAGGTCGGTTAGCCTGTTAATTAGGCGTAAATTTAATTTCATTCTGGTCTCTCTATGTCAACTTTTTGCTAAGATATCTGACTTTGAATCAAAAAAGATGAATGATGATGAAACCAATGATTGCACAGTAAACTTTAGGGCAGCCTTAAAAACTTCAGTAAATTTCCTACAAGACTCTTTAATTACTAGTTGAGAACAAATTTTTTTTTCACCCTCAATACTGATTTGAAAAAAGTACAAAAAAACGACTTTTTAGGTTGGCTTAGTAAATCTACCGTTACTTTACAAATATTGATGAAAAGACTAATGCTGCCAGGTCATTTTACAGTTTAATGTACTCCTAATAGCCCTGCATTATTTTCAAATTGATCCATCGAACCGTTTTTCCGGACAGATTGATCAAAGTTTTACAAAACAATTAAAGGAACAAGTGATCATCAAAATAAAAAAACGACTTTTTTCACATTTTGCGTTAGTTATTTGTTAACCCTTAACGATCGTAAGATTTTTTGCAATACTCGCCCATAAGAGACGAGAGAAAATTAAATAAAGTTCTGCAATATGACCAATTATAATGGAACTTGGCCATTTCTTATCCGATTTTAGTGAAATTTGTTATGCGTTATTGAAATGGGATTATAAAACGATTCGTGGATGAAGTTCTGGAAAATGGCCAACTAGGAAGGAACTTGGCCATTTCTTCTCCGATTTTGATGAAATTCAGCATGTACGATGGAAATGGGATTCTTAAATGATTTTTGGATAAAGTTCTGGAATATGACCAACTGGGAAGGAACTTGGCCATTTTTTATCTAATTTTGAAGCAATTCGCCATGTACGATGGAAATTGGATTCTAAAATGATTTGTGGATAAAGTTCTGGAATATGGCCAACTAGGATGGAACTTGGCCATTTTTAAACCGATTTTGATGAAATTTGGTATGCGCAATGAAAAGTGGATTCAAAAATGATTTTTGGATAAAGTTCTGGAATATGGCCAACTAGGATGGAACTTGGCCGTTTCTTATCCGATTTTGATGAAATTCAGCATGTACGATGAAAATGGGATTCTTAAGTGATTTTTGAATAAAGTTCTGGAATATGGCCAACTAGGATGAAACTTGGCCACTTTTTACCCGATTTTGATGAAATTTGGTATGCGCGATGGAAATAGAATTCTAAAATGATTTTTGGATAAAGTTCTGAAATATGGCCAACTGGGATGGAACTTGGAAATTTCTTATCCGATTTCAGTGAAATTTGGTGTTCGCGATGAAAATGGGATTATAAAGTGATTTGTGGAAAAATTTCTGGAATATGGCCAACTAGGATGGATCGTGGCTATTACTGAACCGATTTTAGTGACATTTGGTATGCGCGATGGAAATGGGATTCTAAAATGAATTTTAGCTAAAGTTCTGGAATATGGCCAATTAGGAAGGAACTTGGCCATTTCTTATCCGATTTTGATGAAATTCAGCATGTGCAATGAAAATTGGGTTTTAAAATTATGTTTAACGATTCGTGGATGAAGTTCTGGAAAATGGCCAACTAGGAAGGAACTTGGCCATTTCTTCTCCGATTTTGATGAAATTCAGCATGTACGATGGAAATGGGATTCTTAAATGATTTTTGGATAAAGTTCTGGAATATGACCAACTGGGAAGGAACTTGGCCATTTTTTATCTAATTTTGAAGCAATTCGCCATGTACGATGGAAATTGGATTCTAAAATGATTTGTGGATAAAGTTCTGGAATATGGCCAACTAGGATGGAACTTGGCCATTTTTAAACCGATTTTGATGAAATTTGGTATGCGCAATGAAAAGTGGATTCAAAAATGATTTTTGGATAAAGTTCTGGAATATGGCCAACTAGGATGGAACTTGGCCATTTTTAAACCGATTTTGATGAAATTTGGTATGCGCAATGAAAAGTGGATTCAAAAATGATTTGTGGAAAAATTTCTGGAATATGGCCAACTAGGATGGATCGTGGCTATTACTGAACCGATTTTAGTGACATTTGGTATGCGCGATGGAAATGGGATTCTAAAATGAATTTTAGCTAAAGTTCTGGAATATGGCCAATTAGGAAGGAACTTGGCCATTTCTTATCCGATTTTGATGAAATTCAGCATGTGCAATGAAAATTGGGTTTTAAAATTATGTTTAGATGAAATTCTGGAATAAGCCGTATTAGAATGGAACTTGACCATTTTTTATTAGATTTTAAACAAATTCAGCATGTACTATAGAAATAAAACTCTAAAATTATTTTTGGTTAGATTTATATGGTTAAGTTGGAAGGCGCTTACCTATTCCTTAAACACATAAAAGAAATTCGACATGTGCTTTAAAAGTGAAAAACCTAAAATGGTTATTCCATGTAATAAATGATTTATTTTAGCAATAATTTAAGAAATCTCATTTTCATCGTGAATGCTGAAATTCATAAAAATATGATACAAAATTTCCAAGTCCCATAACAATTGGCCAAATTCTGGAATTTTATCCGAAAATCAGTTTAGAATCCCATTTCTAAGGCACGTGCTGAATTTCATCCATATCAGAGAAGAAATGGCCAAGTTCCTTCCTAGTTGGCCATTTTCCAGAACTTCAACCACGAATCATTTTAGAATCCCATTTCCATCGTACATGCCGAATTTCATACAAATGGGATAAGAAATGGCCAAGTTCCTTCCTAGTTGGCCATATTCCAGAACTTTATCCAAAAAACAGTTTAGAATCCCATTTCCATCGTGCGTACCAAATTTCATCAAAATCGGTTAAGAAATGGCCAAGTTCCATCCTAGTTGGCCATATTCCAGAACTCTATCCAAAAATCATTTTAGAATCCCATTTTCATCGTGCATACCGAATTTCACTAAAATCGGTTGAGAAATGGCCAAGTTCCATAATAATTGGTCATTTGCAGAACTTTATTTAATTTTCTATCGTCTCTTATCGGCGAGTATTACAAAAAAAATCGTACGATCGTTAAGGGTTAACAAGTAACTAACGCAAAATGTGAAAAAAGTCGTTTTATTATTTTGATGATCACTTGTTCCTTTAATTGTTTTGTAAAATTTTGATCAATCTGTCCGGAAAAACGGTTCGATGGATCAATTTGAAAATAATGCAGGGCTATTAGGAGTACATTAAACTGTAAAATGACCTGGCAACATTAGTCTTTTCATCAATATTTGTAAGGTAACGGTAGATTTACTAAGCCAACCTAAAAAGTCGTTTTTTTGTACTTTTTTCAAATCAGTATTGAGGGTGAAAAAAAATTTGTTCTCAACTAGTAATTAAAGGGTCTTGTAGGAAATTTACTGAAGTTTTTAAGGCTGCCCTAAAGTTTACTGTGCAATCATTGGTTTCATCATCATTCATCTTTTTTGATTCAAAGTCAGATATCTTAGCAAAAAGTTGACATAGAGAGACCAGAATGAAATTAAATTTACGCCTAATTAACAGGCTAACCGACCTATGCATTGGTTTAACTTTAAAAAAATTTCCCGAGCCCATGGATCGTTACAAAAAAAAAAAATTTCGAATTTTTTTTTCTCGCGCTCTTTCTTATGATTGCGTGATAACGGTATCTCACAAAAATTTTCCGCTCTAAAATCTCAAAACTAGAGATTTGAAGCTTTAAAATGCTTTTCTTTTCATCTCTGAACGACCGTATTTTACAAAGATACAGCTCTTCAAAAAACACTACAAAAATTGAAAAAAATTAGTGTTCCTTTAATTTTTTGGAGTAGTGTAGAACTGAACCCAAGAAAATGCTCCCGAATTTCTACTTTTTTTGTATCTAGTAAAACAAATCGAATTACAATTGTAAGTTGTTCACTGTGGCTTACGTCTGCAGTATAATATCTCTTATTTTTGGGGAGAGAGACAAAATCCCGAGAGATAAAATCCCGAGGGTTTGAAAAAATCCCGAGAGTATCAAGTCCTGAGCATACATAATCCCGAGGATACAAAATCCCGAGGGTACAAAACTCCGAGGGTATAAAATCCCGGGGGCACAAAATCCCGAGGATACTAAATTCTGCAGATACAAAATCGGTGGGGTACAAAATCCCGAAAGCTTATGAAAATTCCAAAATCTAGTTGTCTATTAGTTACAAAAATCCATAACTCCAAAAAATAAAACAACTGAAGTAAAGATGCAAAGATGCCAAACGGTATATGGCTACTTTTTTTATATAATAAAATAACAAAAAATGCAGAAAAATCTGTAATTCGCCGAGAAATATTCATTTGAAAACTGTAATTAGTTGCAAAAACCACTAACTCCTTTTTAAATTGGGTTTCAAAAATCAACAACTCCTTATTAAAGTTATAATCAAAAACCACCAATTCCTTCAAGTTGAGATACTGCGTATGTAATTTGATATACAAAACAACACAATCCCATGAATGTTCTTTTTGGCAAGTTTATTTTTTTGACTCTTTTTAACGGTTTAGTGTTAGTTGGCTTGGTTAGTTTGATAAGGTTGTTCTTATGGAACAGAAGTGCCATTAAAGTTTAATTTTTGTGTCTTTTTATTTATTAACGGTAAATGTGAATAAAATTTGTAATAATAACTATACGAAAATATGGATAGTGTTGGAATGGTAATGGGGATTGATGAATCGGGATATTAACCCAGAAAACGGATTTTAAATGAAAGGATTAAACGTAAATGCTTTTGCTTTGTACTACCGGCTAAGCTCAAATTCATTCCCAGGCATTTCGGTCGTCCGGCTTATTTGCGATGGCTGCGACGCATAAAATAAAAATTAGGCCGTTATGGAAATGCTTACTTTTTGGTTGAAACAGGTGTCACCGGCACAAGTAAATGAGGTCAAAATAATATTTCTGGTTCAAAGCTAACAATAAACGAATAATAGGTAAGGCCAGAGGAATATTTTGATCTCTATACTCAGAGCATGCAGGCAGATTATTCGTCTAGGGTCTGCTATATGTCCAGTAAAAGACTGGAAAACAGCTACTACAGTATGCTTTAAACCACCGGGAAATGTCATTTCCAATTTAACAAGGCGAAACGGTTTGTTCTCACCAAAATGACGAATGCGGTATTAGTGTGTGGGGACCAAAACTTCAAGTTAGATTTTGGGATAGCCAAACCTGTTCCTTAACACGTTAATCGCCATGTCAGTCGTATGTGTCTGACATACGGGATTTAGTACATAGAAGGCCTCGTCAGTCACTGATATCCGACGCAAACGATAAATTTGCTTTATCTTTCAAAAGCTTAGCCTTCTTTGATCAAAACCTGAAAATTGCTCGGCTTACTACGGAAAAATAAATAAAATAGACTTAGTTATAATGCTATATTGTTACACTTGAAAAATTACATTTCAATAATTTTTATTTTGATAAACGAAATTACATTGACTTATTATGTTGCCCAAAACATTCTAAGCAATAAAAGAGGTTTTGTTTGCAGTCTGAGCAATAAGTTGAAACTTGTTTTCCCCTTTTTTTGCTGCTTCTCGACCTTCTACTTCTTTTTATTTGGGCATAACATTCAACGCACATTCTTCTGCTTTTCTTCTTTTTAGAACTAAACATTGATTTTAGCATATGAGTTGAAGTTTTTCGTTTTTCAGTTACGTCCGAACTTAATCTGAGCATATCAGTAACCAAATTTTCACGAAATTGTCATATTGCTTTTCGTAATTATGTAGTATCTAAATTATGTAATAAAATTACCATGGCGCAGAGGAAAACTTTGTTGAAATTATTGTGGCGATTAACGTGCTAAAAAGGAAGTCACATAGCGCAAATACAGCCTAGTCAAATAAATATCGGAGTGCCTGTGAAATCGGAAACAACTGATGGCGTTATAAAACTAGTTACAAAACACTTTGGGACCAATTAGGATGACATGAATGAACTCGATTATTATAAATCGATTCTTCGATCTGCGCCCCACCAAAATAACGTGGGTAATGAAATTCCAGACAATTTGGAAACGGAATGCTGCCATTCTGAAGACACTTTAATGATGTAAAATAAAACTGAATTATTATTTATTGGATTTAAATTTTATGTCAACACATTTTTTTACGCGATAATACTGACTTTTTATTTTCAAGGATCAACAATTCTACCATAGTTGCTTTCAAAAGTCCCTAATTCTTAAAGTTACCTGCAAAACTTACCAATTCCAAAACAATTTCTAACTGATAATTATTTCCCACTAAAATTAACTAAAAATTAGATTCTAATTCGGTTTAATTACCAACGACCTATGCCAAGTTGAAAAAAGTGTTAGCATATAGTCATATACATACATGTATTTGGTTTGATAAAATACAAGCTTTTTACGTTTTTCATAAAATGGCTTGAGATAGAGTTACGGATTTTTGAGAATAATCGACACATGTATACATACGAAAAATCGAACATCAAAAAAAGTGGATACCATCATATTCCCGAACGGAAAAATCCCCCAAAAAATACCGAAAAATACAAAGTAGGGGAAGACCCCAACAAATTTTTGATAACTAAAATATGAAAACAAAAGGAAGCTACATAATTTCATGTCATCCTTGCGCGGAAAGGACCAATGCTAAGCGACTTTGGGGAGTTTTTTATTTTAGTATTTGAAATACAACGTAAATATTTTTACAAATTTAAACATTTTTGAAATTTTTCTGATGTTTTCAAATGAATGTTAAAATTTCAAAAAATCGGTAAAGCGGGGGTTTTGGGGCGGCAGCCCCCATCCTCTAAGGTCTAAGCTAAAGTATAAAATGTATTAAAATAATATTTCAAAAATTTGCTATATTTAAAAAACTTGATTTTTTGAGATTTTTTTGTTTATTCTGGATAACGATACCAACCCGGTTATAAGGGTGATATCCCACATTTCAAAATCCCGCTTTATCAAAATCCCGCCCAAAGCAAATTCCGCTTTTTAAAATCCCATTTTCATAATCCTGCTTCTCAAAATCCCGGTTCTGCAAAAATAAAAATCCCGGTTTTCTGAAAATCTTGGTTTTCAGACAGTCCCGGTTTTTATTTTTATTGGGTTGGCTGACTTATCTAAAAACAAATAATACAGAAACTGAAAATCCCGAAAAAAATTCAGAAAACTAAAATCCAGAAACATAATTATCAAAGTGCGGACCAAATTATAATTAAAATTTATAAAATGTCTATCAAATTTGAGTTTTTCTGTAAAGTTCTTAATACATATTTATGATAATGTAAATTGATTCGTCAACCTTTCAGACACAGATCAAAGGAATCCGCTTATATAAAATTCTACTGGTAGTTCTACCACAGATGTTTCAAGTTATTTTGTGGTTGGCTTAATTTGTTGGGTTAGTATTGTATCGACGAATGTATTCGTGCGAATTATGGATTTAATGCTTCGTAAATGCTTCGTCAACCTTGCAGACATAGTAGATCAAAGGAATTGTATCGCTCGTATCGCTTCTACAGATAGATGTACCACAAACGTTTCAAGTGACGACAAAAGTCTAAAAATGCCAATAAAATTGATTTTTTTCATTTATTTTAAATAAAATATTTTTCCTGGATTTTTTTCTGGATTGCTTTTCGGGTAATTTCTAGATTATTTTCGGGGTTTTTTTTTCTGGACTTTTACTTTTCAACTATTCTGGATTTTAAAATTTCTGGATTTTGTTTTCATGCAAATGTAGTGATCCCATTTTTATTTTACTTTAAATTAAAATTCTCCTTCACCAGATGGGGCGGCCCGAATTTAAAAAAATATGTCTTTCAAAGCCAAGATTTTGGAAACCGAGTTTTTGAATCCGGAATTTTGAAATCGGGATTTTAAAAGCGGGCAAACCTACCCTCTCCGGTTACAACATATCACCCTTCGGGGTTTTCTCGGGATTACGGGATTTTGTACCGTCGGGATTTTGTCACCTCGGGATTTTATACCCTCGGGATTATGTATCCTTGGGATTTTTTACCCTCGGGATTTTGTACCTTCGGGAAATTGATTTGTGGGATTTTGTCCCTCGGGATTATGTCCCGCGGAATTTTGTCCTTCGGGGATACGTCACCAACCCCTTATTTTTGAATCAATAATATTAATTATTTCATTTTGAATCTTATCCCCTAAATAATGTGGCACTCGGTTTTTATTTATTTATTTTTTTATAAATTAGGGTGGGTGTTTGTAGCCCAGCGCACTGCGACCATTGAGACCTATTGTGCATCCCTGGAAGTTCTTAGCTGAAATGTAGGTTGATGCCCTTGATAAACACCGCTACCTGATTGTGTGCGCATTGGGAAACTTTTTAGGATGATACCATCGCATGTGAAGAGTACGTGTTCCGATGTTTCCTTAACGAGTCACAGAATCTGCACTGGTCCGTAAGGGACCTTCCCATTTTATGTAGATGGCCATTAAACGGGCCGTTCCCTATTATAAACCATGCAAGGCCTCTTAGGGATTGGCGGTCCATCCTCGGTGCCTCTCACAGACGTATAATATTGTAACTGAGTAATTTCTTGGCCGGCCTCATCTCAATGGAGGACTCCCAGAGTAAATTCCTATAGTTCTGCTCCCAGTCCCTTATACCATCTGCCAAATGGGTTTTTGAAAAAGCGATACTAAGACTGGGACCCAGGAAATCTTGACTTGCTCCCATTTTTACACAACGGTCTGCTGCCTCATTTCCCTTAATGGTGGAGTGGCCAGGAGACCACAAAAGGGTGACTTTGTTTGCTTTACCCAGTTCCAATAAATTGCAGTAGCAGCTCCAGATCAATTTCGAGTTGAACATAGAAGCTCCTAAGGCTAGCATAGCTGCCTGGCTGTCCGAGATTATATAGATCTCGGTCTTCTTATATTTCTTTTTGAGCCATTGAAGTACACATACCATAACAGCAAGGGTCTCTGCCTGAAAAACGATGGGGGTGGTACTACTCAGTGGTATGCATAGTTCTAGGTCGGGCCCGACTATCCCTGCACCGGTACCCTCGTCTATCTTTGACCCATCCGTATACCATACAGAAGCATGGCGGGGGAGGGAGGAGATAATATTCTCTACCAGTGCCCTATCCGGCAACCTGATGGTAAAATTCCTCCGACAGTCGATTCTCCTTACCATCAAATCTGATAGTTGGATCAATTCCTCCTTGAGATTTAATTTATGTAGGATACTGTTGTGTCCTGGCCTTATGGTTTTAAATTTTAGCAGTTATTTTTAGGCTCATACCTCTTGAACCGGCTACTTTTTTAATATGTAGGTGCAGTGGTGAGAGCCCCAGTATTCTCTCAAGGGCAGCTGTTGGACAAGTCCTCATTGCCCCAGTTGCATCCACACAAATTAACCTCTGGATCTTGTCCAGTATTCTCCGTGCACCAGTCTGCTCCGTCTTTGGCCACCACACAAACGCCGCGTAAGAGACCATAGGTCTTATGACGGCCCGGTAGAGCCAAACCAACATTTGTGGACTCAGTCCCCAGGGTTGTCAATCATTCTTTGGCAAGTGAAGTAGGCCTTACTGACCTTGTTGGTGATATGATTTAAGTGGGGATTCCATGTCAATTTCTGATCAAATACGACACCCAGATATTTAACCTCTCGATAGTTAGAGAGTTACCGTCGCCCCAGGGCAGTTTTCCTCCGGTTAGTAAAGAGAGTGCAGCTGACCTTATTAGGATTTACCGTAAGGCCTACCTCCGTGCACCAATCATTTACTACCTCTAGGGCTTGTTGCATCCTTTCCTCTACTTTATTTGCGAATCTACCATCAAGACTAGGGCACTCGGTTTAATTGATTTGCAGATTTTCCAATACGACGGATATACATAATGGAATCAAATTAAGCGACCATTTCTACAGCTTTGAAACAAATTACCATAAGTTATTCGATGAACCTCTAAATGCAATACATTATCTAGCAAAATACTGTATAATACATAATATGTGCTATTTTACATTATGCCAGTGCTTCCGTTTAGCATCTAATACACGTTGCTGCATGGCGTTGACGGTAGTATTTGATTTTATAGATTTATTTAAGCTAATCCAATTTTTTACATTTTCATTATCACTTTTTTCATGTCTGGTTAAGATAAACGATAAATGCTGATAATCTGAAAAACCCGATTGATTGTATAGGTTTCCCTTGTTATCGCCAAAAATTTTACAGCAAAAACAATAAACAGAATTATTGAAAATAGAGCTAACAAGCCAATCTCGGAGCACTAATCCAAATGCAGTACATGTGTCCCTGACTGTGGTACCTGATAGGCTTGTCTAAATTATAATATATTAAATCGTTTTCGGTTATCTGCCGTCTGGAGTTGGTAGCTGTAAGGCTTTTGAAAGCAGGGGTTTAACTATGCAATTCGACGCTATTTTTAACGGCGTACGTTCGGAAATAGAGAGTACAGGAAGAAAAGGAAAACAATTGTATCTTTTTTCTTGTACCCAGTTTTTGGGTCTTTAGCCTAAAATAAATTTGTCAGTTAGTTTTGTTTTGAAATTACTAAGCGTAATCTCAAATTGAGCTGCGCTATACAAACTTATGCTGGAAAAATATTTAGTTAACTTTTACCAATGTGACCATTTTAAAGATTATCACGAGAAGATGATGACCATAGCAGATGTGATGTGAGATATTCGTAACAGACTTGCTTTGTTAGATAATACATATGTATGTCATAATTTCTCACGTTATACTCATTCTAGTTTGAATCTTTATATCGATAAAGAACATGCTTAGGATTGGTTTTAGAAGCATTGCTTGCCAGATCTATGTTGTAAACTCTATAAAACCTATTTTTTAAAATCAACAAATAACAACAACAACGGATTTTGCTTTTCTCCAATCTTGGTTTAAAGTGAGCATTCTTTGATGTTCCTTTGTATCTAATCTAACTAATGGTTTATTAATAATGTTTGTTCTTTTTCTTTACTTAATTTAAATTAGCTAAATACCGCGTCAGTTAAAGTGATTTAACTTGGAACCACGATAATAATAAAATTTATTTTGAAATAGGCTTTGAAGAGCGTGAAGAACCCAACTTACTGCTCGTTGAATTGGTCAACTATCGAATCCATTGCCATCTCATAAAGAACATTATGGGTTTCACCCATTGTGCGATACCTAACGATTCAACAGCCGCAGTTGTAACCATTGTGCTGCTACTGAAAATATTGTGATTACCGAATTATATGATTATGATTTTATGGTACTTGACCATATCACTGAATTAAATTTTGATCTAATTTTCAGTTATTTTGGCACGTGATGTCCTTTTTTACGTTTATTATTATTACTTAGGAGTTTTGACTTCGTGATTTTTTTTTCTGATCCAATCAACGTTTGGCCTAATAAATACTCCAAAAAGCCGAAAAAAATAAGTGACATGTCATCATCATATAATCAAGATAATTTCAATTTATCAGCAAATATATGACTTCCTTTGTGATAACGACACACGCACACACACACACACACAAAAAAAATGTCCTTAAAATTATGATGAAAAATCTCTTATAGTTATAAGATGGTACAGTATATAAAGAAACAAAAGAAAATCAAACAAAAGGACAAGTCAATTTTGTTTCGTTATTTTGTATTTTTAAGATGATTAGAAAAAAAAAATTAATTTTTCTTTCGCTTATGTAGTGATGATGAGGATCCTGAAGTTCTTGATGACGAGGACGTATATACAGTATATACAGTATTTATAAAAATACTGTAATGTTGAACATTTTTAACAATTATTATTTAGAAGAAGACATAAGTAAAAATTGCAAGCTGGACAAATCAAAATATTAGAAAAACGAAAAAAGTGTCAATTGGATTTTCCGCTCTTACTGTTGTGGAATGAGAAATTTATAGGAAAGCAACTCAATTGTAGTAAATTTTGTAAATCAAACATCAAAGCTTAAAACGCAATAAATTCACGTTCAATAAATCTTGTAATTTATTACTGTGGCTGCATACGGCATGTGCGTTTATGTACATATATGCACATTATGGGATATCATCTGTTCATCCTTAAGATTCTCATCATTCTTGATTTAATAAAATTCAGGTAAAGATTTTCATTTTTGATTTTGTCTCTATTGTTGTTAAAATAATATAAAAGAAAAAAAAAATATTATTGTACAAAAATAGATTTGTCTCATCACTCGTGCCACAATAAATTCTCAACACACCATATTTAAATAATATTGAGGGGTTCCTATTTTTAGTTTTTTTTTTGTGTGTGAAATTTGTGTCATTCCTTTTTATTCGAACGAAAGTAAAATAGCGGGACTTTTACACGTTTATGTATATAATCTTTTAGATTTTCACCTGCAAACAAATTTAGTATTTTCCGTTTTTTTTATGTAGGCTTAATTGTCACCAATAAGGCAATCTGAGAGATTTCACTTTAAGAATTTTCGCCAATCGAATACCAAATGTAGGTTTGAAGATTTTGTGTTACAACATAGCATATAAATTAAGCGGCTCAATTAAGACTAGCACCATTCATTATGTTCAGATGAACAGGGTTAATCATACCACGCAAGAGAAGGGCTAACCATGTATACGATAAAATTAATAGTGTATAGTTACCGCTCATAACAACTCATAATGTAAACGTTTGCATTTAGCCAGGAGCAGCTTGCGGCTGACAATAATAAAATGTTTACCAATTTCAAAAAAGACGGCAACGATAGGAAGACAAAAACCCATCTAACCACTAGAATACAACAATTGAAAGAATTTTATAACAAGTTTCAAGAGAGGGATGAGCAGATAAGGCAGCTAGAAGGTGTGGGCAGAGATCATCCTTATACAAAAACAGGTGGAAGAAACATATAACGAATTTGTAGCCATCATGCGAGCCAAACTCAACGACGGCCCGCCAGTTATACCGACACCGAGTCATTGTCAAAGCGATGAAAAACGAGGCGTTCCAAAAACCCAAATGCACTTGAACAAGGCAAATATGGGATCAGATCCAACAAACCTGGTATTACAAGAACTCATAAAGCGGCAAACAATTCGAATTAGAAGCCTCTACAAAAAAATTGAGGACGCCTGAGATCTTGTCGAGACTAGGACAAAACCGCAACAATGCTGAAACCCATGGATCAAATAGCCGAACTCTATGAGGAAATTTGAATGCTATTTAGTGATGAACAAGAACAACACATAAAGTATTTCACAGAAAAATACTTCGAGAACATTGATAGACAGTATCAAACTATCATCCTTCAAATAACCACGAACATAGAGGGAACGGAAAAAAGTAAACCAACAAACCAGATAACGGACATTCGTTTACCACGAATTCAAATTCCATTATTTGCCGGGGATTACCAAAAGTGGACCGGATTCCGTGACACATTTAGCAAACTAATCCATGAAAACACACAGATCAGCGACACCCATAAAATCAACTATTTAAAGGGTCAGTTGAAAGGTGCTGCGGTGAAATTAATTAACCACCTCCAACCAACAGAAAAACATTACCAGGCCGCTTAGGAAATTTTGAATAGCAGATATAACAACAGGCTGGAGACAAATATAAACGTAGAGTCTGCCGCAGCGCTGAGAAATCTTCAAGATATAATAACAGAATGTTCGTATGGAATTCGAAATGCAGAAGTAAACATTGAATCTTGGACCTCAATAATAATCTTCACCTATGATATTTCCTTAGCAAATCCAAAGGAATTCCAGTTAACAACGGAATTTTTAAAATTCTTGGAAGGAAGATTTAAAATTTTAAATCATTAGAGGCCAATGGCAACCAAAAGCCAATAATGATACCAACAACCTCCACAACAACAAGGGAAAACTAAGGTCAAACAGTTAAACGGGCCTTTGTATCAACAACAAGCATCTGTGCAATCACAAAGTCGAACTAACTTTATCCGCGAGATTTCAAAGTTCCATTGAGATTAAGTTTGAGGCAATGGTATTTAAGAAATTATCCAACAAAGTTCCAGACGTCGACTTTGATACAAACAAATGGACACATTTGCAGCATTTACAACTTGCAGACCCATAATACAACAAGTCCCGTAGCATCGATGCCATATTCGGCGTTGACTATTATCCGTTAATTCTAAACAGTAACATCATTAGAGGATGCCCACAAGATCCAGTTGCCCAAGAAATTGAACTTGGTTGGATCATAATGGGAAGCATAGGCAGCAGCCAGGAGGTCAAGAGTTTGTCAATGATAACCACTGAAATAATTTTTTTTTTTTTTTTTTTTTATAAGTTTTTTAATTGGGTGCAGAGCGGACTTATTAACCGTCCTAGCTCCTTGTAACTGTCAGAGCTTCTACACCCAATGCGCGATCCTGCAAGTAAAGATTAATAGCTACCTTAAATTTATTCATTTTATATTCCTTCGGAAATTTGAAATGTATTAGCGAATTCCACTTTTTTGATGTTCGGTATATAAATTCGCGCTTGATTTCTTCAGTTCGAGGTTTCGGGAGCTTCACCGTAAACCTATGTGCATTGGTTGTTCCTCTTGTTACTCTTGTTGTTGTAACGAATGGTGGTATTTTCTCCGATAGTTCTGCAGAACATTTACCATGTAAGCATCTGTAGAAGACGCAGAGTTCTGCAACATCTCTGCGATGTTGGAAGCTGTCTAGTTCTTGAGTAAGTCTGGGATTCCATATTATTCTGATAGCGCGGCGTTGAACCCTGTCCAATAAGTGGAGGGTGGTACCAGACGCACCTCCCCAAACTTGACAGCAATACTCTATACATGGTCGGATGAAGGTTTTATATATCTGGAGAACTTGATGCGATTTGAAAAACCTTCTGCATCGATTCAGGAACCCGAGTTTTTTTGAAGCTGATTTAGCAAATGTAACAATGTGTTCATTCCAATTGAGTTTGTAATTTATTTGAACACCAAGCAGTCGAATTGAGTCACAACCCACAAGGATATGGTTTTTTACCACAAATGGGTAGTCGTTGCGACTTTTTTTACGTGAGAATGTGCATATTTGTGTCTTTTTTTCGTTAAATTGTACTAAGTTGTTGTTACCCCACTCAAATATTGTACTTAAATCGGAATTAAGAGAAGTTACGACTTCTGACCGTTTATTATTTAGATCTGTATTGCTAGGCTACGCCTCGAATGAAATAGAAGAATGCAATGTGGCATCACCCGCAAAGCTATGGATAGGGTTTACAGTGCTATCCAGCAAATCGTTGATGTATAGCAAAAACAGGGTCGGTGACAAAGGTGATCCCTGGGCAAAAATTAAATTTATTAATAGAAAATGATACCATCTCGCAAGAAAAAACACCTAATCAGGAGGAAGCAGGCGTAGAAAAACTATTTACAGAGACAACAGCGCGACTAACAGATGGAAAATACATGGTACACTTACCTTGAAAGGTATAACCATCTTTATTTGGAGAAACCAGAAAGAAGGCGGTAGCACGGTTACTGCAAATCGAGAGGAAATTTTCTGAGGGATCTCTATCATTAATTTATGGAAGATTATCTAAGGCAAGGCCACATGCAGCTGGTATGAGATGAGCCAGGTGATAGTCCTCTGGGCTCTCGGATGATCGGTGTTAATCAACGAGCCTCTCAAAGCCACGGCTACTCGGCTAATCCGCTACTCGTCTGAGCGCCGTGGAGATGATGCGTCTATATGTTTCGATGGTTAATGACGATAGATCCGGGTGATGCGGTATGCCCCGGATCTAGCTGGCGTGGGGCAACGGCTAATCCAATGATCCGCCGGGTCCAGTAGTACGTCACTCAACGTTGGGGGCTAATCCATAGATCCGCCCGGTTACGGCTGAACGGCGAACAAAAAGTCCTATGAGACTAGCTCTTCTGGACCGACCGACTTCTTTCCCACTCGTATTAAAACACTGACTATATTTAACGATATTTATTTAGTATTGTATAATTATTGTACACTGATGTATTAGGTTTATTCAACGTGTAAGGCGGCTAATGTTAAGCGCGCCGAAGATGTCTGCACGTTATACAATTTTAGTAAGGGGTTCGCTGTATTGATGGCTGAATTGAACAGTGAGTAGTAACTCATTCAGCGGTTGCGAAAAAACTGATTTTTATGTTTCTGTATTTTTGCATTTTCAAAACGCATTGTTTTGCGTCGCCTGGCCTGACCTATTCATTTTCCCAAATTCACCACACCGCGTGAACGAGTGTATTTAAATGTTTTTAGAAAAATGAACGTAGAGGTCACTCGGCATAAGGAAAGGTGAAATCGTGTTTGACTAATGAAATTAACTGTTTGTTTGTATCAATTGTTAGGTGGTAATCACCACACACTCCCTTACCAGTGAATTACCGATGAACGAAATTCTCGAGACGCGCTGGAGTTTTCGTCCGTCTTCCGGCTCGTGTTGTTGTTGGTGCTGGTGAGGTGTGGGTTTCTGCATTCTTTGCTACGTTTGATTTCCTACCGCTAGCTGTGGTTGGTGGTTTGAGCTGCGGCGGCGCTTGATCGCGTAGATCGAACCTTACCTTCTTGTCGCGTCTTGTTGCGGTTGGTGGCGTTTCTTTTTCCTCGGGGTTAGGTGCGTCTGCCGACGGCGTACCCGTATCTCTTGATGGTTGTTCGGCGCGCTGGCTTCTTTCACTTGGCTCATCGAGTAGGTAACATGGCTTCAGTCGGTCGATTGAAACGTTGCTGAGTCGACCTCGCATTTGCACCTGGAAAGCTTTTTCGTCTCTCCTTATTACCTTGTATGGGCCCTCGTAAGGTGGCTGTAATGACCTTCTTGCTAGATCGACCCTAACGAACACGTGAGTGCATGAGTTTAGTGCAGGTGCCACAAATGTTGTCGGGCTACAGTGTCTCGATGGCGGCGTTGGGCGAATCTGGTTGAAATGCTGATGCAATTCTTTGATGAACTCGGTTTGGTGAACTTGGGATTTGCTTTCTACTATCAGTTGGCTTGGTATTCTGATATTCTCGCCATACACTAGCTCAGCTGCGGAGGCTTGTAAGTCCTCTCTGTGCGCCGTGCGTAGTCCCAGTAGAATCGTCGGTAATGCGCGTGTCCAGTCTTCTCTTCCCTGGCACATGATCGCTGCTTTCAGTGTCCTGTGCCATCTCTCTATGAAACCGTTGCATTTCGGGTTGTAAGCGGTAGTTCGTTTACGCTCGAATCCCAACGTCTTGCCAAATTCGGCGAACAATTCCGACTCGAATTGTGGCCCTTGGTCTGTGACTATGGACGTTGGGACTCCGAAACGTGCGATCCAGTGGCTTAACACTGACCTTGCAACGGTTTCGGCCCGAATGTCCGGCACAGGAACTGCCTCGGTCCACCGTGTGAACCTGTCGACGAT
Organism: Tipula helvola; assembly: GCA_963556165.1. Taxonomy (NCBI): domain Eukaryota; kingdom Metazoa; phylum Arthropoda; class Insecta; order Diptera; family Tipulidae; genus Tipula; species Tipula helvola. The sequence goes on along the minus strand of OY744483.1, from coordinate 181,199,891 downwards.
GGTAACACAGTACCGTTGGCCTTCAGAGATCGGTAGTGGGCCAACTATGTCCATATGGATTTCGCTAAAACGTTTGCTCACTGGAGCGAAATTTCCAAGCGGGCTTCTCGTATGTCTCGAGATCTTAGCTTTCTGACAAGCTAAGCAACACTGCACCATTCGTCGTGTGTCGCGTTTAATGCCCGGCCATATGAATTGTTCCGTCATTGTCTTTATTGATGCTGCGACTCCAGGATGCGCTAAATTATGTGTGGCCTCGAACGTTTTCTTGCGGAAGCTCAGCGGGATGAACGGTCGGGTTTTTCCCGTTGAAACTTCGCAGTACAGTGATTGTTCGGAATTAAAAGAGATCGGAATTTTGATAAATTTTAAGGTGCTTTCCGTTTGCATTAGTTCTCGTAACTCCTCGTCCTCTTCTTGTGCGCTTGCGATTTCGGCATAATTTACAGTTTCAGGCAAATTGATTTGCTCCAATCGTGATAGCGCGTCTGCCACCACGTTCTCGGATCCTGCTATGTGTTGAATGTTTGTCGTGAATTGCCCTATGAAATCCAGATACCTGAATTGACGCGGGGATGCCTTGGCCAAATTCTGCTGAAATGCGTACACTATTGGTTTATGATCCGTGAAAATCGTGAACGTTCGACCCTCCAATAAATGTTTGAACTTCTTGACAGCAGTGTATATTGCGAGGAGCTCCCGGTCGTAGGTGCTGTATTTCTGTTGGGCTGGGCTCAATTTTGCCGAGAAAAACTGCAGGGGTTTCCATGCTGTGTCGGTGTCTTGACCCTGTTGTTGGATAACTGCTCCTAACGCGGTGTCAGAAGCGTCGACCATCAGTGCTAGTGCGGCTGTTGCTGAGGGGTGAACCAACATGGTCGCTTCGCTCAGCTGTTTCTTCGCCAACTTGAACGCGTCCTCGGCTGCTTCGGTCCACTCGATCACCCTCGTGTCGTTTTTCCGACTACCTCTGAGGTATTCGTTTAGAATAGCTTGGTTTCGGCTCGCGTTGGGAATGAACATTCTATAAAAGTTGATGATTCCCAAGAACCGACGTAGCTGGTTTACCGTTTGTGGTTTTGGAATTTTTTCAATTTCCTCGACGCGCTCCGGAATCGGTTTTATTCCTTCCCCGGAAACTTCGTGACCTAAAAATTGAATTTTGTGTTTTGCGAAATGGCATTTTTCAATGTTTAAAATTAAACCGTTTTGGTTAAGCCGAGAAAAAATTTCCTCCAGGTGCTCCATGTGTTCCTCCATGGAGTGGGATGCGATGAGCACGTCGTCTAGGTAACTGAAGCAATAGTCCAGCCCCTGAAGAATGGCGTGCATAAACCTCTGGAAGGTGTTTCCGGCGTTTCGTAGCCCGAACGTCATGCGGACGAATTCGTACAATCCGAACGGTGTGGCGATTGCTGTTTTTGCAATATCCTGGTCCTCTATCGGGATCTGGTGGTAAGCTCTCACCAAGTCTATAGTGGAGAAAACGGTGGTGCCCTCCAGTTGTTGTACGAAATCCGTGATGTACGGGATGGGGTAACGGTCGGGAATTGTTGCGTTGTTCAGTGCCCTGTAATCCCCGCAAGGCCTCCACTCTCCGTTTTTCTTTTGTACCAGATGTAACGGGCTGGCCCATGGGCTGTCGGACCGTCGGCATATTCCCTGGTCTACCATGTACTGGAATTCTCTCTTCGCGATTTCCAGCTTTCCACGCTCAATCGACGAGGTCTGGCGAATACCGGAGGACCTTTTGTCACAATGTGGTGGGTGACTTGATGGGGAGGTCGTTGGCATACCTGGTTTGCTGTGATTGGCCTAAATTTGGTCAATAGTTGAACAATTCGTTCGTCGATTCCGGTGTGCCCTATCACTCGTACTGTAGGTGCTGCTTCTGTGGTTCTCGTAGCCACTGAGAAGAGCGTTGTGATCGGGTCGATTAATCTGCCGTGCTGAATGTCCACGATTAGACCCGTTTCCTTTAAAAAATCGGCGCCGATTATTGGTGTCGTGACTTCTGCGATTATAAAGGTCCACTGGAACTGGCGGCGTAGGCCCAGATCTATCGTGATTCGGCGGTTCCCGAAGGTTTTGAGCTTAGCACCGTTTGCTGCGTACAGGTAAAAGTCCGCGTGCTGAGGGTTCGATTGATGTTGAGAGACCGGTACGACTGATACGTCGGCCCCCGTATCGATGAGATAACTGGCGTTGGATGTCTTATCGTATATTTTAAGGCGACTACTTGGACCTAGGCTGGGGCACGTCGCCGTGTGTACCGGCCCGCCTAGTTTTTTAACTTAAACTCCTCCCAGTGTGGGCACTGAGGGCGGCAATTCCGGGCCGACTCCTGGAACCGATGGTGGTAGTAGCATAAGCGCGGTGCGTCGCTGCTCGCCTCCTCTTTTGGTCCTGGTGTTGAATTCCGGGCCGATCCTTTGTGTCCAGACTGGCTTCTAGAACGTCTTTGGCTCTGGTCTCTCCTTCGCTGATTTGTGTCCATTTGGTCTAATCGTCTCATTATGGCGCTGATTTGGTTTGCGATGTTGTCGTTGTCTCGATTGGTTGGGTTGGCAGCTGTGACGGTTAGTATTTGAGACTGCGTCATCGTCTCTAACACTCTGTCCGCTAATTCAGCTAGTTTCGAGGCTGACAGTGATTCGGCGGTTGGGGCGAGTATTTCTTGAGCCCGTGGTGGCAACCTCTTGAGCCATAGTGTCTTAATTAGTTCGTCGCTGACGGCAGATCCACCGCTGGCCTTCAACTGACGGAGTAATTGCGATGGCTTCATGTCGCCCAGCTCGATGCCCCGCAGGAGGCGATGAATCTGGGTCTGGCGCGAGTCTCCCAATCTGTCGAGGATGGCTCTCTTCAGGTCCGAGTAAGGCGTCTGTGACAATGGTGCGACGATAATGTCGCTGACCTCATTGCTTACGCGTTCGTTAAGCGCGCAGAGCAGGTGGTGGTACTTCGTGGTTTCCGGCGTTACTCGGCTCAGCTCGAATTGGGCTTCCACCATGTGGAACCACAATTGAGGGTCCTGCGATGTTAGCGGCACGATACGAAGTGAGACCGCTGCCATTGCTGGTACGGGTGCCGATGTCGATTGGTGTGACGCGGTGATTTGTGACGCCGCGGATTCTGGTGGTGGACGGTGTTCCGTTGATACGAAAGCCCTTCCGCGTGTAGTTTCGTCTAGTACGCGGCGCACTGCTGCCTGTATGGCGATCTCCAGGTCTTGAGCATGGTCGCTACGTGACCCTTGTGTTTCGGCGGAGCTTTGCGACGTCCCGGCAATCACGTTTTCGGCGTCTGATAAGGTATCGTTTGCGGCCATCACTAATTCACCGATTTTCTAACACTACACAATTAATCGCGTACTCTTTGACCCGCTGTATTACGTTAGCGGTAGGATCACCGAAAGTATAATAAATAATGATAATGGAATAAAACACGCAAAAATTTTATGTTTAAGTGGAAATTTTTATTGATACTGATAGCTATAAATTTGTAATAATACTGAAATAATTTTCAATGACTTTTATAGTCTGAAAGTTTTCAGTGACGACGGAGGAGTAGAGGCGAATTGTTTTACACAATCTACTTTCCTTCAAACGTCAACCAAAAAAAAAAAATAAAATAAAAGTAACCACTCGGAAATTTGTCACGATTTTCCTTATACCGAGCGACGTATACGCTTAATGAGTACCACAAGAGAAACCGAGAAAATGTCTGACTCGTTCACTTGGTGTGGCGCATAAGGTAACGTGGTAGGGACAAATATGCCCGAATTTAATTGATTTGCAAAAATATGGTAGTAAACATAAGAAAAAGTTAAACGCTCACCTGATTTTCCTTTTACGAAACTACCTCTGGATTTGATAGCTCTGCTGGACCTCAGTTGTTCTGCAAGCGCTTTTTCCTTGTCGTCTGGGGAGCGCGATTGGCGGCTTGCTCCTCCAGTCGATGGGAACGGCCTTCGAATGAATGGAAACGGACCGTTATTACTCCGGCGGTTAGTTTCCGCGTCGCAGGAGTTGCGAGCGTCCGGCACCGAGGATTGGAGGTACCGGATCACGTCGGGGTCACCAGTTTTCTGGGCTCTCGGATGATCGGTGTTAATCAACGAGCCTCTCAAAGCCACGGCTACTCGGCTAATCCGCTACTCGTCTGAGCGCCGTGGAGATGATGCGTCTATATGTTTCGATGGTTAATGACGATAGATCCGGGTGATGCGGTATGCCCCGGATCTAGCTGGCGTGGGGCAACGGCTAATCCAATGATCCGCCGGGTCCAGTAGTACGTCACTCAACGTTGGGGGCTAATCCATAGATCCGCCCGGTTACGGCTGAACGGCGAACAAAAAGTCCTATGAGACTAGCTCTTCTGGACCGACCGACTTCTTTCCCACTCGTATTAAAACACTGACTATATTTAACGATATTTATTTAGTATTGTATAATTATTGTACACTGATGTATTAGGTTTATTCAACGTGTAAGGCGGCTAATGTTAAGCGCGCCGAAGATGTCTGCACGTTATACAATTTTAGTAAGGGGTTCGCTGTATTGATGGCTGAATTGAACAGTGAGTAGTAACTCATTCAGCGGTTGCGAAAAAACTGATTTTTATGTTTCTGTATTTTTGCATTTTCAAAACGCATTGTTTTGCGTCGCCTGGCCTGACCTATTCATTTTCCCAAATTCACCACACCGCGTGAACGAGTGTATTTAAATGTTTTTAGAAAAATGAACGTAGAGGTCACTCGGCATAAGGAAAGGTGAAATCGTGTTTGACTAATGAAATTAACTGTTTGTTTGTATCAATTGTTAGGTGGTAATCACCACAGTCCGATATACTATACATACCACATCATGGAGTGATCAATCACGAAAGTACTACCACGAAACTGAGAGTAGTGTTCGATGCATCCAGAAAAATCTCATCAGGACTATCCCTGAACGACATAATGATGAACGGGCCCAAAATTCAGAGTGACCTAATTGATCTCATCTTGAGGTGGCGAACACATAAATTCGTATTAACTGGATGCACCATAGTCACCAGATCCTGCAACGTATATTGTAAATCTGAATGCACCATAGTCACCAGAACCTGCAACGTATATTGTGGCGAAAAAATTCTTCACAGAAATCTTCAAAAGATTTTTACGTGGATGATCTACTTACTGGGGGTTGACAGCGTTGAAGAGGTTATAACCATTCAACAACAGATGGCAAGACTTGCACAGAGTAGAGGATTTCCATTGCCCAAGTGGGCGTCAAATTCAGCTGAAATCTTAACTAACGTTCCGAAGCACGTACGAGACAAAGGAATGGTTTATTTAAAAATGAATCACATAATAAAAACACTAGGAATTGTCTATAAACCTGAAGATGACACGTTTGAATTTGAAACGTCTGTTATTGTCCGACTCTTCAAAATTATTAGCAGCAAAACTGCTAATGCAAGAGACTTGGAGAGCTGATATACAGTAGGGATTTGAAATTACAACAAGCTTGTTGGTACCAAAAACCAGAGGTGCCCCAATAAAAGAAAGCTAACAGTTCCAAGGCTGGAACTAAATGCAGCGCATCTGTTAGTGTATGTCAAGAACACCGTGAACTACCAAGATGTAGACATGTTCGCTTGGACAGACTACACCATAGTTTTGGGCTGGATAAGAGCTGACGTTACAAAGCTAGAAACCTTTGTAGCCAATCGAGTATCTCAGATTAGAGATAATTTACCTTAGCTACAATGGAGTTACGTACCAACAGATAAAAACCCAGCTGATTTAGCAACAAGAGGGTCAGCAGCTTCTACCATCACGCCACAAAACTCAATGTGGTTGACGGGACTAACCTTTCTGCAGGAAAATTCAGACGCATGGCCATCAACACCCCGAAGCGTATATTTATGTACTGCCAAAGGTTCATAAACCTTCATGTTCATAAACAACGGCAACAGTTGAATGAAGTGACAATATCAGAACAGAAGCTCGCGGAAGCCCAGATAATTAAGATTAAACAACATCATAAAGAACTTCATGCATTGATGAAAGGGACAATTTTGGATAAGAAATGCAAGCTATCGGCTTTAAATCCAGTCATCAGCAAGGATGGTATATTACGATTACAAGGACGTTTGCAAAAATCACAACTACCAACGAGTCAAAAGCTGCCCATAATCCTACCGAAGGAAACCTCAATCAGCAAACGAATAATTATAGATGCGCATAAGACAGCAACACTTCATAGAGGCATACAAATAACATTGGCAAACGTTCGCAATAAATTCTGGATCATTAATAGTAAAAATCTTACACGACACGTTATACAGAAATGTGTTACATGTTTCAGATTTAAACAAACAACGCTCAATCAACTGATGGACGATCTACCGACCTGCAGAGTAACTCCTTCACGGTCGTTCAGCATAAGGTGGGTATTAATTATGCCAGACCGATTCAACTAAAAAACAAGATAGGAAGAGGTCAAACCACGTACAAAAGATAGATTGCGGTATTTGTGTGCATGGCCACCAAGGCCAGCATGTGGAAGTAGTCAGCGGATTAACAACTGAAGCATTTATAGCAGCCTACCGCAGATTCACATCACGCAGGGGTTTCTGTACAGACATCTAATCGGACAATGGGACCAACTTTGTTGGTGCGGATCGACTATTCAAACAACAGAGCAAGAAGATTACGGCTCTAGAACCAGAAATTGTAAGCTTATTACAATAGGATGAAACAACCTGTCACTTTATACCTCCCGCTGCACCACATTTTGGTACAATATGGGAGGCAAGCGTAAAGTCACTGAAGACTCACATAAATAAGGTCATATGGGAGACCGAACTGACATTTGAAGAAGCAACACCAATGGCGGCCCAAGCAGAAGCATGTCTAACTCTCGACCATTGACGGTCTTGTACGATGATCCGGAAAACTTGGAGTTTTTAACACCTGCGCAGTTTCTAATAGGCGGGCCAATGAATTCAGTTCCAGAGAGTAATGCAAATATGTACTCACTAAAGGCATGCTGACATGTAGTACAAAAGATTGTAGACGATTTTTGGAAAAGATGGTCAAGGGACTATCTGCAGTAGTTGCAACAACGCCCAAAATGGCGAAATCTTCAGCCCAATTTAGCTGTAGGAGATTTCATTCTGATGAAGGAAGAAACATTGCCACCTACGCTTTGGAAATTGGGGAGAATACAGGAGGTCCATAGTAGCTCAGATGGCTTGGTTCGTATTGCATCAATAAAATGCAACCAGGATATCTATAAACGACCAATCACCCAACTTTGCAAATTACCAAATGATAAAGATAATTCTTGGTTGTAACAAATAAGCAACACAAACGAAGTTCAAGATGCAAAACCAACAACAACAACAACACATCAATCAGGCGGCAACCAGGAAGACTGGAGAAAGGGGGGGAATCCAGATTCATCTGGCATTGTTGGCCTTGATGAGCGCTGCTGTCCCATTGGCCAAAAACTGATACATATTGAAAACTTCAAACATCCCACTGGTTTCTATCTTGAGGAAATCAGTAAGATGGAGGTAGCCATGAGATGGATTTTAATGGATATAATCTGAATATATATTGGGAAGAAACAATTCAAGCAGACAGCTTGGAGAATTACAAATATGGAGAAATTCAATTGTGAACTAGTAATTTAGCAACTACGATCCCAAATGAGGGCAATCGGTAATTCTATGATCTAATAAAGAATTAACAAGAACGAAGCGAGGAATTGGGTTGATTCCATCACAACTTAAAGGACAGATAGCAGCCACCAGAGAACATATACCAGTTGCCATAACAATTCCTGGTCACCAATTGCGCAAGTTAGACAACTTATTTAAAAGTATGACAACCAAGACACGAGTAACGAAAGGATATGTAATAATTGAGATTTCAATTCCCTTATCATACACTTGGTCTTACAACATTTATTCAGTAGTAGCGGTTTCCAATATTCTAGTACAGGGAAGCCATGCATATATAGTACGAACAACTGAATTTGTCGCCGTTGATATTCAAAATGAACATTTTACGCAATTAACAGCTAAAGATATATCTAAATGCAACATTATCGATGATGATCATCTGTTATGCGATACATCAACAATACACACAACAGCCAGGCAAGGAACTGACTGTGAAATCGCGATATTACAACACAAGTCTAGCGTATTCATAACACGTCACGCGTATAGCGTATTCATAATGATAAAGGAAACAACTGTCACATTCATGTGTGGATCAGCTATTTACCAGCAGCAATTATTCGGATCAGGAATACTCAAGTTAGCCTCGGGATGTATCTTAAGAGACGACTACGTAAGCATACTGGCGCCTGATCGACTCGAAAGCACTATAAAAAATTTCGGAATTGCACTATACTTAAAGGGGATGCACTTAAAATATTTAGCAATTGAGATATCAAAATGGAGAAATGAGGAAGATGAGCTATTAGGTTGTTCAGAAATTAATGCAGGTTTTCAACCATTTTATTTAAAACGACATATCTCTGTTTAGAATAAATTTTATTAATCGAAATAAGAACCATTAGAATCTACGCATTGTTGCCAACAACAATGCTTGGCTTCGTAGCCAAGTTGGTTCAACTTCTGCAGCGTCGGTTGTGCAACATGTTGTCGAGCATTATCGTGCAGAACAATTGGGCCCTCTCTATTGACTAATGCTGGCCGCAGACGTTTCAGTTCTTTATGCATTTTGTCAATTTGTTGACAATATTTCTCTGCTGTGATAGTTTCGCCAGGATTCAAGAAGCTGTAGGGGATAATTCCGGCTGACGACCACCAAACAGTCACCATAGTCTTTCTTTGATGCAGCTCAGGTTTGGAGAAGTGTTTACGGGCTTTGCCTCGATCCAACCACTACTCTGAACGTCGTCAGTTGTCGTATAGAATCCAATTTTCATCGCACGTCACAATGCGATTGAGAAATGATTCGTTTTTGTTGCGCAAAAGAAGTGAAGAGCAAACTTCATGACGACGATTTTCTGGTTTTCGTTCATCTCGTGTGGCACCCATTTGTCGAGTTTCTTCGACTTTCCAATTCGGCTCAAATGTTTCGAAATTAATCCAATACTTACGCCTAGGTCTCCTGCAAGCGAATGTGCGTGGATTTGCTTCCACCAGAGCCTTCAATTCATCGTCGTCAATGGCAAAGGGACGCCCGCGACCTTTCTCATCTTCAAGACTGAATTCACCACGACGAAATTTTTGAAACCAAGGTTGTATTGTGTATTCGTTAACACTTCCTTGGGCCCAAACTTCATTGATGTTTCGAGCCGTTTGTGCTGCATTGCGGCCGAATTTAAATTCATAAAAGTAAATTTGGCGAAATTCTTATTTTGACATCTTAACTTCAAAGGTCTAAAAATAGACAAAACTACAATTTAGATTAAAAATTGATTATGTGGTAATAAAGAGCATAAAATAAGCTTCAAAATGACGTATAATGTTAAACCCTTTGCGTAATTCTTTATTGTTAAAAAATTGTTAAAACAAATAAAATAAAAAAACCTGCATTAATTTCTGAACAACCTAATAATAACCACTCCAGACACAGGGGCTTTAGAAGAGCAAATCTCTACTTTAATAGAGAAAGAAAGAAGCACAACCAACGAGCACTTTCATCGTGTTTATCATTATGCGGCTACACATCTTACCTTATAGGCATCCATAGCAATTGGAATAGATTTATTAATACGCCCCCTACGAAAAAGAAGGGGAACCAACAATCCGCCAGACCTACACTGGCTGCCATGCGAACCAGCACTGCTCATCACCCCGCAAAATGTTCAGTATGAACAGGGTTAATCATACCATGTCAGAGAAGGGTTAACCAAGTATTTACTTAATAGGAAATGTATAGGCAGCTTCAGGCCTGCAAGCAGATGGGACATCCACTTCAACTCGTTTATTATATGAAGTGGAATGAGAGACATTTTTTACAGTGCGGGACAGAGTGTAAATATGAACTGGATAGCAAAATACCAACAGAATTCGGTGAATTCCCTCATAGTGAAAATAATGAGATACCAAACGGCTCATCAGATCACGGACATCCATAAAGAAGAACGCAACAAGAAAACACGGGAATTAAGAACTAGAAAGTAGAAAGGCCACCAATAACGGTTTGGAACTTACAGCTAATATTAAATCATCAGGTCGAAAGTTATAAATATCATTCCAGTAAATCGGCCAACTGAATCGAAACGAAATCGAAACGACCACATACCAAAGAAAATTGGAGTAAAACTGATAAGGATACTCTTACGTCATTTTTAATCTTAAGTCACCATTAGGCTTTAGAAATGGCATAAATTTACCTTAGTCGGAGAAGTTTAGTTCTATCTATCCAGATGGGCAATGTCGTATGCAATATATTTCTCTCTTATCCAAAGGGCTTAATGCTTTTTAAAGGAATAACGTACAATTGCAGCTAAGCTCATACAATGACCTGCTCTTTTCGAATATGAATATTTAGTTTTTTGACTTTTTCCTTATCTTGACGTAAAACTAAATTTTCAAATGTAAACGCCCGTTGAACCGCACACTTTAGCTGGAAATTTGAAGCAAAACCGGAATGTTCAAACTTTTGAATTATTCTGGTGTATTCCGGATTGATAAATATTTAAGGAAGAGGAGAAATTGTTAAGAGTTTGCAATTCAGTTTCGATCTGCGAGCATGTGAAAAATAAATCATTTTATTTTTCAGTACATCTCATCAGGCTATAGCGACTGAACTGCTAATTTATTACACTGATTTTTTCCTATATATAGGAATCAACCGTGCACTTGTAGTATTAGCGAATTTTTACATTCCCCTTTCTAAACTTTTAACAATTTCAATGTTAGTGTATTTAACGCATACATGCGGTTACTATGTTCAAATTTTTGAATTATTATAGTGTATGCGTTAAATACACTAACATTGAAATTGTTAAAAGTTTAGAAAGAGAAATGTAAAAATTCGCTAATACTACAAGTGCACGGTTGATTCCTATATATAGGAAAAAATCAGTGTAATAAATTAGCAGTTCAGTCGCTATAGCCTGATGAGATGTACTGAAAAATAAAATGATTTATTTTTCACATGCTCGCAGATCGAAACTGAATTGCAAACTCTTAACAATTTCTCCTCTTCCAAAACCGGAATGTTTGCAAATTAGTTATAGCATTCATCGATTTATGACGTTGAGTACTGGTGATTTGCTCTATAGATATCGCGTTGTGGGATATTATCCCATTACTCACTCTAATAGAGCGCTCAGGAGATGTTCAAACGAATTTCCGTACCAAACATGTACCAGACAGGTAGGAATATTAACATCAAGTATTGCATTTTAGTGAATTAGTACGAAATTTTAACCAATAAATGGTGGGTAGGGAACCAAAAACTCTTTCATTATTTCATTGCTTCCTTTTTTTTATTTTACCAAACAGTTGTCAGAAATTCCAGAGGAATGAGATATTATGTTGTAATAGCTAACCGTTTCGCTGAAGTTGTATGAAGCATAACACAGACAGTATAATAAATCTACATTCTTCTGTAAATAATACCTGATTTTATTGATCTGCAAACTAAAAGAAGTTTCTTGGCGAAATGTAACGATGTTTTTTATAAGCTTTGTTACGACTTTCACGTTCTCTAAATATACAAATTTGATCGGTCAGCTTTAGTAAAACAACCAAAACACAAGAAGTATCACGGTGATTACCCCCGAGGATATCACTAATTAAATCAATGGGTAGTAGCGGCGGCCGAATGTAAATACTTTCGTTTATGTTAGTCTTACGACGGAACACGAATTTCACCTTTTGTGCCGTAATACTACTGCCCCCAACTGTTTCTACTATTTCGTCTTGATCTAAAAACCAATATTGAAAATATAACAGACGTCCGATTGTATTATTCCACGCAGAAAATATTTAGGACCAAATGGTCTGCTTTAAGCACTCTAATTTGTTAAAAATAACTGAACTGTTCTAGATGAACACTCGGCAAAGAGCACTAATTTAGATTATTACGCGGATTAACTTACGATGCAACCCTGTGTAGTGGCAGAAGTTCTAGACCCGTACCTGGCCTACGTGAATGAATATCTACCTTTCAAAAACTTCCCCGTATGGTTTTTTCGCTTACGTTTATATTACGTACATATTTGTACCTATCTATTCATTACTAGTTTCAAAAATAGGTTGCAAAATCATTCGTCAGTGATTGCATAATAATAAACCGGTTATTCCACTAAACAAGACTCTGAATCGTAGAAACTTGAAAGATACATGTGAAACTGTACTATAAGAAATTCAAAATCTGTTACCAACGTAACGATGGCCATCAAAGAGGTCACACTGAAGCCACAGTTTTTGAACTTAGAGACACTTTGATAAACAATGAAATTAATTTGAAAATAAAACCAATTTTTTATTTGCAGTCACGTTTAAATATTCATCGTTTTCTAATTGTAAGTGGAGAACCGTTTACTTCATAAGATAACCAATAGTAATTTTTTTACAAACAGATTTTTTGTGCCAATACATCATTTTGCTGACCACGTAATTTGAAAGACATGCTTTCTTAAAGGGATTTAAACGAGCTTGAATTTTGTTTTTTTGTTTAAAGGTTCTTGCAAGCCAGACTCTCATTTGAAAACAGTGTTTTGGTCGAGCGTGGTAGAAATTTGGTTCAAACTGTATTCTTTTCGGAAAATATCTTTGTTTTAGGGAGACCCGTTTTTGGTGATAATATAGGTTTCAGTATTACCCTAAAATCCCGAGATCCCAAAATCCGGGATTGTGAACCCTATCACATAATTTTGTATGTAATTTTATCAGTGTATACCTCTTCAAATAATATCTTCAATTGACAGAAATGCCAATGATGATGTGATAACTATCCTTGCGTCCTAGATGTTCTTAAATAATTACTCTTCCCACTATAACGAAGTTATATTGGGTAAGTATTGTAATCGCAAAAAAATTTTTGTTCACATTTCTCGACGAATTAGGTTACCAGGACCCCGAAACATTGATTAGAAAAATGTCGTGCCCGTCTTTCCGTCCGTCCGTCCTTCCAGTCACACATTTTTATTATTTTTGTTTTGCCTCCCATTTTCACAAATATTGATAATTTTGGTCGAAATTTTTTACAAAGATAGATTTTAGTAAGAAGCAGTTTGTGTTAACTTCTAGCTCCATTCGAGTGTAAAATAGAGGGGGTTGCAGTGAAAGAGAAAACTGCCAAATAGATTTTCTCAAAAACGGGGTCAACGATTGTTTTCTTATGTTGATGCTAAATTTGATAGTTCATCGTCTACCTGTTTAGAAAATTTGAAGTCGATTGAAGCATTGCGTGGGGGTCATTTTAACAAAAAGGAGTAATATAAATTTGTTGATCTGTTTGCCGAGGTAATGTCGTATTTTTCGAATAAATATTTTTCTTTAGTTAATACACCTTTTAAATTCTAACAATTGTTCCCTAGGGGTTTTTAAGACACAATGAATAAATTACCGTGAAATATAGAATTTAAATTTCTAAATTTACCTAAAATACAGTGGGTGGCCATATTATTAGGGACACATCAATTCTGTTGGGAAATGTTGACTTCTGGCGACTTATTTATTTTACTAAATATTTTTATAGCCTAGCCATACGAAACTATTATATGTTAAGGTGCATTCAAAATACAATGTTTTACTTTGTACTAAATAATATTTGTACTAAAAGTAGAAATACATTTTTATCTAAATTAGAAATATATTCAAAAAAAATATTTCTAGCTAAGCTAGCTCAAAATGTTGCGTGGATACATGTTCCGTATTATTGACTCTACATTTCTTTCATTTGGCGTTTTGTGCCATCTAGCTTAGAAATAGCTCTCAGGGTATTAAATAAATTTAGATTAATATAAATACAACTTATTACAACAAGTAATTTTAGCCCTTATAATTTTTAATACACAAATAAAAATTACATTTTAAGTACAGTTAATGAATTCTCCACTTGAAAAAATAAATGTTGTTCATCTACTAAATACGATGTACTAATTTATTTATTTATTTATCAGGTTATGTAATTTAGAAAGTATGATAATAATATATCCACCACCACCACATGATTATTTAATAAAAAAACAAGCATATCAATATAGCAAAAAAAAAAAAAAAATATATCGAACAAAGTTTAAAAAGTATTAATTTAAAACTTAAATAGAAAAACAATTTAACGAAATTGAATGGTCATTTGCTTTAACCCTCTCTTAAACAAGTCCCTCGACATGCCGAAATTAAAACTGCCGCAGTCATTGAAAGCATTGAAAACATTAATTAGCGGCTCCGTACCATTAAAATTGTTCGAACTAAACGGAATACGTAACAAATCTGACCGCGATCTAAGTGCTCGCTGAGGGGCGTAAATACAAAACTTCTCAAGGAGCTCAGGACAATCGGTTTTAGAACATAGCACATCACGAGCGAATATGGTACAAGCGATATTACGTCTAATTGCTAAAGTTTGTAACTTTAACAGCAATAAACGGTTAACGTATGGTTCACGAACAAAACCATGATTCGAGCTAGGCAAACGTCGCAGTGCATAAATCAGAAACTGTTTCTGGATGCTCTCAACTCTATCAGAATGAATCTGATAGGACGGATTCCATATCACTGAAGCATATTCTAGAACTGATCTAACATAAGTCACGTAAAGGGATTTTAACGTAAACGGGTCACAAAATTCCCTCCCATTACGCTTGATAAAACTCAATAAAGAGTATCCTTTACCTACTATATAATCTATATGCTTAACGAAAGACACGTTAGACGAGAAAACCACTTCTAGGTCACAAATATCAGAGACTCTACTGATCTGTGTATCTAAAAAAACGTATGGGATCTCTGCACAAGACAACCGCGACCTGCACAACGTCATTACTTTACATTTATTCGTATTCAAGGGCAACTTATTCCTTACGGACCATTCACAAAAAATATCAAGTTCCTCTTGCATACGTGCGGAATCAACTATAGAAATTATATTCGCATAGATTTTTAGGTCGTCGGCATACATAAGACATTTACAAAACTTGAAACACTGGACAACATCATTAATGAATATCGTAAACAGAAGTGGTCCAAGGTGACTGCCCTGTGGAACACCGGAAGGGATCTGAAAAAAGAAAGACCTAGCTGCTGAGATCCTTACGCATTGGCGTCGCCTAGTTAGATAGGACATCATCCATTTAATTGGAATAACATCGGATCCAAAGTTATACAATTTTTGAATTAGAAGTTTGTGATCTAACCTATCCGAAAGCTTCCGAAAAGTCTGTATAAATAACATCGACTTGTCCACGTGATCCAACAATGTTGAATACATCATTCGAAAAAACCATGAGGTTAGTAATCGTAGATCTACCCTGTATAAATCCATGTTGACGCGAACATATTCAATGTCTTATGTGAAACTCTATTCTAGACTTCACCAAAGATTCGAAAAGCTTAGGAATCACCGAGAGGATCGAAATGCCTCTATAACATGTAATATCACTTCTTCTACCTGACTTAAAAATGGGGATAACAAATGAATTTTTCCAAATATCAGGAAATATTCCACTAGAAAGACTAACATTAAACAGATAACAAAGCGGTTCACACAAAGAAAGGGCACACTTATTCAGGATCAAAGGTGCCACCCCGTCTGGACCCGTACTACCTGCAGTATTTAAATCGTTTAATCCCTTTATAATTTCCGAGGGAGAAAGTTGGATTACGACATTTGATTTATAGATATAGTCATCACCTGAAGGCTCAAACAAATCGAAACTGTCAAATGAGCCCTTAAAAAAATTAGCAAACGCGTTACAAATTTCAGATGAACCCGAGACAGAGTCATTATTATGCGTCATAACCCTTGGGTAACCATGTGATTTTCTTTTTTTATTTATAAACGCGAAAAATCGTTTCGGGTTACAAGAAATTTCACTTTCGATTTCTATCAAATACATATTATAAAGAAATTCGTTGAGAACCTTAAATTCTTTACATAATACGCGATATTTTAATTCGTCGTTCACATTCCCAGATCGCTTATATGCCTTAAACGCTCTTGATTTCCTCTATGTTTTTCAAGCGACGATTGAACCATGGCTCAGAGTAAACGGAACGCGCTAATTTTTTCGGAACAAATAAATCAAACCCGTATGACAAAATTTTATAAAATTCAGAGGCGGCGGCCGAAACACTCAGCCCATCAAATGACAAATTCCAATCAACATTATTCAAAAACTTGTTTAATGAAGGAACATCTGTAGCCCTGAAATCATATTCAAAATCATTGTTAACAAAATTTCCTAAATCACAATCAATAAAATAATATTTAATAAGAAATGGTGTGTGGTATATACTTGAGTGCCCCGCTAAATCCTGACATGCTTCTACGCCAATAAATTCCAACGATGAAAAAACGAGGTCTAAAATACGACCATAACTATTGTATACTGCATTGAATTGACGAGTTCCTATTTTAGCAAAGCTATCCAACACATAGCCGGAAGTGACATCAACAGTAGAACCCACAAGACATTCGTCTATCCAGCACCAAGAAATTTTTGGTAGATTAAAATCACCAACAAATAATACCTGATCATCACCATTAAGTAACGGCAAAACATTATTGTTAATAAATTCCATAAATCCATGATTTACATCTGCAGTGCTTCCAAAAGGTATGTAAACCGCCACAACAAATATCCAAAACAAGCCACATTTGACCTTGACGACAAGTGACTCTCCAGAGATACAAATTAAGTTGAGTTGATCAAACTCCATATTACTCTGTACCGCAATAATAACACCACCCCCAACGCTCTTTATATTGTTGGGCTCACGATCACGACGAAATACCAAATAGCAGGCTGGAAAATATTCCTCCGATTTGAAGTCAGCATTCAGCCAGGTTTCGGTAAGAATCACAACATCGTAATCATTGCATAACAATGATGCATATGTTGATTGTCCCTTGGTACGCATCCCACTGTTGTTGTGGTAATAAATATGTAAGCAATCCTGATTGAATTTATTGTTGTTCTGATTTGTTATCAGTGTGTTGTTAAACTGGTCGACTGGTACATTAATGGCGGCAGAAGCACACGGCGGGACGTAGCTGGAGGTAACTCCACTGTTGTTATGATAATACGTATGTAAACTATTATTGATTTTTGTGGTTGTATTGAACGTTGATGAAGAATGCGAATTATACGACTGTGTTAGACGATGGGTAGAACCACCGAAGTTAAGTTTTTTGGACGGCTAGTGAACTCTCTCACCAAAATACCTGCTGGCCATAGACTGGGTTGAAGTAGCCGATGAAACAATGTAGGATCCACACCAATTTTGAAGGAAACGTAATTGAGCCTGGTGACATCCTTATTCGCAGAGAACAGTAATCGACAATCAATTACATCTTCAGACACGTCCAACTTTTTACTTAAAAACAAACGCAAAGACTCATGAGTTGTCTGATTAGCGAACCTGGATGCGTAAATTAATTTTTTATCGGGAACAGACTTTATTGACTCAGTAACATCGATACATGTGCCAGTAATAACAACCGGTTCAGGAATGCTTGGATGAACATGTTGAAGAGCTGGTGAAGCAGGAGCAATTTTAGTATTATTGCTATACATAACTGAGGCATTCATTGCTAACATGCCCTGATAAAGCTCATTAAACCTCTTATCGACATTGGTAGACAATGTGTTAACCATTTTAATGATCTCAGCCAAATTATCCTTCAATTTCGAATTATCCGTGACGTTTTGCACATTGGAAATATTTTGGCAGTCAAAACTGTAACGATGAAGTACTCATCGTTACTGAAAGCACAAGAAAACCACTAAGTAGGCTTGGGAAAATTGTTTCTTTGCCTATGTTGTGTCAAAGCGGAAAGAATTTTTTTTTCAAATCAAAAAATTTTTAATTCTTAATTAACTAAAATTTAGTATAAAAGTTGGTGGTGTAGTGTAATTAATAAGTGTGTGGGCAATTGTATTTATATATACAAACCTATTATAAATTGTGACCACAACCCTATAAAAAAAAATAAAAAAAAACAGCCACCAAAGTGTAATCAAAGTGCAGTGTGGGAGGGGTCCCTTTGTTGGTTCGCCGGGGTGTACCCCGAAGCATAACCCGTAAGACCACAGTACTGGACCGATCATTTTGGCACAGCCACATCCTTGCCTACCAAGAGCAAGCCGACGGTCAATTACATATACTGAACTCGAGGTAAATATTCACTATTTCAAAGAATATGTAAAGAAAATAAAAACGAATTTCGAATGGAAATGGTTGTATAGGGAACTTATTGTGTATATATTTATTTTAGTGTTGGCGTCCGAAGAGCTTCCAATCCAAAAATTGAGGACGGAACCCAAAACAAAGACATTCTTTAAATATTAAATTTTTTTGTTTTTTTTTGATTTTTTTTTTCATATCAGTGTAACTTATTATTAGTATTATTATCTGTGTACCATATTTTTTCCTTTCTTAATATTACTTTCTTTAAAACAAGTGTATATACAATACTAGGTCCAGATCATCGGGTGTTAGCGCTATCATCTGTTGGTTTTGGTAAGTGTAAATATTGTACATTTTTATTATAACGTCAATAATTTTTTGTTTTTTTGTTATGTGTAAATAAATGTGTGATGGTTAACTAAATTTTTATTTTTCTTGGCGAGATTGAACGCGAGCCACGATGAGGAGCACCATAAGGGTGTGTTGAATTTTGAGTGGTGAAATTTATTTTTGGAGCAGTTGTTTTTTTTTTCGCCATAACATACCGGAAAGAACCTACCCAGACTGAGCTGTAGCTGGCACAAACTGCCGTCAATCCGGTCCAGATGTTATGGGGACTTCTGTGTTCACAACGTCATCGTGTGTTGGGTGTGTAGAAACTGACTTTAGTTTCACACGTAGTGACGAGGTGTTACAAAACACACAAATTTAGCATATGGGCAATCCTTAAAAAGTTTAACCCATTGATCCACTTTGAAATTATCAACACAACCAGGATGGAACGCTAATTTACATTCACCAAAGCAACGTAATAGCCCTCGATTTGATGCATTCCCTTTACATTTACCGCAACTATTACTCATGATATTTCAGTCACTGATACAACCGCAATATATGAATAAAAATTTCTTTCACTCCGTTTAATTTTATAAATTTACAGATATATTGAATAATGTAATCACTTTCTTGTTATATAAATATAAATAAATAACAGTCATCAACCAGTAATAAATTTCACAATATGAACAATAAATTAAGTATATCACAGTTTCACACGATTGATTTTAACAGTTTTGGTATACAATAAACGGTATGATCGTAAATTTTATTATCACAGATGTTAACTACAATAGTTTTTACTTAGCTTATACTATTCAGTTAACATTGACTTATAAACATTTAAACACTATCACATTATAAGTTATACCTATAAAAGTTATTTAAAAACAAGTCAAAATTCACACAATAAATGAATTAAATAAAATACGCCTGTCTCTGACGAAGACAAAAATTGAATTAATTGGTACATTAGTACATATACTGACAAGTACTAATTTTAAATATTATTATCTACATTTATAATGCCCTGAGAGCTATTTTTAGCCTAGATAGCACAAAACCCCAAACGAAAAAATGTAGAGTCAGTAATGCTGAACATGTATCCACTCAATATTTTGAGCTAGCTCAGCTAGAAATATTTTTTTGAAACAAATATTATTTAGTACAAAGTAAAAATTTGTATTTTGAATGCACAAAATACATAAGTCACCAGAAGTAGTGGGTCCTGTTCCCGGATGTTTTTCAAATCCCGGGAGTCGGGATTAAGTTTTAGGCAATCCCGGGATTTCCCGGGAATTCCCGGGATTCATAGTAAAAATTCATTAACTTTTCACAGATAATTTTTATTTCAATAAATTATATTAAATAATAACCAATACAA
Organism: Tipula helvola; assembly: GCA_963556165.1. Taxonomy (NCBI): domain Eukaryota; kingdom Metazoa; phylum Arthropoda; class Insecta; order Diptera; family Tipulidae; genus Tipula; species Tipula helvola. Next base: position 181,179,823 of record OY744483.1, on the reverse strand, counting down.
AAAAAATATAACGAAATAAAAAAAATATAATTATTTAAAGATTTTGATTTTTAAAACATGTTTTTAAAAAACATAAAATATCAATAGAATGATCAGATAGGTCAATACGTTTTTTCGTGACAAATGCGCTTGAAATAGAGAACACATGCTAAGATTCAGTTGAAGTCGGCTGTATGGTCATCAACGAATTATAAATACGTTTTAGTGTATTTGTTCCGGTAGCTTCATATAGTTTCTTCTGCTGCAGTATAGTTGATTTTGATTGACCAGATTTTAAATCCTCCATGTATCCTTGAAAGCTATGATTGTGCCTTTGCCAGAGACAACTTAAGAGAATTATAAGTTGCGCTTTCGAACGGAATAATAACAGCATCATTATCAACATTACAATCCGTTTCTTCAAATGAACCTGATGGTTGATTCTGCTGACTCTGCTCTTCATGATCATTAAAATATGTTTTAACTAAACCATTTGCGTATTTAGCGATGCAGGATATCGATGATTTTGAGAAAAAATTACCATGACTATACAACTCATTGGAAAATAAACCAATCAGATAGTTGAATTTTCCATAGTTACGCTGTATAACATCGGTTATTTGCGTTGCTAAGTTGTGTTTCGATAAACACAACTAGTGGTGTTTCGGCCGCAAACAAATAAATCATATCATCCATGAATATAAACAAACAATTAATATTTTTGATATTTGACATGGTTGATTCGTTGTATAGTCTTAACATATACAACTCGAGCTTCGAAAATCATCTGAATATACAGTTGCGGACTCGATGTGTTACCTAAGAAACACAACTCCACCTGCGGTGTCGTTGTGTTTCCTAAGCAACACATCTCGTCCTATCAACTGTATATTCGGTTATTTTCGAACCTCTTGTTGTATAACTAGTGATTATACTTCTCAGCTGGTGGTTTTACATTTTTCGGATTCTGTAGAAACATCACGAGCGTAATGAGGTCATTACAGCGTCTCTCCGATAACCTGGTGCTCAGAGCTTCCAAAAAATCCTTCGACAAATGACCAGGTATTTCATAAAATGAATTTAACAAACATTTAATAATTCCCTCAGAAATAGCTAGATTACAATTTCTTTCGCTCAAAGCTTCAACTGCTATTTCCATTGGTTTCAAAACGTGAAGCAATTCTTGTATCTTGGGAATTTCCTCCTCGATCAGCTTTAACGGTGAACCTAGATCCTTTAAAGCCTTTTTGTTACAGTTTTTCAACAACAAAAATCGTTCGAGCATCGGAACAATACTGTTCCTTGGTGTTGAAGAATCGAGCATGAGATTTAGTTCTTTTTCAAGCTCGATTTTTGCAATTTTTAATAGCATACAGTTCTTCATAGCTAATTTTTTGAACAATCTAATGATTAGTCTAACATTGTTCAAAATTGTTTTGAAATCTTCACGCATTTCAATGACAGTATCAGTTTTGATAGCAATTTCACCTAGCTCATCGTCTTGGTTATATTCATCTTCGTAGGTTTCCTCAGTATTTTCATCTTACTCCTCTGAAGAGGATATCTGGAGTAGATCGCCATCAAAATCAATGTTAGGTTTTGGTACGTTTTTATAAAGAATGTCACTAATTGCGAGTTGAATTCCATGATTTAAGCATAGTTGACGAATTATTATGATTCTCTGCCAAATTTTTGCATCACCAACGCTCCATCTGTTGTTACAGCTATAACCTCGTTTAAGATAATCTCGAAACTAGTTAGCTTGCGCTCGAGTAGATTTGTTAAAACGTCAGCCGTACAACTTCCATAAATTCTTATCAGACCGAGATTGTCATATGAACCATTAGAATAATGTACATTCACATTCAAATAAAGTCGGTTTTTGAAACTCGTTCATTCATCGAGGGTCAAACTTAATAATTGGCCGGAATTTTCCTTTTTGTATAAATTAATTTTTGTAATCGTTTCTATTTTTACCAATTCGTAGTAATCGTGTATGAGATTCATCACATTAGTTTTTGTTTTAGGTAGTTGAAAGCCACGAGCACATAAACTTTCTCTTATAAATGCCCTCCTACATACACCAGAAATTGAAAACCCATCCAATGCACATAGTTTAGACAGAATTTCAGCCATAGACTGTCGTTTGGTGTACTTTAATATGGTACGTTGAAATTTAGGATATTTTGACGTTGATGTCCTGCACTTAAATTTGCTTCATTTTCAGTTGGCTTACTAAGTTTTGCTGGACGAACTGCTGTAATATGACGGAGTAATTTAGCAAACACTACACTATGCAAAAAAGCAATTAAAATACAACTTCCAGGTGGGATTCGATAACAAAAGGTAACGTTAATTCTGATTTTGTATTATTTTGTATTTTTGAATACTGAAGTACTGAGTAAAGAATTATATCGGCCAATTCTCACGTTGCTCACATAATACTGTGAACTGTATCTGACAAACGGCACGAATTTGCAGAAAAGAAATTTTGAACATTAAATTCTTAAGGATTTTTAACAGTATACTTACTAGAAATGTATAACTGGATCTAATTGTTAAACGCGTTTAACAACGCATGTCAGTTCTTAATAATCTAACATTAATTGTAAGTCTGTGATTTGGGCCAAATCATTTGGCGGCATGAGAGTAGAAAATTTATATTGTCGTAATCAATTGTGATATTGGGGAAGGGGTCTCCAAATTTAAGACAAACCGTGACATAATATAAGGACACTGCCCAAAATAACGGAAAATGTTTATAAAATATGAATGGTTGGTGGTTTAGTGAACTAAAACGGACGCTTTCTGGGAAAAGTGTCGTTCGAGGAGTCGTATAAACCCAATTTTTTTTATTAACTTTAATTTAGCGAGATTTCTTTCATTTTATGCTAAACCATATTTCCTTATAAATTAAGAATTATTTCCCAAAATTAATAGTATTCCCTCTCTTTCATTTCCCATGGGATTGCCGCTCTACGCAGCTTGCATATACAGCGCTAGGCAAGCTATTTTACAACAGAGTCATTCGCGACGAAAGAAAAAATGTTTCGTTAAAAATCGTTATTGTTATTTTCAACGAATCAAAATTATTGTTTTATTTGGCATAAAAACGCAGTTGATCATTCAACAGTTCATACTAAAAAGTAGTTTTCGTGATGATTAAATTATCAGATTCAGTATCGTTCTAGTGCGTCTACAGTCCTCCTCAAATGTAACCCAAACGAAGATTAAAATGTTTCCTAATCCTTTGGTTAAACAATCAGCTGTCTTATCTTTTGTTGTAACACCAACTAGCTCGTACTTTACTTCAACTTTCGTTCAACTTTCTCGCTCAGGAAATGATACTTGATATCAATATGTTTTGATCGTTTCATTTGCAGATTTTTTGACCTATAAAATACGTTCCAGCTTCTCTTCATGCAACTTAATAGGCCATTACAAATCAATTTTCTGATCAGTCAATAATAAATCATAAAACTGTATTCTCATAAACTTGTACCAAAAACCCACTGGACAGTTTTCTATTCGAATCATTTGCCCAACCGAAAACGACATAGACTTGTAAAGGTGTTGAATTTTGACTATAATAAACAAGTGTACGATCAGAGGTTTCCTTTAATTACCTTAACCCATAACCGTCCAAAAAATAACTACCTGAAAAAAATCTTTCGCCAAAATGTTTTCGCCAAAATATGGGCGCCCTTAACTATTCGTCTGCTGGTTTTCTATACAATAAATGTCGAAAGCATAACAGTATCCACTCGATCTACTTATGATCCAATTTTTGTATCTGAATTTCACACTAGCTTACCGCTGGGAATCGTTAATTGAAAGATCCTTTCGAAAAAATCCTCCCTGGCAAACTGTTTACTACCATCTGATCAAATTTGATACGGACTGGTCCATTTAAACCGCGCGCGTAAACCGAATCGGTAAAATCATTGAAAATGTTGCAAAAGTGTTTTGGGGAGTCTACTCTATCGATAACGCAAGTACTTGAGTGGCATATAGCATTTATTGAATCAAAGTCGGTCGAATCTCAAGGTAATGCTCATCGTTTTCTTCAATTACCATGGTGTGCGGTTCACCATAAATTCATTACAGAAGGTCAAACGGTCAATAAAGCATACTACTTCTAAACGGCCGGCTTTGTGAGCAAACAATTCATGGATTTTTCACCACAATAAGGCGCCGTCACATTCCAGCCTAATTGTGACTAAAATTTTGGCCAAACACGAAACAAAATTCATCGCTCAGCCACCGCACCCGCCAGATTTCGCTCCCTGTGACTTTTTCCTGTTTCCGGAACTCAAATATCCACTCCGGGGAACGCGCCACGATCATGAGTTGATTGAAGCCATAAAAAGAAATTCGCTGAAGGAACTAAAGACCATCCCGGCCGAGGCCTATAACAAGTGTATGGAAAAATGAATTAACCGTTGGTATGCTTGTATTGGCTCAAAAGAAGCCTATTTTGAAGGCGATAATAAAGATTTGTATTAAAATAAATAAAAATGTTGTTCTTTTTACCAGTCCGGGTCAAATTTGATCAGATGGTATTTGAGTTGAAATCTTGCCCAAAATGATTGTACCATTCAATGCACATGTTGCAGATGACTAAGGGTATTTGGTTTATGATTTTTAAAAATTGATTCAGGCAGAGCCCGTAAGGCTTCTCGAATTAAAATGCGCCCAGGTGTCAACTCGATTAAATTATCTGTATCATCGGTTACGGCACATAACGGTCTAGAGTTCAGTACTGTTTCAATTTGACAAAGTCGCGTTGTTAACTCATCAAGCGTATGCGTTTAATTGTGACTGATTCGCTTGACATGGTATTTTGTACTGCGGACTCCTGCTTCCCAGAGACCACCTTGGTAAGGAGTCAATGGTGTAATAAACTGTCAATTGTTGTGTTTGCTGGAAGAATAGCTGATGGTATTTAGATGTTTCATTAACTTCGTTAGCTCTCAAGCGTTGAGCAGATTTGTGTGAAAATTAAAATCAACAAACGATATAGATACACAGTGTATATACCACATCATTCTAACAGTGAATATTATGCAGCATGCGTCGATTCGATTGAAGAAGTCATTAATACATCAAATTCATCTTATTTGGTTCTTGCACTTAGTGACTTTAATCTTCCGAATATCATCTGGAATTTTGACCGTGAATTTAATTGCATTCTTCCAAACAATATTAAGACGGACGTAAAATCTTTGTTCGTTGATGCAATGCTTGGTTATGATTTAAACCAAATTAACTCCATTGCTAATAATCTGGGGACGTTTTTAGATCTTGCCTTCACCAATGAAGTAGATGCGTTTATAGTAACTGAATCACTCAATCCATTTATCGTAAATGATATCAACCATAAATCTTTGGATATTTGACACTATACAGAGACTGGATACGGAAATATGAACACCTGCAATAAATCAAATAGAACTTTAAGAAGACAAACCATACTGGTCTGTATGTTTATTTGGAAGCAGTGAATTGGGTTGAGATTCTAAACGCAAGGGATGTGAATGAATTTTTTTTTAATGCTGCCAATGGCTTTATTCTTGAATCTTTCTACAAAAGAAACTAATAAGAAGTATTCAAATCTTAACCTAAAATTATTACAATTTTAAATATTAACCAATGTTAATACCTATTATTTGTGTTCACAATTTAATTGATTTAAATTATACATAATGTATGTGTAACCTAAACATTAATAAATTTACAGGTTCATCAGTCCGAGTGGATCTGTTCTTCTTAGTCGCCTAAATCGCGGTTGTTTTAGTATATCCCTGGCCAATTCGTTGGGATGCGAATTCTTTAATTGTTTCTTTAATGGTTTTAATTCCAAAGTCGGCGTGTATATTACTATTTCGAATGTACCATGGAGCATTGGTAATACTACGAAGTATTTTCGCTTGGGTTCGTTGAAGGATTTCTCTGTTTGACGCGCTGGTGGACCCCCATAACTGAATACCATATGTCCATATGGGTCTGATTATCACTTTATATAGTAAAACTTTGTTGTCTAATGACAGCTGAGATTTTCTTCCCATCAGCCAATACATTTTGGAAAACGTCATTTTTATTTGGTCGCGCTTTGCTTCAATATGTTTTTTTTCCATGTCAGCCTTCTATCCAGGTGCAAACCTAAGTATTTGAACTTGGTGTGTTGAGGAATATTTATATCGTTTAGTACCACTGGTGGGCAGGTGCGTTTGTTCAGCGTGAATGTGACGTGTGTTGATATTTTTTCATTCACTTTTATTCGCCATTTCTTCAGCCAGTCCTCGATTTTTTTCAAATGATTCTGTAATTCCTTTGAGGTAGTTTCGGGAGAATTGTGTGACGACAGGATGGCCGTATCATCGGCAAATGTTGATATCATTACTTTGTTGGTTACAGGCAAATCGGCTGTGTACATCAAGTATAATATTGATCCTAGGAGGCTCCCTTGTAGGACACGTGCGTTTATATCGTAAAAGTAAGTAGTTGCACTATTTTATTTAACCATGTATGTATTCCCTTTCAAGAAGATGGTTTTCCAGAATTGAGTGAAATTTCTTAGGTAGAAGTTCTTTAATTTTGTAAATTAGTCAAACTTTATCAAAGGCTTGAGCGATATCCAAGAAGACAGCAGAACAATATTTCTTTTCCTCGAAGGTTCTTTTGATTGCATTTACAATTCTGTGTACTTGCTTTATGGTACTATGTTGATTTCGAAACCCAAATTGATGATCTGGAATAATATAGCGCACTGTTAACACTGATTTCAATTTCGTTAATAACATTTTTTCGAATAGCTACTTAGGAAATTGTGGGCAGCATGCTTATTGGACGATATGATGAAATTTTTGTTTCATTTTTTCCAGGCTTAAGAATCATTGTGATCACCGATACCTTCTATTTTTGAGGAACATAACTGGTTCGCATGATCGCGTTGAATATGAATGTTATTAGTTTTATGCAATTGTCTGGCAATTCCCTTATCATTATTCCAGTAATAAGATCAAGTCCTGGTGCCTTTTTCGGGCTTATACAATTTTTAATTGTATTCTTAACTTTCTTCCAATTATACTTTATAGGTTTAAAAGACAATCCATCATCCATTTGCTCGGGTAGCACGAAAGAATTTGTTTCCTGGTGTGGTGCGAATACTGTCGTTAGATGAGCAGCAAAAGCATTGGCTTTTTCTTCATCGCTTCTCGCCCAATCCCCAGTCGGAAGTCTGATTGGTGGATTCGAGTTTGTTGGCCTTTTTAAATTTTTTGTTGCCTTCCACAAAGAGTAGCCTGTCCCTTCGGTTGCCGAAAGTTCACTTATATAATTCTGGACGCTCTGGTTTTCTTCTTCCCGCAAAGCAAATCTAAGAGTCTTAATAGATCTATTTAATTCCCTTTTTAATGACGGTGATTTTGTTTGTTGCCATTGACGGCGAATTTTCCGCTTTTCCTGGATAAGTTCCTGAATACTATGTGGCACTTTATTAACTTTATCAAAACTACTTATGACGGGTGTAGTTTTTTCAGCTGACAACGCCAGGGTATCTTTTAAATTTTCCGCTGCCGTATCAATATCTGCTGGTGTGGTAAGAGGAATATTCAGTAGACAATTTTTTTCGACTAGTCTCCTGTATTGATCCCAATTTAGTTCGCTTGTTAATAAGACGTTTCGGAATTTCTGTCCTTAGGACGTCGGTACTTACTGTTACTATTACCGGCGAGTGATCAGAGGACAGATCATAGCAATTGGTTGCCTTCATATACGCACGTGGAATGCCTTTAGTTACACAGAAATCAATTAGATCAGGAACTTTCTTTTGATCCGTGGGCCAGTAAATGGGGTGACCAGCAGATAAATAATCCAGAGACTGCTCCTCTATAGCTTCGTAAAGTTGTTTGCCTTTTGGTGTCGACAATCTCGATCACCATTGCACATGTTTAGCATTGTAATCGCCACCCGCAAGGAATTTATTGCCCAGCCAGTTAAAATAATCGATCAATTGCTGCTTTTTAATTGCATGTTTTGGAGGACAGTAAACGGCCGATATTACACATTTTCCAGACCATTCTTCTAGGCAAATATTAGTTGCTTGGATGTGCTCTTTTTTATACTTGCTGTGTACATAATGCTTTATTCTTTTTTTTATCAAGACGGCAGTGCCACCGTGTGCTATTCCGTCCGGGTGTTGGGTGTCGTATACTGAGCATCCGATAATTTAAAAAAAATGTTTTATTTGTGCAGCGTGTTTCTGATATTAGCATGATATCTATATTGTGCTCGATGAGAAAGGCTTGTAACTCAGCTTTATGCTGTAAAAGACCATTCGCATTCCTAATAGCTATTTTTAAGACAGTCATTTTTGGTTTTCGACGAATTTGCATAAGAGTGTTCATATTTTGCATCATATGCTCATTTGTTTCTCCATCATCATCATAAAACTTTGGATCGTTTCGGTTAGTTTGTTTACGGTTGCATGAATTGAGACTTCTTCTACAATAAAATTAACTTTTGCTTTCGAAGCGGCATCTTTCAGAATGTTTGCATAGGAGATCCCAGGTTGCGCAAAACTGCTGACATTTGTCTTCAAATTCCAGGTTTGTTGAACAACTGAAGTTCTTGGCGTCAAAGTTCTTTGGTTGTAATTTGCATTGAGCACTCTTTGCTCATATCGCAATTTTGGATTGATGTTGCGCTTTAAATTCAAGTACACTGGGCACCCTCTATAGTTTGCGGTATGATTTTCGCCACAGTTACTGCAGCGTTTTACTGTAGGATCGTTTTTCACCTTGTTGCACAGTTTTGAATCGTGAAGTTCACCACATATAACACAAACATCGTATAAGGTATAGTAAGCTTTGGTGTGGCCATATTCTTGGCACTTGATGCACTGAACTGGTCCGGTCCTCTTCTTGGGTTCCTCAACCGTGATTTTACGATATAGTAAATATCTTAGGTTATAAATATCGCGCCCTTTCTCTTCTAGGCGAAACAAAGGTTGAGCTATCTTTTCGCGGTTTAGGATATTTGTGATAGATTTGGTATGAAAACGTTTTTCCCTAAGAGCAGAGTGTATTTCGCTTACATCTACGGAGCTCTCAATTCCTCTTAAGATAACAGTTAGCCCCTTTTTACTTTTTAGCAGGTATGTGTAATACCGCTTATGGGCTTGGTCGAAATACTTTACTAAGGCTCTGAACCCATTAGCTTTGAATGGCTGTAACTTAACTTCATTTATCTTACCCCTCTTGAGCGAGGTAATGTAAAATTTTGAATCGGTTAATGCCTTGATTTTTTCCACAAGCCCATTATTTGAGGCCTCTCTTAAGTAAATTGGTGGCGGCTTCTCCTTCTTAGCATTATCTGCTGTAGCTTCTGGTGCTTCTACCTCTAAATTGTAATACCTGTTGCTCAGAGGTATTTGGTTTGCAGATTGTTCCATCTTTGTCGCTTTGCTTCTGCTAGCGAGTTGCGCGGATTTTGGACTTCGTTTTCGGTTGGCTTGAACAGTAAAATACCTATCCAATCCGGTTTGCACTAACTGTTGTTCATTACACTGACCTATGTCAATATCATCATTTTTATTATCGGTCGACGAATGAGTTCGTCGCACTGAGTTCGTTATTTTTATTTTCATTTAAATTACAATTTATTAAATTTGCTGTTAAACCAATTTTTTTTCGCGGTGATTGTATTGCATTAAACGGCGGTATAGTTAAATTTGTCAATTGTGCATTATCGATTGTTTCTTTGGGCTGTGTTGCACTTTGCCCAATTTAGTTTCACTGTATAGCCATTTGCTTTCTAAATTAGTCCCGTTAGAATTTTGGCTCATCACTAGCGTCATATATAAATACAGCATACTCTATACAGTGTCATAATCCATTAAACAGAAAATCGCACCTGATCATTTAACAAAGAAATCACGAAAAAACTCGATTTTTTAAATTTTAATTGAAAATATCATTTCGGCGGCCAATTTAAAGAGGAAGAAATTAAAGATGAGACAACTTTTATACTTTTTTCTTAATCTGTATTCCTTTATCTACAAAAGAAACCCTATATTAATATTTTGCGATAACTAGTTTTTGTTTTACAACCAAAAATACACTAACATACAATGCCGAAAATCAAAATACTCCGCCTACTTCGCTGGCTTGAAACAATACTAACTCAAGGTCACTGTGTACGGAAAAGTGAAAGAAATTTGCCAAATAGGTATACTGGATTCAATAAAAATGTAACTATTTTACACAGAACCAAAAAAGGATCGAAATTAGACAGGTTAGAAGAGCTGGAAATATACAAAAACAAAAACAACAACAATTTATTTCACGACAAAATCAACACCAAAACCAATAAAAATTACGATTTAATTTTATCCATAACTTAAAAACAAAGGAGGTGCCACACAACAGCACACAGCAACAGTATATAAACAGCTTCCAAATAAATTATGTAATAGTCGTAAAAAAGAAACCGAAGAAGAAATTATCCTCGAAATCGATATTTCTAAAAATATTAAAAAATTGTTACAATAAGGAAGAAATAAAAACTACAATATAAAATTAAAAATTAAAACTAAAAAGCTTTTCATTTAAATATATAAAGTGACAAAAGAACAAAAAAAATAAAGTGAAAATCGGCTTGTGAAATCTGGTGAAATACGGATAGCCGTTTTAAACTCAATTGATTTTGTTACGTGTTTGGAAAATTTAAAATTATGACCAATCGCCACAAAATAAGTGATGAAACCGCTGATTTATATCGACTATACTTTTCACAAAATGTTACTAGTGGTGTAAATTGGACGCCGTCTATTGTTTGTACAGCAAGCATTTTCCATCTGCATAAATGGTAAAATACTGAAGCCGCAATGTCATTTGGTGTCCCGATGATATGGATAGATCAAAAAGTACATGATCGAAGTCAATGTTATGGGTGTGTGAATTATATTTTCGGTACAAACAGAAAAAAATTAGTTCTTTGACATACACTGCAACGACATATTATGCTCAATTACCGCTGCCGCATTCAGATGAAATTCCTATTCCGGAAAGATCAAACCCAACTAAAGAATATTTACCACTAACAATTGAATCTGATGAGAAACACCTGTATCAATGTATCAACCATCAAATGTCTCTGCGCCATGCAATCACGCATTGAAATTTTGCAAAATCGATTTAAAACTTGTGAACATTTTGGCTCCAAATGTTCGGATATATGGTGCAATAAATCGTCATCGTCATTTTACGATTTTTTTCAAATGAATTTAGAACAATCCAGTCGCTGTTTGCACTCATACGTGGTTTGGTTTCCATAATTCACCATGCATATAATTCCGAAGATTGGCGATTGTCTATCGATTCCTCCAAAAACCATTTGACGGCATTTTTCCTCCACGTTACCAACTCAAAAATTTTTAGGCAAATTTCTTTCACCTTTCCGTACACAGTGACCTTGAGTTAGTATTGTTTCAAGCAAAGTAGGCGGAGTATTTTGATTTTCGGCATTGTATGTTAGTGTATTTTTGGTTGTAAAACAAAAACTAGTTATCGCAAAATATTGATATAGGGTTCATTTTGTAGATAAAGAAATACAGATTAAGAAAAAGGTGTAAAAGTTGTATCATCTTTAATTTCTTCCTCTTTAAATTGGCCGCCGGAATGATATTTTCAATTAAAATTTAAAAAATCGAGTTTTTTCGTGATTTCTTTGTTAAATGATCAGGTGCGATTTTCTGTTTAATGGATTATGACACTGTAAAGCATGCTGTATTTATATATGACGCTAGTTTTTTTCGGCATTTTAGACCAACTTTTTTTCGCTTCCCGCACACCGTGCACAATACATAAAAGAAAAATAATAAATAATTAAAAAAAACTAACATTGCACTTTTTGATTATTTTAATTTAATTTTATTATGCGCACATCGATTTTACGTGTAGTCTTCACGACGGTGAAACCGATTATGACCAAGAACTTTAATTGAATTTATTGATTCTGGCTCTTCAATTGACCATTTCCCCTACGCTCTTCTGAAATGGTTTTTAGTACTGACGGTAAGTTAGATGTCCACTTTTTTTATTGGAATCCTCCAGATTCTAAAACATTAGTGATTTCAGTGACTAATTTAACTGCTTCGTTGACCTTATTTGCACCCACTATTAAGTCGTTTATTCATAAAAGTTATTTTTAATCCGCAACTTCTGGAAGAACAAGGCATACGTGTAATGCTTGATAGGTTCTTTCTTATTGCTCCTCCAGACGAGTGCAGACAATGCACTGAAAATCTCTGTTTTTTTGGTGGTATACTAATATTTGGTGATATATCTGCTTAATCTCTGCGGCAAGCGCTCTGAGCGGTGCCCGGTACTTCAACAAAATAGACGAAAGTTTAGGTTGACCAGTTGATCCTACCATTGAAGGCAAGGATACCTGTGTAGACGTCTTCGCAATCGAATACTACTTTTGTTTTCCTTTATTACTACATGGTGGGGCAAGTAATAAGTTCCATTAACTGTTTTGATTTACTTCCCCATGGATTTCCATCCATAAATTTGGAATATTCAGCTTGTAGAATTGGGTTTCTCTGGAAGCTACGTTCCATCGACTTTAATCTAGATAAAGCATTATTGATTGAATTGCTTAGAATGGCTGAGTCATTTTGATGTGGCAAACTGACTAGATAGTATAACGTCCATTTGACTTGCGACGGTGTGTTGCATTAAAGTGTGCCTTGCAATCACCCTCCTCGACAGTAAATGGCGTTTGAGCTGATAATTCCTCCAGTTGCCAGAATTTTCGTAGCTGATTAACATTTTCAATTTCTGGTTTTAAAAGAACCCCCAAACACCCATCCAAAAACTTTCATCAGCGCAAATGACGTTGACGAACAAATCAGCTCCAAATAGTACATCTATGTATATGTTAGATGGTTTGTGAAAATGTGGATCAGCAAGTTGAAGATTGGCAAAAGAACTCCGGCTTATCTTCAACTTAGGTGGAGGAAGTAGATGAGTTATTTTCGGGAGGTTTACTTCAACCGACAACAAGAAATTTCGGTTTAGCCTTGGCGAAATTAACGGTACGGACGAGTCATGTAACATTGTGGGATGTTTATTACTGCATATAAAGCAAAGACCATTGGATTTGCAATTGTTGACAAATTGGCCTTGTTGAAGACAATTGTTACATGGATTGTTCTGATTGAGTGTTGCCGTTGGTTAGTGGTCATATTGTGGAATTAAATGTAGCGATGTAGTAAATGTTGATTATTACACAAAGGACAGTTACTATTTTTTGACACGTAACTAGTTTGATGTAAAGAATTGCTTTCTCGTTGTTGACTGTATTTTTTGTTCTCAATAAAACTAATTTTGGTTTTATTTATTTTTGTACACTTTTTATTTATTTTATTTTTCACACAAAAACTAAATGTGGTGCTTCTTGCACGAATGTATAAACCGTAATAATGTTCCGTTTTATTTATTTTTTGTTTAATATTTTTTTTTTGCTATTAATTAATACTCACTTCACTCTGTCGTTTGTTGTATCGAACAGGGTGACAAATAGAATAATAAAAGATTTTAAGTATACTACATTTAAAACTACGGCTAAACACTCGTTTTTTAAACAATTTTTTTTTTATCCCATTACTTTCAATTGATTTGCCCCGTTATTTAGAAACCCGATCAATTTACCGTTGGTAAGTGTTTCATCACCGACGGTTCTTGCCCAAAGTTGCTTAATTGCATGGTCCATTTTCCTGGCGAAATGATCATTCTCTTCTTTCCCTAAAGTTCTTAGTGCTCTTAGTGCTTTATAAGACCGATCAGCCAATTTTCGAATGTTTACCTCATTTGGAAAGATGGCTGGCTGGTCTATACAAATTTTAACAACTGTGGTTAATAATGGATCGACTCGCTTATAGCGAGCATGTAGTTTGATCCATGCTTCATCATAATGATATTTATTTTGGCTCAAAAGGTTACTGACTAAAGATTCTGAATCCCTAGTCAATAAGGTCTTAGGATGTTGAAGTTTTTGAACTTTGTGTAATGTGGTCGAATTGGGAACAGCGACTTAAAACAGATCAAAATTGGCCATTGCAATATGTTACCAGAGAATACATGAATGTCAGGTTCCGAAACTCATACAAAACTGGTTGCTGCTTTTCTACTCGTTTGTTGAAGGTAGTGGACAGCTTTGTGCAAGTTTTAAGAATATCGGGTTCAATTGTTTGCACTATTAACCTTTGTGGCTATATAAATATTTCTGCTGCACTGAACTTTGATTCCACATCTGGTGTTTGGTGTAATGGAAAGTTGATCATCTATATTACACAATCCAGAGGGTCTGATTTCATCGATCATAAGAATTTATTGGAAAATTGTTCTTCTATTTAATTTTAGGTAGTTGTTTAATTAAATTACAGCAAAGATGAAGTTGTGATGTTTTTAAGTAAGTAAGAGTAGAAATAAGTGGCTAATTTCGAATTTTGTTCCAAAAGAGCATTCAAATATATCAGAGCAATTTGTTTGTCTAGGATTTTTCTAGTTTATCATGCTAAGAATGCTGCTTTTGTTGTCCTATGCTAACTTTCTCGTGTGAAGTTTTATTTTACTAATGCTTCTATATGTACGGTTAAAAATGTACGGATGGGCCCAGTATCACTCGGGAGTCTAGCTTAGCTTGCACATAGAATTTAATCAATCAATCAATACTTTTAAAAATTATTAATGATGTTCCAAACCAACTCGCCGTCTTTTAGTTATTTAAACCATGAGTGACAAAGTGTGCGGTTAAAACAGCTGATCAGCATGGTATATCGAATATTTTGCCACCTGCTTGCTTTTGTAATAGATTATAATAGATGATTAAAATGTGCAGTTTTTTAACCACATGCATAAAAGTATGTATTGTGAATTACAAATCGTGTGACGTTAACAGTAAAATTTGGGATTCAATCTCGTCACTAGTTTCATGATTCAACAAAAATTATTCCAAATTTTACTATGTATAATATTGTCACATTCCATACATACATATGTACAAACATAACAGTATACATATGTAGGCATAAATCATAATGATTCATCATATTATCATGTTAAGCATGGATATAGCGTGATTTTAAAAAATTAAATAAAAATTTTGTACTTTATACTAACAAACATCTGATAAATAATGGCGCTTATATATACCAAGTTTATATAGAATAGTCACAAGCCAGCTGACTGAACATTTGTTAAATAAAAATATTACAAAAAAAAAAAATATAATTGTATATAATACGTACATACAACAAAGAACAGATCATCCAATTCAACCAAATTCATCTATGTTTTATGTTTCTTTCTTTCTCAAAGCAGAAAGGCTGACGAAAAAAAACATACATACATGACAACAACAAAATTCAAAAATAAAAAACAAATGCGTACGGCTGCGTAAAAATTGTGAGCGCGTGCCATTTATTTTTATATTTTTGTTGTTATCCTCACAATACACAATCATTTTAATAATATGTATGATTCCCGTTACTACAGCAACAGGAGAGGATATGTATGATTTTCTCTCACATGGGTAATTTAAAAAAATGTATCATTTAAAAACCTGTACACAAATTTATATAAAGCACACATACATACATATTCAATGAAATAATAACACATACCACAAAATTTAGAATGATAACAATAAACACAAATGCGATTGTCAATTATTTATTATACAAACTAAACTGAGTCTGATTACTACAATGGCATTTTGATTTGCATCTAGCATCTACGAAAGTGCACACACAAAAACAAAAAATATTTACCGTTCTTTCGCTGAACAAAATGGCGTAATTATTTCCACGTGGTAATTTTTGTTTTGTTTTTATTTCAACAGGATTAATTTTCAGATCAAGAAAATAATGTTGAGTGAAATATTGGTTTGGTATGTGTGTGTATACGTTTTATCTCATTTTCCAATATAATTAATTAAAAAAACTTTTCTATTTTATATTTATAATTTTTATTTTAAATTTATTGATTTTTCCCCATTTTTATTGTCGATTTGGCGCTGATCATAAAACAAACCAAAAAAAAATTCAACACGGCGGAAATTATAATACATAATTGGAAAATCAAAAATTATGACTCAAACATAAAATAATAACAACAACAAAAATGTATCGACAAACAAAAGAATGATTGGATGGGGGTTTTTTGTCTGATGCGGCGTCTTGAACTAGGATTAATCCAATTACATTCACAATAAAAGAAAAATGAGGAAATACAACAAAAAAAAAAAATTAAATGACTAATAACCGACATTCTATTTATTCGTTTTCCCTTTTGTGACAAATTTTTCAATTTTTTTTTTGTTGTTCACTTTTATGATTTTTTAACTAACAGTTTTTTTTGTTGTATGTTTTGGCAATAAAAAACAGGAACAAATAATACACGAGGCATTATATAATAAAAGGATATATGGAAATAACATTAAAATGAGAAAAAAATCGATAAATTAAATTTAATATTTTAACAGACAAAATATAATAGTGGAACAAAAATGTGTGAGTGTTAGTGTTTCATTCTATGTTTAGTAGTGCAAAAATTGCGGCTGGTGTTGCTGCAATTTTGGACAAATGTTCAAAAGCTGGTTCATGACTTCATGAGTATTAGATTTTGACAAATTTTTGTTTTGTTTTATGTATTTTGCAACCAATCTCCTTACATTCAGTACATTTTTTGGCTCTTCGATTTATTAGAGATTTTAAAAATGAATGTCTATATTTAGACTGGCCCAATAAAAAACGAACATTTAAATTTTTAACGGAATTGTTCATTAAAACCTTTCATTAATTATAAAAATAATTCCCTGAAATTTTTAATGAAAAATATTTAAATTTAGAGAGGTCGCTAGTTCCCGATTTATAAACGTTCTATCGTTAGATTAATTTCCTATTTTCAAACTGAGCATTCTGCAAAAATCAATACTTATGCTGTGTGCCTAACGTCGATTTGTTTGACTAAATTGTTGACTTTTCTAAATTGTCGGCTAGTTCGTACCAGTCGTTCATAGATGGCATAATAGTCAATAAGGCAAGCTGTGCCTGATTTTTCATTATTCTAATGTTAAATTTATGGGATTTTGTATGGATGTAGGGCGCTAGGAGGAGCTCTTACGCAATTTGTACTTCGGATGCACGAAGATATCAACGCGAACACGAAATGCGTGTGTATTATTAAATGAAACTAAACGCGTTATTTATACACTTGCTTTTTAGTTCTTGGAAATATTGAGAGTATTACCCCCGTCAGTGTGATTGAATGATCACACGATATTTATCTGTATCGATATGGCAATTGAACGACGCGTCTGGTTCTAGTAACCGTTGTTTCGGGCACATGAGTCTGAACTGAATCCGGAATGAGGGTGTCCGAACTATTTGTAGAGCTAACCGACGAATCAGTATCAGTCTTGATTCCTGTCTGTGGCGTGGTTGTTCGTAAAGGTTGTGTTTCGGTTTGAGAATTGTCGGATTTTACTACAAAACAAGGCTTTAACCGATCCAACGAAATTTTGACACATTTGTTATTGATACGAACTTCGAAAAATTTCTCGAAACGTTTGATCACCTGATATGGTCCTGTATAAGGGGATTGGAGAGCCCTGCGTAACGCGTCTGTACGTAAGAAGACATGTGAACAGTCCTTTAAATTACGACTAACGAAAATATTGTCTGTAGTGTGTTTTGACGCTGTGGCTGGTTTTAATTCAGAAAAATGCTGTTTGAGTGACTTGAAAAAATCTGATTGTGGGACTGGATGTTTATTCAGCTCAAAAAATTGACCTAGAATTCGCAAGTTACTTCCATACACTAACTCTGCTGAAGTAGCCTGCAAATCTTCGCGGTAACTAGTTCTTAATCCTAGTAGGACGGAAGGTAAAATAGTGGTCCAATCAGGTCTGTCATAACACATAATCGCAGCCTTTAGTGTACGGTGCCAGCGCTCGATCATACCATTACACTGCGGATGATAACTGTTCGTACGTTTATGTTGGAAACCTAACAAGATTGACAATTCCGCGAACAACTGGGATTCAAACTGGGTTCTTTGGTCGGTTACAATAAATAATGGGACACCAAAACGTACAATCCATTCTGAATAGATCGCAAAAGCGACAGTATTTGCGGTTATGTCAGATACGGGTATGGCCTCCGCCCAACGCGTGTATCGGTCTATCATCGTTATACAGTATCGGTAATTTGCAGATGGTGGCAATGGACCGACAATGTCCAAATGAACTTCGGTAAAACGATCAGTAGTTGGTTCATATGATCCGATAGGAGATTTCGTATGTCTGGCGATTTTAGCCCTCTTACAAGCGACACATGAACGAGCCATGAGTCCAACGTCTTTTCTTATGGATGGCCAAACGACTTCATCCATAAGTAGCCTCACCGAAGACCTTACTCCTGGATGCGCCAAATTATGCAATGATTCAAAAACTTGTTTCCTGAACGCGAAAGGAATATAAGGTCGAGATTTACATACAATGTTCTATCGGCACCAAAACATACGGGGAATTGCTCGAATCTCAGGGTTGACGTACTATTGTCTACGATAAGTTTTAATAATTCTTCGTCGCCAACTTGAGCCTCCGCGATAATTGAGTAATCGATTGATCCAGGGACTTCTATTTGCTCTATGCGGGAAAGAGTATCAGCTACTATTTTGTTCTTGCCCGAAACGTGTTATAAGACCGTTGTGAATTGCCCTATGTAGTCTAAATGTCGGCGCTGTCTGGGTGATGCTTTTTCACTATTCTGTCTAAAAGCGTAAACTAAGGGTTTATGATCCGTAAACAGTGTGAAATTTTGTCCCTCAAGAAGAAACCTGAAATGCATTATCCCTAAATAAGCCGCCAAGAGTTCCCTGTCGTAGGCGCTGTACTTGCTTTGCGTCACGGTAAGTTGCACAGAAAAAAACCTAATGGTTCCCAGGCTTGGTTTATCCATTGCTGAACTACTGCCCCAACTGCCGTGTCCGACGCATCCACCATTATTGACTTACGAGCCGAACTTACAGGATGAGCTAAAAGGGTTGCCTCAGTCATTGCACTCTTGCACTTCTCAAAAGCTTCGACGGCTGTGTCTGTCCAATTGATAACAACTTTGCTATTTTTTTTGTATCCCTTCAGAAAATCATTTGCTGGTACAAAACGCCGATAAAAATTGATCATGTCTAAGAACCGTTTCAATTGCTGAACTGTTGTGGGTCGGCTAAATTGGGATATGACTTGAGCTCTTTCGGGTGACGGAAGGATACCCTTGTTGCATACTGTATGACCCAAGAACAAGACTTCGGACTGAGCGAAAACACATTTATCCACGTTAATGATTAATCCATTGTTAGATAGTATCTGAAACGCTGTATTCAAATGCATTAGATGCTCGTCTCTGGATTGTGATGCTATCAGTGTGTCATCAAGATAAGTGTAACAAAATGGTAATCCGCGTAAGATTGAGTGCATCAGCCTTTGAAATGACTGTGCTGCATTTCTTAAATCGAAGGTCATTTTGCAAAACTCAAATAGTCCAAATGGTGTCGATATTGCAGTTTTAGGTATACCTTTTGTTTCGACGGGGATCTGGTGGTATGCTCGTACCAAGTCCAATGTAGTGAAAACGTTACAACCGGCCAGTTGGAAAGAAAAATCCTGGAGGTGAGGCACTGGATAACAATCGGGAATCGTCACGTTATTAAGTGCGCGGTAATCACCGCAAGGCCTCCACTCCATTTTTCTTTTTGACCAAATGCAATGGACTGGACCAAGAGCTATTGCTAGGGCGGCAAATGCCCTGTGCCATCATGCTCCCGAAATGGTCTTTGGCTATCTTGGTCATCTCTGGAGATAAACGTCGTGCTTTACAACTGACAGGTGGTCCGCGAGTCTCTAGGCAGTGGGTGGTGTTATGTTTCACAGGTTTGATGTCGAAATTTTCGCGTGTGATTCCTCGTATTTTGCAAGAATATTCGAAATATCTGCTCCGAGGGTTGTCTTGTCTAAAATGGACAGTGATGGAACCTGTGCTGCTGTCAGAGAACCAATGGTGAACAACGAAGTTAAAGGATCTACTATTCGATTTCTCTTAAGGTCGACAATAAGACCAGTGTTTTTTAAGAAATCTGCCCCTAAAATTGGTATTGATACTTCTGCCACAATAAAATTCCACACGAAATCTCGTCTAAGCCCAATATTTAGGTGAACTGTGCGAATGCCGAAAGTCTCGATACGGGTACCGTTTGCTGCGTAAATACTAAAGTCGGATATATCGCTTATGTTTTTGCTAAAGTTGACTGGTATTACTGATACATCTGCGCATGTATCGATCAAGAATTTGCGTTGTGATTTTTTTTCGAAGATTAAGAGATGATTTTAATTGATGTTTACAACCTGTAACACACTTATTTGCCTTGTCTTTGAAACGTCTGTGATACTAACATTCGAAATTGTTGCTTGATTCGCGAGAATTTGAGCGAGATCCGCGTTGGTTACTACGTCCTCTGGATGTACTACGCGATCGGAATCGGGTGTCTATTAACGCTGATATTTCTTTCATAATATGAGATTCAAAATTATGCCACCTTTCGTCGGGATTTGTTACTGACGGAGTGCTAGCCATGAGTGTGGATGTCGGGATTGTAACCGGGTGAGATGCGATGGAATGTATTTGTAATTGGGTCATCGTCTCCATTATGTTATCCGCTCGTTCAGCCAGGACTGATAGGGTCAAGTCGTTCTCAAATGGCGACAAAACCATTTGAACTTGCTGTGGCAAACGCTGCATCCACAATTGACGAATCGAATCATCGTTAAACCTAACACCGGCATCCAATCGAAACTTCTCGAGTAACTGGGATGGCTTTTTGTCACCCAACGACAAACCGTGCAATAAATTATGCAGTTTGCTCTTTTCTGACTCTCCCAGTCCTTTGATTACCTCCTGTTTAAAAATGGTGTAAGGTGTATCTCCTTTGTTTCGAGTTATTAAACCAGCGAATTGATCATGTAGCCGTGCGTCCAGTGCACTAACGGCGTATGAATATCGTGTGCCTTCCCTGACAATTCCAGCCACATTGAATTGTTGTTCGAGAATTTCGAACCATACCACTGGGTTCTGGCCGAATAATGGCTGGGGTGACTTGAAAGCTATATGTGCCACTTCCGCAAATTTAGGAATTGTTTTTTTTAAATCAGGGGTAATCTGTCTCTCGTTACGTAAAATTTCTGGAGCTATGCCTAAATCGCTGTCACTAGTAGGTGGAATCACGACCTGCGTCTCAGATAATTGAGCACGAACTAACTCCCTAACACGCGAATCGATAATGTCCCGCAACTGTGCCGTCGACAACGTAACCGTGTCCGTGGCGGAATCGCCAGAAGGAATCGTAGTCTCAGAACTCACCGAGGAAGACGGTGTATCGCTCGCGCCCTTCGGATTATTACCGCTAGCCACGCAGCGAAATAAATAACTGATTATTAAAAATGTGGCGGAAAAAATAAAAATTGCGCTCGCGAAAATTATCATCGCTTAATTAATTACTTGTTGGACACCGCAATAAAAAAAAAAAATTGATGGTACTTACATGAATTATGGAAAAATAAAAAATTTTGTAATGTTACTGTATTGTGTGTTTGTATTGTAATGGAGCCGAAATGTCTTCCAATGTTTGTAGTTTGTACTGTATATAAATGCGGTTATGCTGTCCAGATTGTTTCCAATGTTTGTGATGGCTGTTAAAATTCGATGCTCGTCCACAAAATTGCCTTGAATTGACTTATTAAACTTTGATGATTTAAGCCACAATTGAATTTTTCTTGTCCCTGTTGACAAAGTTAGGTTATGTGTTTTAACCCGCGTGTCGATGTATGTTTGCCCCGCTATGTGCGAACGTGAAAATATGTTGTCGCAAAAATTACGTAAAATGTATTTTCTTTGCCTGTTCGTAATTTATCACGTCGGATGGTTACCACTTTATGGGATTTTGTATGGATGTAGGGCGCTAGGAGGAGCTCTTACGCAATTCGTACTTCGGATGCACGAAGATATCAACGCGGACACGAAATGCGTGTGTATTATTTAATGAAACTAAACGCGTTATTTATACACTTGCTTTTTAGTTCTTGGAAATATTGAGAGTATTTTATTCATCGACAAAATATAAATTTTACATAAAATAATTAATTTCTTCTAGCGTTCTTCGCTTGGAAAAAAATATATTGTTTTTTGTTTTTTTTGATTTTACATTAATGTTTTCGGAGCGAATACTTAATATTAAAAATGTACTCAGCCATTTTTCGTTCTTTTTTGTTCCGCCCAACAAGCAATGCTATGGTATGCTAAAAATGACACGTAACGCATGATGCGTAAACGAATGATGCGTGATGCCACAAATTCTTTCGAATTCCAAAAGAAAATCGATTTTTTTATTTGCCAAAAAATATGAAAAAAAATTAATCCGTTTGTAGTTGGCTTGGTGAAGAAAAACACATTGTCATATTGACATATTCAAATTTAAATGAATTTACCAGTAACGTTCAAAAGATGGAAAACATTAATTTAAATGATTATAATGTTTGTTTTGATGAAAACGGTTTTGTACGTTACGAAAACGAGTGTGTTTACCTCGAAAATGTTAGAAGTAAGTTATAATTTAGAAAATCAAAAATAATTAACTTTAATTATGGACAATATTTTTTTTATAGCCGGCATCGTTATAACGGCGATATTTGAAGAGGTATGGCAAGTTATTTTAATTTAAAAATATTAAATAACAATGAGGATGGTAATTACGAAAATTTTCTAAAATATTATAAAGAAAATATTCAAATCATAAATATCATACAATTATTATTTTAGAGATACCAACAGTTCCCGAAGAGGCCGTTGGCAGTTCACAACCGCAATCAAAACGAGAGCAACCAAAACAACCAAGGCGAGCCCAAGCGAATCAATCAAAACGAGCCGAACAAGACATCAATGAGAAAGACGACGGAACAGTGGGCAAACAGCGCACAGTGAAATGGACCGATGGGCAAACAAGATATTTATTCAATTTATTTACAAATTATTTTCCAGAAGTTGGCCCATTGAAAAAATCCCGCTGGCAAAAATTGATGTGGCAATACATTGCAGATCAACTTACAGAAAAATATAAATACACATTTACTGCAACCCAAGTAGAAACTCGCTATAAATGTGTGATGCAGCGAACTAAAAAGTAGCGAACTAAAACTGAATTTGATTCTGAGACCGAATTAATTATCACAATGGATGACTTCCTGTCACCGGAATATTTATTTTCTGCCGGTTTGGAAGGGGGAAGTCAATTATTAATAAATCGACCCGACGACCATCCACCACTCCAACAGCTACAGCAAGAACGCATTCCAAATTTAAACCATAATTAACCATCACACCATCGCGTTCAGCAATATTATTTTTAGTACCAACGTCATCAACATATTATATTCCACGATCATCCACCACACCATCACCTTCAATGGATATATCGCCAACACAACCAAAAACTTCATCAACATATATATGCAGCGGCCACACCATCATCTTCACAAATTTCGGCAACACAATTAAATTCACAGATGTCATCTACAACACCCACCACAGACTCAGATAATCAAAAGAGAACAACAGAAAGCAAGAGGACGTCACAACAAGTATTAACCCAAGAGTTCCTCATATTAGCAAAAAAAAGGAATGAAATGCTCTCTGTCTATATGAAAGATAAGTTGGAACGTCAGCTAAAGGAAAAGGAAGAAAGCAGCGGGAAAAAGAAGAAAGGACAAAGGAAAAGGAGTTGCACAGCCGGGATAAAATGGCACGTGAACAATTTATAGATCGTGTATCTATATAGTTTTAATTATGTACACACACAGTTTTTAATTAATAAAAATTTTAAGTTAGGTATTTATAATTTATTTAAATATTATTTTGACAAAAATTTATTATTTTTTATTTAATGAATCACCACCATTGTTGTGCCAAATTAAAAAGCCAAGTGTTAGAGGAGCGACATGTTGTCGCGTTGAAATCCGAGACGAGACTGACGATTATTGATTTTCAATTATTTTAAGTTTATTTTGTTTTGGTTTTTCGTCGCGCAGTTGGTATGTCTGCACCAGTGAATAGGTGTATTGTTTTGCGAATGATAAGTGGTGTGCGCAGATGAATTGTGGTGAATGAGGGAACGAGTCGCCACAAATTAAAGGAAGAATATAAGGAAAGGCGTCATTTGGAAAAAATGGCATTGTTGGAGAATGCATGTTGAACAAACTGCATTGAATTAAAACTAGTTATAACTTAATTTTATATGTAAATATTTATTTTAAAATTTCCATTTTTGAAATTAAAAATTAAAATCCAACGAATTAAATCTTATTTTTATCTTTTACTTTATTTTACAAAATCAAAACGCATCCATAATACGAACACGTTTGAGTTCGCCTAAATGCTTCTCAACTACCTCCGACAAAGTTTCCATATTCTCATCGGTTGATGCTGCAGTTATCCTAACTTCCTCGTGTTCGGTTGTGCCGCCCTCATCCCATGAATCGTCGTTATCAATGTGCAAGTTATGCAGGACGCAGCACGCTAACACAAACTTGCACATTCTTTTGACAGTAAAAAAAACAATGTGTGTAGGTAGCCTCTACGCACGACAGAAGTGAAACTTTTTAAGCTGTAAATTTGTAATTACTATAATTTATCTTTTAATGGTCCAGCTGGCATATACAGTAAAATGTGTCGCTTTTCCGCAGCAAGAATTGAAGAAATAGTCAATTGATCCTTACAGTGTTATAGAAGTCTTATACAAAGTCAGAGTAGATACACCCAAATTAGATAATTGCACATTCTACATTATCTAGTTATTTTTCTCAATCTCTGTTACTCCATGATCTGGTAAAACAGGATTATCACAACTCGATACTAAATCTACCTATAGAGACACGATAAACGGAAAAAAAGCATTATTATTTACTAATACTGATATTAAAGCAACATTTTAGCTTTAGAACGCAAGCGAAATTGTGATGGTCTATTGTTCGGTTTATATTTTAAAGTGAATTTTGCTTAAGACAACCGTTTTCTTCAAGAGAAATTCAGAATACTAAATAATTTACCTAAAGTAATGCAACCAGCGATTGATGCATAGGTGCAGTTTTCTCATGTCATTTGGAACTATTGCAGAGTATAATTTCCATGTCTCATTTTGTAGCTAGCATACACCAATTGTTTCATTTTTGAATTGCCCGAGAAAAAGAAATACATTTTGTATTTAGTTTAAAAGTATTATATTTAATCTTAATTTACCAACTCTCTTTGTATGATCCTTTAAATATCTATACAAATTTCAGTTTTATAAGCTTCACTTCTCTATTTATTGTAAATTCACAATAAGTTATTTAACATAATAACCGCCTTCATCTAAATAGTACAAAAACATTAAGTTTGAGATATTTGTGTACAAATAAATTATTTACAAACACAATTTTTAGTACTTGTTTTATATAATATACTTGTAAATTGCAAACAATACCTCAATATACTATAAATCTAGGAGGCATTGACTCGACTGTTCGTAGATGTTGTTTTTGTATTGCTTTCAAACAAATTCATTCAATTTCGTTTCAATATTCTTTTGTTTTTTTTCGAATCATACCCTGCCTAAAAAAATTTCACTTCAAAAATAAAAGAAATACTGTCGTTTTTTTCGTTTCATATCGCTTCTTCATTTTTTGCTTGTAATTTTTGTTTTGTTTCATCGATTTTAAAAATCACCCCGGTACTAAAGAAGTTTCACTTCAAAAAATCGAGTCTGATAAGTTGCCGGAACTTTTGCTTTAATAGTACAAATGTATTCTCAATTTTTACTCTAGTTTGGCAGTGTCTTTCTCAATTTTTACCCCTTGAAGAGTAATGGATATCAAACCATGGCGGTTGACATTTATGTCGATCGAACCTTGTGTGCTGGCTTCCTTATGTATATGATCATCCGTCGATGCAGCCTAACACAGTTGAAAATTTTGCGAGCTGAAATTTCATAAATAAGGTCATAAAGTTATTCAAATAAAGTCATTCATAAAGCGTTCCCATTACCTGCTGAAATTCTTCCGACTTCCTTTTCTTCCTCGGCACTTCGAAATTTGATAATTTTCGGAGAAATAACAAATAAAAAATTTAGAATATTTGTAAGATGCGTATTTAAGCCGCTGACGGTGCTACATCAAACAAATTGAATTCCGACTTTTGGAACGTCAACCGAATGTTATTATTATTTGTCGGAAATAACTTGAATTTTCAATATTTCGTACACAAAATTATCTACAAAATACTGAATTGATTTATTGGCGCTATAAGAAAATCTAAAGACTTGTAAAGTCGTTGGTGAGTTCGAAAAAATCGGACAGAATGTTTTAGCGTTGGTAAACTAAACATGGTCTCTCTGTTCGACCAAAAAGTTAGTCCAATCTGTGTTGCAGAAGATCTGACCTACCATATAATTCCTAACAGAAAGTTGAAATTAAAATCTTATGTACGAAAATATATAAACTTTGATTAAATATGGCAACAATTTTAATTTTCTTGAATAATTTGATTAATTTTGATAGTTTTTGAAAAATTTCGGATTAAACGAATTCTCCAATTTAAGTGAACTATTTCGAAAATGAATGAAAATTATTCCGAATTAAATAAACCGTTTTACGGAAAGAATGAAAATTTCGAGTGGAATGAAACTTTTTCCAAATTAAGTGAAACCAAATTAAATAAATTGAAAAGCAAAAATTGTATCACTAAAATTTATAAAATATAACAGTAGTTAAATAAAAAAACGTTCTGGTTATCTTGTAACAGCAGGGAGTGTCACCTTCATGTCTAAAATGAAATTGGTCCAATCTGATGCTGTGACTGTTTCAATTCTTTATTCGACTACGCCTTCTAGATTCGGGTTTATCTTAGTTCTTAATAAGTTTCTTGCATTCCTTCGACGTAATTTGCGAAGGCCGTGTTCTATCGGATTTACGTTTGCAGATTGCAATAACCCTTTGCCAATTTTAGGTTAAATAATTAAAATGGTTTTAAATTGGAAAAAATTAATTGAACATACAAAAGTAGAGAGTACGGTTACGGAAGAAGAAACTTCTTTAGTTTTGTTCTGCTTCAATAAAGTTTTTCACCTGGCCCTTATCATAATTTCTGTTGCAAAACAAGTTTTATACGATTTCAAAAATTTTGGATCGCCAAACACGATACTTTTCTACCATTTATGTGATAGTCGGAAAATACCGCCAGCAAATTAAAGACGAAAATTATTTCGATTGTTTGTTATTTCTTGTGGTTGCTATATTAGTAGTAATTGCCTTATCGAACTGAACATAAACTGAGAGAATCGGATTTGTCCCTTAAAGTTGTCGTTCAGTTGCTACTTCAGCCGTAATTTAATTTTATTGAGTGTCCAAAAATGAATTAGTATAAAAATTAAATATTTTGATTCAAAATATAGTTAAAACCAAAATAATAAACCAAAATACACTCGAACCAAAACTAACCATAAAGTAACGTCACTCGCACAGTTCGGGTATGGTCCGTCATAAAATTGTTTATGAGCACCTGAATGAATATGTATGCAGAATTTTTAGGTGCTTCACGTGTCATTCAATATTATTTTATGATAAATGTTTATCTGTTTATTTTGTCAAAAAATTATCCAAGTAAAGGATCTTAAATAAGCAGCGCAAGCCCGTTTACATCTTTCTTCTTTCGTTTTATCCGATCCTAAGGAACATAGAAAATACCATCTCAAATATCAAACGATATCAATTTATTACGCACCATGAGAGAATCTAATTTATAGGGCGTGATTAAAGATAGAGTTTAATGGTGCATTCAGCGAGAAAAATTTGCTAGCTCATGATCACGAATTATTGAAATTTCGTCATTTTTTTACCCCTTCCAAATTTTTGTTTACTTTTTCTTATGGTTGCTCTTTTAAAAAAGTAACAAAAATTCGGAGGGGGTAAAAAAGTTGACGAAATTTCAATAATTCGTGGTCACGAGCTAGCAAATTTTTCTCGCTGAATCCACCATAAAGAACCACAGCTACACAGACTCCTCAAATCTCATCTTAGTTTTCATAAATTTATTAGTGTTTTATTTAACAAACAATAAAACAAATTTTAGTGATTTATGAACTTACTGGTTTTAAACTTATTTAATTTGATTTCATTTGTTTCGGAAAAGATTTCAATCAATTCAAAAAACGTTTATTTTAATTCGAAACAAGTTTCATTCATTTTAGAGATAGTTTCGCTTATAGATTAACCACCGTAAGGTGTATTCTTGATTCAGAACACAATCACAGAAACCTCAACAGAATATTATTTGCATAATCTAGTAAGTTCCTTCCCCTAAAATTGTTCATTTGCTGGCCATTACACTATTTATAATACCATTTCAAGCCACGATCACGCACTGACAGTAAGATAATATTAATCAAATCAATATTTAAAAAAACCTTATAAAGAAAAATAGAAAGTCTGAATAAAAATCGTTAAATTCAAATACGATACTCTTATCGTATGTATAACCATTAAACGGTATCAATTACTTACGGCACTAATTGAAATTGTTGATAATGAAAAGTGCTTAATCCAAGCACTCTCTCAATAAAAATGACAACTAAAACGAAAATCATCCTCGCGAGGAGACTTTTCGTTAGCCGTCTGGTGGTTAATAGCATAATGTAGCATAATTTAGTTTAGTCAGAAGTTTAGTCGAAAATATCGACATGAAGCACACAGCATTAATATTGGGTTTTATCATCCTATATTATGTTTTGAGATCCGCTAAAAACGATGGGTTGGATTATTTTGCTCTGCGAAGAAATTTTCTGAGATATGAGCAAAATAACCTAGAAAAATCCTTAAAAAAATGAAAAAGTTGGCGTTAACTCGGTAATTTCTAACAGAAACGATTTTTTAAAAAGACGGGAAGTATTGGATTTCATACTTTGTATTTGTTCGAATAATACTCAACAAACAACGTTATGTAAAAGTGGATAATTTTCGACATGCCTCTCAAAAAACTTATTAAACGAAAAAAAACAAATATTTTACTATACCCAATCGTATTTGTCACAATTGTTTTTTCTAAGCAGGTTTTGTAGTAAATATTTTTCTTTTGAAAGAAGCAGCGGTTTTAGTAATTTTTCGTAAAATGGATACTAAAAATAGCGTAAATTTAAGTTATCATAATAATTCTTCCTACTGGCTACTGGAGTTTGCATTACACGATTTTTCTGGAAGTACGTCTAGTAATAATTTTCCTTCACATAAAGAAGTGTTACATGTGTTTCAATATCATCACATTCGGGTTAAAAAAAAAATTCAGAAAATGCTTTTGTTACTAGGTACTACAGTGTTATTAAAAGTGTATCGCTTATGGCACACAGTAATGTTGTGGCAAAATTGAAAACATTATATCAAGAATATTTATCTTTCAAGAAAAATAAATTTTAAATCTAGAAAAACTATTCAAACAAGAAACATCTTTATAGATAAATTGTATAAGGAATTTATGTCAGATCAAAAACGAAAGCGGAAACAAATAATAGTAGGCAGTATAACGTACGACCAGGAAAACCCCGCCTAAGATTAAAAACAAAAATATTTTAAATGCTGTCGTATCAAATTCATTAGATCATACCAAAATGTCTTCTAGAGGTGCAACTCTTATGATATCAGTAGTGGGTTAAATATTCGGAGTTGATCTTAGTATAAAATACTAAAAAATATGAAATCACAAAAAAAACTCGCTCAACTGGCAGTAATCGTTACAGGTAAAAATAAAGACCAAATTTTATGAGTTCCGGAATTGACATCGTCAACTGGTGAAGCCCAGAGGCAGTTTAAAATTTACTGTGTCAATGGAATTTGACTGAAAATATTACGGGAATGTGTGCAGATACAACTGCAAGCAAAACTGGCGTACACAGAGGTGCTTGTACCTTATTGCAATAGAAACTAAAGAAAAACCTAATATACTTCGCTTTCAGACATCGCATGTTGGAGTGTATCATTTCTTCTATTTTTTATGTACTATTCGAGGTTCGTACAGGCAGGACAAAGTTTACAAACAAGAACCAACAACACGTAAGAACATGATTGAGCGAATCAGAAATGCGTGTGCTGAAATTCAACCAAACACACTTCTCAGTTGTGTACAATCATTGGAAATGCGTATTAATAAGTGCATTGAAGTCGCAGGCCATCATTTTGAACACTTATTTTAAGCTAAAATTATTTTATTCACCTGCCATTTACATTAATAAATTGTTTTGATGACGAATCTCGAATATTTCCAATGAAATCATACGTACTTTTAGTCGTAGAAACCGTATCTGCAATAAAAAATATGGCTTCCTATCTTAGTTTAAAAGTTAGCCCCGCCCCACCTACAAAGCGGGGGGTTGGGGACTATTTTTGTGCACTAATGTATTTCCCCCGCGGTATGATTAAATTTTGATTATGGACATTTTTTCCGTAGAGTGGCTATTTTTCGAGATATTTGATCGTCTCAGTTTAAAAGAAACACCCGGTATAAAACAAACAAAACACACCAAATGTCCCCAGCACACCGCCACAGGGAATACCGATTATAGAACTTACAACAACAGAATGTAACCAAGAAATAAAAATTTGCTGATCAAATGGTTAGCTTAATACAACAAGTAAATACAAAAAAAAATGAAACAAAATTGTGATTTTATATAAATACAGAAGGTTGTTGGTAGCAACGATCCGTCACTACAGTCCGTTGTCCGATGACACAGATGAACAAAATTCCGTTACTGTGATTTGGGTGGTAACACAGGTTACTCAATATGTGTAGGCACTGTTATACGCGCCGTAGAGTAAGCGGAACGACTTTTCCGCGCGTCGTTTTTGTTCGACGTGAATATATAGGGCTACATTCTCGATATCACATTGCAAGCAAATTAGCAATTTTGCTAGCTGAAATCGAGTTTTCACATTCTCAAAAATTTTTGCTAGCTATTAGCATAGACATTATACTAGATTTCTCATTTCATTGTAACTAAAGGAAAAAAACAAAACTTCTGATAATTCCAATGTTATCGTTGTGTTGTGTATTTTATAAGGCAATGATTTTAGAATGTGTTGCAAATATAATACGTATATGCAATACACCGATAATATTTGAATGGAAAATTTTAATTTTTTTTCTGTGTTTTTAGTCAAATGAGAAATCTATTATGATTGTCTATGCTATTAGTAATCAAAATAGCACAAAATCTTGCTATCAAGTTTTTGAGATGTTAAATCAAATATTAATGTATTTTTAGGTTAGGTTGTGTGACATTTCAATATTTGTTTCATCTTTGTTCAAATTGTTCCATCTTTATTTGTGACATAAACCATCTTTGTTTCAAAAATTATTCGGTTGTAAAACTGATTTGTTAAAACTTAAAATATTTGTTTAGAATTAAAAATGGAGTGGTTAATAATACGTCAAAGGTATCGCTTCAATATTCATCGAAAAGTGTTTCGTGGTAGGGAGAATCCCTTTGAATGTGAAGATGTAATTTTTTTTAAACGGTACAGGTTTACTAAAGATGCCGCCAAATTATTATTGAACTTCTTTCAGCAGACCTGAAACGAGAAACTTTACGAAGAAAAGCTATTCCACCTTTTTTGACGGTATAATTAAAGTAATAATAATTTCCTCTTCAGTGATTAGGTTTTCTTTTTTTAGAGCTATTCATTCTTGTTTCGTTATATGTCGTTGTGCAAAACCATAATGTCAAAATTTTATTCAGCATCACGGTGAATAAAAATAATATGGCGGATTTGCTAGACATATCGAGAATGTAATTTCTTATTTCCAAAATTGTCACTAGCAATTCCGCCTGTTTTGCTAATAGCAACAGGTTGTTTGCTAGATGTACGAGAATGTAGCCCATAGTATATCAAAATTAGATTACTTGGTACACCGAATATTCGTCGATCAATCAATAACCGGCAAGGTATCGGGAGACGAGATGGGTATAACTTTTCAGTTATCAGCCATACCACAATCCCAACGGGACACTAATTATTTCACGGGAGACAACTTTTCTCAACTACTCTCCGTATCACGTAATACATGTATGTACAGTATGATCAAAAAGTACCGGGAATTTGTAATTTAAATTAACCGCTCTCGACCGATTCGGATATTTTTTTTTTTTTAAGTTGGTAGATCCTATACTGACATCTGTGTGTAACTTGAGTGGGATCAGATGATTAGTGTTTGTTTGTGAGCTGTTCATAATAGACAAGTTTTTGTGTTTTGTCGCATTTTAACATGAACAATTTTATTGAGCAAAGATTTTGCTTGACATTTTGTGTTTTGAACGGAATTTCTTGTGCTGAATCGTTGGAAATGTTGCAAAAAGCCTTTGGGGAGTCTGCTCTATCAAAAACCAGAGCATATGAATGGTATAAAGTGTTTAAAAATGGTCGTGAAGTGGTTGAAGACTTGCCTTGTTCTGGACGCCCTTCCACATCGAATACCGATGAAAACGTTGAAATTGTGAAGAAAACTGTGCTTGAAAATCGTCATGTGAGTATTAGAGAGATTGTTAGTGATCTTAACATCTCATACGGAACCGTTCAGCACATTGTTGTAGATATTTTGGGCATGCCACACGACCACGATAATGCGCCGTCACACAAAGCGCGTATTGTGACAGATTTTTTGACCAAACACAGCGTAAATATCCTTGAGCAGGCACCGTATTCACCCGATATGGCTCCGTGCGACTTTTTTCTCTTCCCTCGACTTAAATTACCACTTCGTGGAAAAAGATTTGAATCTCTGGAAGCCATAAAACGAAATGCGACGAAGGAGCTGAAGGACATCCCAGTTTCGGCCTACCGAAAATGCATGGATGATTGGGTTAAGCGTTGGCACATGTGTGTTGCTTCAGATGGATGTTATTTTGAAGGAGATAAAATAAATTTGCCCGAAAATTAACACAAACTTGTTTTATTTACAATTTCCCGGTACTTTTTGATCATACTACCCGCAGACTTTTACTTCATTTTGGTTTTTTTTTGGATTTTAACTTAAACTTTATTTTCTTTGTGCGATGATCTCCCCACCTTTTTTCATTCCTGTCAAACTTATATATCTAATCTCTCCTATCGGATACGAGCGCCTATAACTTATTTGGGCAATATCAGAACTACTTGACACTTGGCTTTCGTTACAGCTACACACCGACTTACGCACAATCTTTTAGTTACCGGTGCGCACGGACTTGCGCATCCCCAGAGTCAAGTGTAATAATAAGTAATTTCTTTATTTTTATGGAAATTTAAACTACTTACGGCCCCCTGGTAACGATCATTCGTTACAAGTTCTTTAAAAGGTACGAATATAATGTCGTTTTCGATTGAATCAAAAAAAGCACTCTGAAGGGGAAAATTTTGGTTTTTTTGCTTCTAGTGTATTAAAACGATGTTCTGAGGGTTAAATATTTTTTGCTCGAGAACACTTTTCAGAAATCTCGATTTTTTCATAGATTTACCCCTCTTTTACATAAATATGTTTGTAGGTTTATTTTGGTTTGGCTGATTGGCTACCGTTTTCAGTTTGAAAACTTATTATGGCTATTAATTGTTTAGAAATATCATTAAATTAATCTCAACATTGCATCGACAACTAATTTTTTAGATTTTATATTTGCAATTTTCTAGTTTTTTTATATTTTGGCAGATAACCCACAAACATAAAAGAGCAATGAAATTTTCTTGTTTTGTGATATTTTGAAATATGAAAATACTAACCGTTACCGTGTTTTTTTATAATTCTCGATAGATCTCAATAGATCGCATCCAGATGTTCTCTATTTTTGTGGTTAAACTGCAATAGATTCAGTTTATTTTTATCAAGAACAACTTTTTATTCAACATTTTATCGTTTTTAATTTATTTATTTTTTTTTTTTTTCGCTGGCGCTACATCCCATGGAAGGATTTGGCCGCTTCATATTGAAGTTTCGTAATCATTATTTTAATGGATAATGAGTGATTAATTCATTGATCCTACATTAACCAGCTGTGATTTTTTCATCAACCGCCGGGGGATATGATACTATTTACCGCAATCCACAAGTTTTTTTTTGCGAAAAAAATGGAAAAATCGAAAAATGAACCTGTTTATCATTTTTCGTAAAAGTTGCTCAACATTTAAATGATCATAGTAACATTTGAAAGAAAAAAAAAAGTTTTAGTATTTCCGTCTCATTTTTTATATGGAAAAAATGTATTCGCATTTTTCCTTATGTATTTATAGTTTTGGAATAACAAAATATAATGAAAACAACAATGAAGTAGCGTTGTCAAAATAAAAACAATTCTTAGTGCTGCGAGTGCCAGTATTTTTAAGTGGATGATAGAAGTAGCTACAATTTCCCAATTTTTTCTTTGCAAATATCTGAATAGATCTATCGAGACTTATAAAAAAACACAGCACGTGTAATTTCCAAAGCAGCTTTTCGGACATTTTCATGACATACTTGGTACCTACATGAATCATTAGTGACCTTAGCTTTTATTGACTCCCGTATTAGCATTCAGGATAAAAGATTTATGGTTAAGGCTTTTAATGAATAAACAAATAACAATCAAAAATTGAAAATAAATTTATTAAAGAAATGAAAATTAATAATATTTCTCTTATTAATAATATTTCTTTTGGGCTTTTTGGATAAAGATCCTTCATTATGATGGTATGCAGAGCTTATCTACAATGAAGTAGTACAAAAAATTAAAAAATTTAAAGTAACAAATGATGTTGCAGAACGCGCAGTTTGCTTAGAGAAAAACTTAAGTGGTCAAATATGTTGTAATGAAGATCAATATCACAGCTTACTTCACGGTGTAAAGCACAATAGTTAGGAAAGTTTTCCCAACTTGCACAAAACAGGAAATAACGCAAGGGTACACTACAAAATACATAACTATTTATAATGATTGAGAACACTATAGCGAGAGAACGCCACATCTGGTCAGAGCAATTCTGGTGTCAACTCCACATAAATTTTAATTAAAATTAAGATCTACAATATGGCGATTAACAAGGCTTGAGAGCACCATAAAGGAGACTGCCTCATCCAGTGGCGTAACCAGAAATTTGTTAAGTAGGGTGTGGGGGGGGGGCGGGTTTAAGTAAAAAATAGTTCATATAAGGGAATAATGCATAAGAGGATTTAATTAAAATACATTTTTTATTAATTTTATATTCATTCGTCGTGAATCTAAGGCCGATTCATCGAAAACACTTGTTATTGATACATCTACATCTCTGTTAATATTTCTGTACTCACAAGTTAAAGTGGTTAAACTCAACTTTAGCCAAAATCAATGTTTCGTTATTTTCAAAATGTTTGGTCGATTTCGGGTTTTCCCCTATTTTCAACTTCCTTCTCTGATATATTTTAGGCTACCTATTACCTAACATTTGGTATAACGGCTAACCTCAAAAATAAATTTAATTTAAAAAACATTTTTTTTATAAAACGACTAAAAGTTATTTAATCAATCGTTTATTACAAACGTATCAGTAAAAAACGGTTTGGAAAAAATAGGCTAAACTCAATGTAAATATTGGTTCAACATTAATTTTACGTTTTAGTGAAGTGAGAAATCCGATTTAATCGGATCAAATTCCGGTAAAATTAATAGAATGTCTACCAGATGAAGAATGGAGGCATTTAATGAAAACCTTTCAAACCATATGGATCACGAACTGCAACCCGGAAGAATGGATGGAAACAGTCCAAATTCCATTAAAAAAAGTACCAAATCCAAAAACAACCTCTGATTTCAGAAGAATTACGATGACAGATGTTGGTTATCGAATTTATTCAAAATTGCTTTTAGGCAGATTAATCAGATATATGGAAGAAATGGGTTCATACCAAGCGGCTCAACAGATGCTCATATGTTTGTATGTAGTAAGACACCGATCAACAGATGCTCATATGTTTGTATAGTAAGGAGAATCATGGAAGGGGAATGGAGAGTGGGTAGGACACTGTATGTTCTGTCACTGGACATTATTCGGGCATTTGATAGTGTTAATCTATCAACTTTGACAACCATGCTTAAGTATGGAAACATACTGCAATACCTAATCAACCGAATTGTTAAAACTTGCCTCTGGGAAAGAACGTCTATTATGTGGTGTCAACAAAGAACGCAGATGAAGGAAAACATTTTTGGAATAAAACAAGGTAGTCCATTGTCTCCTTGTCTATTTAACATTGTGTTGGATAATATTCTGCAGATACTAGTGGAAGTGCATCTGTATGTTAAACTAAATCAACATGAAAACATACAATTACCGTTGCTACTGGCCTATGCAGATGACATAATCATCCTATATACGGATTGAATACAAATATCAAATATCGTAGAGGAACTAGTATATCTGCTAGAAACAGTAGGATTGGAAATAAATGACAACACATCAGAGTTATTAATCAGATCTCCATTAGACAGTCACTCTTTCCCAGAAGAACTAAATATCGGGGAAAGAATATAAAGCAAAAAACACGATTAAATGCCTGGGCACGCATCTCACAAATGAATTAAACAGGAAGGAAACTATAAAAGTGCGGTGTGGAAAAGCAATTGGAGTAAGCAAAATGCTTTCATCGTTCATAAGAAGCAATCAAATCCCGAGAGACACAGTCATTAAAATGTACAAGGCGATTATAGCTCCAGTTTTGACATATGGTCTCAAAGTAGCAGCACTCACAAAGGCGAATAGAATCAAGCTCAAGCGATGCGAGAGCAGAATTCTATCGGAAATGTTAAGGTTTTCTTCTGAGAGACCACCAAATCGAAGTGCAAGGAGGGCATTAGCAGGAAAAACAGTTTGTATAAGAGTAACTGGGGTCATGTGTTAAGAAGGAACGGAGGTCACTTATTTAATGAAGTAATGCGTATACTCATAAAGACAGGAAAATAGGCCAGCAGTGTTATTCATGGAAAACATCACTCAAATCTGATGTTAATAAATATGTCACTGTCACATCGGAACAGGAATGGAAAATACTAGCCAAAGACAGAAAGCGGTTAAAGCAAATGGCAGAGAAATTATACGAAATTGAGGGGTCATCTTCAGCAGGGACGTCAAGTTAAAGAGGTAAAGAATAAAGGTACTTAAACACTCGCACCTAAGGAAATAGGTGGCTAATGAGCATAATGAGTTAAAGCGGCATTTAAATAGAAATAAGTTAGATGGAATCTAACAATAAGTTAAATTAAAAGGGGTGGTGCTACAAGTAGGTTAAGCTAAAAATTATATTTAATGTTTTTAAATAAAAGAAATAGGAAAAAAAAGCTAGAAGGAGTTTGTATCAATGATGGGCGGCTAAATTGATCGTTTTTGCCAATAGCATATGAGATAATATTTAAAAAAATATTTAAAAAAACTGGACGAGGGAGATGTAACACATCACTAGTTTATAATTTTTGTGGAAAGGAAATTAAGCAAATTACATAAGAAAAGATCAAATTAAAGGATGAATACATCGTAATAGGTACAAGAAAGAGAAACGTTTGTATGTAACGCATCTTTAAGGTGACAAAAGGGATTGCTTCAGCAAAAGCAGCAAAAAACAATAATCCTTACCAACTTATTAACACCATTCATCATAGAAAAAAAGTAAATAAATAAATACTATCATAATATGGGAAGTTAATCGGTTGTGGGCTTGTGGCTCACTTTGGAGGGAGAATCCCGAGCTGTAATGTGGAAAAACGACAGTTCGATACAGTAGATTTCGATAAAGTTAGAACCTTTAATATTTCCTTATCCTGTAGTAATAGAGACCCTCGCAGGATCAGGATTCCTAATCAGTTCGGTCATCTAATCATGTCTTATAACATAAAGCAGATTTCTTTGAATGATTAGGTGATAATCGAATGCAGTAGCTGTGCAGTAGTATGCATGCACTCAATTCATTCAAATGCAGCGTTATTTGAAGAAATGTGGAAGTCATCCAGACATGCACATACATGGTATGTTATAGGCTACCAGCTTAACAGCTGCCCTGTATTCTAAATGTCCAGAGAGTACCAGAGGTATAATTGGAAATTACTGGAAGCCGTAGTCACAAATAATATATAATCAATTACGATTCTGTGATTTGGTGGCTTAGTATTAGGAGATTTATGTTGCCATTACCAATTGTGGCATTTATAGAAACAAATTTAAGAAAACGAGTGACACTATTTAAGGACTACTTTTGCTCAAAATAACGGAATATTATAGTAAACAGTAAATGGTTCCATCGGCGACATATAAAGGACGGTTTATGGAAAAGTGTCGTTCGATAAGTCGGGATAAACTTAATTTTTGTTCAATAACAAAAAAAGGAAGGCGTTATTATCTAATTAAAAATTCTGCGTGTGAGATGTGAAAGAATGGTTTTACGGCCGTTGATTTAGATGTGCCAACGGCTACTGTGCTGAAATAATAATATACATACCATACAAAATTTGAAACTTCATAATTTTACTTTAAACCGTTTAGACAAATTACATAAAGTTTTTTTTTTTTTAACAAATCCATACCATATGGCATTCAATTCATCTTCATATTGATTTATTTATTTATGATTTGGGTTTTATATTTTATGTTTACATTCACAAAATACAAAAACGAAAAAAAAAAAAATAAAAAATCAGGATTAATGAACTTTAAAAGTTTCAAGATGTTTTAGTTCGTTTTTGTTATAAAACAGGAAATTAAAAGAAAAAAAAAAAAAATTAAAAATTAATTTTAAAAACGAAAGAAAATAGTTTCAGCAAACAATATGTCCTATATATTATGTACATAAATTTGATATTAATTTACATAGTTGCCGCCATCATTAATTGAAGATTAGCGATCGGATGTCAAGGATATGTGCGATATCTTCCAAATAATAAGCCGATACATATACATTTGTATGGCAATTAAAAATACCGATCGAATCGAATGTTATAAAATATCCTTTTGTGTATATAAAATAGACAGACGACCGACTTTCTTTAATCTAAACAAAACAAAAAATAAACAAGAATACAGTTGATTATCGTCATCGTCCTCGTCTAATTGCATTTCCATAGGCATTATGGTAGTAGTTGTACGTTAAACATTTTATAAATTTTCAACTCGATCAATAAAGTGTATAAATGTATGAGTGTTAATATGTTCTATATGTCTGTAGTACATCATGCAAGTATATAAACCGAATGCATGTACATACGTACATATTAAATTAACATCTGCCTTATATAAAGGGAAAACCTTTAAAGCAAAAAAAAAAAAGTAGCAGCAGCAACAACAAACACTACACAACACGAAAATGAAAATTAAATTTCGGTATGTTATGCGTGTGCATTTATATCGAAAATTATATTTCGTGTACATAACTATTGTATGACGATGGGCCAACACAAAACTGCATGCATTCACCAAAAATTTTATGTTTTTTTTTATCTTTAGATTAGATATGAATATATTATGTTATTTATGTTTGTGTGGATTCATTAAATTAAACCACATTTTTGCGATTGATCGATTATTTTTTTCTATTCGAATACATATTTGTGTAATTTGCCCGCCATTTTGTTAGTTCTTTTTGGTTATTAATCCTGTGAATTGTTACTTTTAGCCGTACATTATATTACATAATATAACGAACATAATTAATTTCACATGAATGGATTTTAAATTTGTATGTAAATAATGCCTTTGGTTGGTGGGCTAATCGGATTTATAATAAAGTTCACGATCGACCGACTAACTTTATTTTCAATGTACGGAATTAGTAGAATTTCAAAAAAATATCTAAGTAAGCCAACTTGCGATGGTGCACTTGTTTAAAAACAACTTTAATTCGAGCTTTTATTAAAACAAGCAACTGACTTAAATTTTTTATTGACCGATCTTTATTGAATGATTTGGAATATTTCATCTGGTTTATTGAAACTGTTGACATTTTAGAAATGAAAAATGGCCTAGTACCTTTAGAAAATATAGCGATGTTACACGACTAAGTAGCCATCAAAACCAAAATTGGAGAAATGGTGAACATAAAGTTCGAATACAATCAATAATCAATATAATATGTTATTTGTTTTACATTTTTATAAATACAGTGATACCTCGCTTAAGCATAATTCGTTCCAGGACCTTACAGTATCAGATAGCTTGTCTATACAATAGCCATAGATCCTGTGTAGATACGTGGAATAGTTCTGAAAGTATCCCAGCAGGTTTTCCTCCTGTTTCTAAAAATAGTTCTATTTGTGGCTTCTGTAGCCAATACATACTGAAGAAAGCAGTGATCAGAAAAGGAATGGTCATCAGACACTTTCCAATTCACGAAACTATCCTTAATAAAATCTGAGACAAGCGTTCTTTATATCTGAGCTCTTAAAATCTGAGACTAGTTAAAAAAGTGGCTTTGCACTCAAAATTACATATTTGAAGGTTAGAACTAAGAATAAAATGAAGGAGTAACTCACCTCCCTCGTGTATACCTTTACCCGTCCTTCCCCCATATTATGTGGTGTGAGTTGAGATCACTGCCCAGGGTGACTCCTACTTTTCGATTTTGAGCATCCGTTAAAGCACCTCTAAGAATTGCAGGTGGTATACCATCATCTTATGGCAAACAATGATAACACAAAAAGAGTTAAATGGTCAGAGGAGAGAAGCAATAATACAAACTTAAACCCGAATATGTCGAGAAGGCAGTTTAAAGCTCCCAATTTGATTTCGGTGGAACAAAGGAATCTAAATAAATTAAAACGCGTTCAAGTGGAGAATGGAAATTTAAAAGAAAAATTGAACAAATTGTAGGAATTTTTTAAAGACTGGATTATGACATAACTATAGTGATGAAGTAGGGATGCTACAGGACAATATATTTGCAGCAATAATGGAGATTAATTCAGAAACAGAAGACATACCAGATAACGGAGCGATTAATGAAGCTAATCGTCGATTACCCCTATATAAAGTACAAGTTGAACCTGAAACAAATATGTTGAAACTATTCATCATAAAAGTTTTAAATTATCAGTGAATATCTTGGGAACCACTCCAAAACGGGACAACACAATGAAATGCAAAAAATGTCAAAGGTTTGGTCACGCCACGCAGCAGCTAACTGCAATCTAAAGTATAGATGTGTAAAATGTGCAGTGGAACATGGCCTAGGAAAATGTGCTATACAAACAAAACCAGAGAATGCACGAATTTATTGTGTGAATTTTAAAAAAACTGACATCTAGCGTGAAACAGAAGAAGCCTAGAGAAATACCAATATTGAAATCCACATTTGTCAGTCCAGAAAATGGAACATTTACTGATTGGTTAAGACAAAATAACAGTAACAATGATAATTCTAACGTTCAAAAATTAATGGCGAAAGTGGATGCTATGGCAGTAACAATCCAAAAACAAAGTGAAGAGATTGCTCAACTACATATTAAGTTTAATAAATCAAATAACATGAAAGACATAAAAATAATTGCATTAAATGTACACTCCATAATTAATATCAACAGACGTTTAAATTTACTAAATTTTCTAAAACAACACAAATCAGATATCATGATGCTCAATGAAACAAAACTCAATTATAGACATAATTTAGAATTTCAAAATTATAACAGGACGAGGGACTGCCATATTAATACAAAATCAATTCAAATTTGAACACACAAAGAAAAATAAACTAATCTTCTGTACAGAATTGAAACATCCATAAAAACATTAAATTACAAAACAAGATAATTTGTTTCTAATTTCAATATATTGTCAAGGAAGCAAGGATGGGAGAACCAATTCGAAAAAGAATGGGTACAAATATTTCAAGAATTAGATCTAACAAACTTAGCTAACTATTATGTTATAGCAGGAGACATAAACACAAGGCACACAATCAGTAATAATAAAGGCAAGGCACTGGACTAAATAAGTGGCTATCTAACAATAATTTCAGTTACAAGGCCCAATTATATAAAACAGAAAGACCTACTTACACTCCTTTGGGAAGTTACTTGGACATTGCGATAATTGACGAACGTTTAAATATCAAAATAAATCAATACGAAGAAATTCCTACTCATTCTTATGATAGCGATCACAAAGCTATAGAAGTTGTAATAACATCGATGAAAACTAATGAAACCGATAGTGAAACTCTAGCAGAACCATGATACAACTTCATAAACATGAACTGTATCAAATGGAAGACAACTCTAGAACAATTATACAAGAGATATTTGAGAGACAACAACATAAACATCTTGGTACCAACGGATAAAAACATCAATAACCAAGATATTGAAAATTATATTGTTTGCATTACGGAACTAATTAAACAAATCTTAAAAGTGAACTCACCGGAAATCAGACAACAAAACAATATGGAATGTTACACAAATAAAACAATCGAAAATTTGCATAAACACACGATAACACAAAATGTAAAGCTACAAATCAACGATTATTGGAAAAACAAGCTGAATGCCATAAGACCAGGGAACAAAATGTTTCAAGCAAATTATGTAGTTCAAGCAAAACGGGACATGAATATTAACGTGCTAGAAATTGAGGAATGATGTAACAAAAGTAGGCAATAAATATGTCAGCTATAACACGCAGGATAATTTGAATATTGTGGGTCATTAAATACAAAAACATACAATTCCGAATGTGACACTAGAAAAATTGTCACATGAAAGAAGCATTCAGCAAAGCATTGGAGCAATAAAACAGAAATACACTCATGAAACGACATATCATATCACCAAGTGTATTTTTAGTAACACAAATAGAGCGAATGCAGTAATAGAAAATGGGACGGAAAAATATTTTGTAACGGTTTCAAAAACAAAAGATAACTTAAGAGCAGGAAATTCTAAAATATCGTACAGACTGGATGGAATCTTTAAAATCTGTGCAAAAATATATAAATCATTATTTACCTTCCTCGAGCTGAATCTACACATTACCCAAAACAAATTAAGGATAAATTCCACGGCACTAATAATTGTATTTCACCGTCTAATTCCACGACGAGAAATTTTGACGTTTCATTCCACCAAAGCGGGATTTATTTTATAATTTCACTGAACCGGAATGCGAAATTCTCGCTTAGAACAAAAGTCCGTTCCACAAAATAATTTCACACAACCGGAATCTACCTACCTATATGTTAAAACCTAAACAGCAAAATTGCTACGGGAGTAGTATTCATCGACATGGAGAAACTTTTGAATCGGTATTGTTAGATGGTTTATTATTTAAATTACAGGAAATGCAGTTCGATACAGATTTGATCCAGATACTAATTGACATGTTATAAAACAGAAAATTTAAAATTACAAATGGAATCGAAGATTCCACACAAATATTTAATATAGTCAACGGATTGCAACAAGGTTCTATTAATGATCCTAAACTATTTAATTTATACACAGAGGAGATAAGTAACAACAAAATAAATAACAATAACTTACAATCAATAGCCTTTGCAAATGACATTGTTATATACAGTGCAGTATCAAGTCAGCATAATACAAAGTAGTATACAAAGCGTAACGAATTTCATCAACGACTATCTTTATACTTGGACAATTAGATTAAACGAGAAAAATGTGAAGCCATCCTATTTAGAAAACCATGTCAATTAGCGAGTAACGACACAAAGAAAACTTCGAGAAGCCTGACAATACAAATTAATTGATTTAACAGTTTAAACGTGAAGCAAAAACCTTCAATAAAATATTTAGCAATTAACATCGACCTTTTCTGCTATCTCCATCCGCACTTAAACATTCAACTGGAAAAAGCTATATAGGAAAACTTTTATGAATTTAGTGCTACTTATACGGATGTTTGAGCGCAAAGTGCATTAGACATTGCAGGGGGCAATATCGAAAAGCTGAAACAGGTTACAAAGAGTATATTTCAAACCAGAAACAGTATGATAATATTGCAGCTGATAATTGATC
Source organism: Tipula helvola (assembly GCA_963556165.1). Taxonomy (NCBI): domain Eukaryota; kingdom Metazoa; phylum Arthropoda; class Insecta; order Diptera; family Tipulidae; genus Tipula; species Tipula helvola. Next base: position 181,135,658 of record OY744483.1, on the reverse strand, counting down.
TACATATAATATAATCTATCTCATAAGAAATCATATAAAAAGAGCAACAGCAAACGTTAGCAACTCACTAATATATTGACCGTACTTTACAAAGCATAGACTAATTCGGCAAATGATAGCAAGGGGCAGAATACCAAGGCCTGAAGTTTTCCTCTTCCTTGATAAAAAAAAATACATACAAGATCAAAATCAAATCCCCGTAATCTACCACATTCAAAGAAGAGTAACCGAAAAAAATTTCGAGGAAAGAAAATTTATAAATTTTAATGAGAATGTAAGATGTAGCACAGCGTTTCGAAAAATTGAGGGTTATAAATTCATCAAGAAAAATGAAAAATATTGGTGGTTACAACAATCTAATCAAAATAATAATATGGATGGATTTGTTAAAAAAAACAACTAAAATAAAGTATTTAAACTCAGTCCAGAAAGTTCTGATTATAATAACAGAGAACATAAAACAGAGAAAAATTAATAGTAATTATACCACTTGAGAACCAAAATAGGTCAGAAGTAGACAAAAAGTTAAATAGATCTTGTGAATTTTTGGCGTACATCACGCCAGAAATTCCATTTTAGAAAACCCAAGTTTTCTATATATAACTAGCTGACCCGGCGAACTTCGTCCCGCCCCAAATTACTTCGTTTCGAGCAAATACTTTTGTCCTTCACGAAAATTGATTTTGATGATAGAAAAAATCAAACAACTCAACTCTATTCTCAATAGATGATTGAGTTGAGTGGACATTCCATTCCATTTTCATCGAATTCAACACTAATGTATTGAAAAGTGAATGAAATGTCGATTCAAACTCAGGCGTCTTTCGAAAATTGAGTTGTGTTTTGGATTTTTTCTCTCATTGTGGAAATGAATTGGAGTCAGTTGGAATTCAAAAGAATTCAATGTATTTTATTCGAGTGGAATTAAATCGAATACAGACGCAAATCAATACAATGCATTGTGGTAAACAATATTTCTAGTTCTGTTCTCCGGCGCATAAATGAACAACGATGATGGTTTGCCAACTCTCGAACACGCGAAGTACAACTGACCATGAGAAAAACACGGAAATTCTAGATTTATTCCGCACACTTCCAACGATTGACCTTGCGATTTGTTAATCGTCATAGCAAACGCCAAACGAACGGGGAACTGAATGCGCTTGAAGTCGAACGGTGTGTCAGTTGGAATCATAGGAATTCTCGGAATTAGAACATCTTCTCCTTTGAATTTGCCCTTGATGATCGTCGCTTGAATCACGTTGTTCATCAGTTTCTTCACACTCAATCGCGTTCCGTTACACAATTTCGGATGGTTCAGATTGCGCAGCATGATTATTACAGATCCAACCTTGAGCATCAAGTTATGCGGTGGTCCGACTTTTCCAAAAGATTTTCCAAAAATTTTCTTTTGTAAGAACCATCTCCTGGCAATTTCAAATACAATTAAAAACGATTAAGCCTAATCGGTCATCAAAACATACAAAATATTCAAAATTTCATTGAAAAAAAAAATTCAATTTTCTTCGGGTTTTTTCCGGAAGTTTCCGTGTTTTCCACTCAGATTTCCCAATTTTTCTCTTCTAAAAGACCATCTGGTTTGGATACGCGTCAAATCCCGTACAAAAACATAATTTTTCGATTTTCCGAATTTTTCGACTTTTCCGAAGGATTTTCAAACACAATAGAAAAAGATTGAGCCTAATTGAGCCTAATCCGTCATCAAAACATACAAAAAATTCAAAAATTCATTGAAAAAAAATTCAATTTTCTTCGGGTTTTTCCGGAAGTTTCCGAGTTTTCCACTTCGATTTTCCAATTTTTCTCTTCTAAAAGACAATCTGGTTTGGATGCGCGCCAAATCTCGTACAAAAACATAATTTTTTGATTTGCCGAATTTTCCAACTTTTCCAAAGGATTTTCCAAAAATTTTCTTTTGTAAGAACCATCTCCTGGCAATTTCAAACACAATAAAAAAAGATTAAGTCCAATCGGTCATCAAAACATACAAAAAATTCAAAATTTCATTGAAAAAAAAAATTCAATTTTCTTCGGGTTTTTCCGGAAGTTTCCGAGTTTTCCACTCAGATTTTCCAATTTTTCTCTTCTACAAAACATCTGGTTTTTACCATCTGGTTGGCTACGCGCCAAATCCTATACAAAAACATAATTTTTCGATTTTCCGACTTTTCCGAAGGCTTTTCCCAAAATTTTCTTTCGTAAGAACCATCTCCTGGCAATTTCAAACATAATAGAAAAAGATTGAGCCAAATCGGTTCAGCCGTTCTCAACTGATGTGCGCACATACATTTTTTACACCATTTGACTAAAGCACAGCAATTCTTCATTTTTATATATAGAGATTCGCACCATTGGGATTGTGCAATTTTGTGCCTGTGATTAAAAAATTTGTGCATAGCCTACTTTAGGAAACAGGGTTGGATTTCTCATGTGATTATCACACCAGAAATCCCATATATACCGTTTACGTAATAAAACATATTTTTCAGTTAACAATGATTGTGCAAAATTGTGCGTTACTAAACTTACCTTAAAAGAAGTTTATATTGGCCAGAATCGGCCATAGAACATCTACAATTTATCAAAATCGTGGTTTTTTAAAAAAGTTGTATGGGTGATTTCCAGAAATCCTACCTTTTATTAACATTTGAATTAAAACATAGCATATGTAATATTCTGGCCAATATTCACGTTTGTGCATATTATACTTTAGCCAGAATCGGCCATAGAACATCCACAATTTATCAAAATCGTGGTTTTTCCAAAAAGTTGTATGGGTGATTTCCAGAAATCTCAACTTTTATTAACATTTGAATTAAAACATAGTATAGTCAATATTCTGGCCAAGATTCACGTTTGTGCATATTATACTTTAGCCAGAATCGGCCATAGAACACCCACAATTTATCAAAATTGCGATTTTTCAAAGAGGTTGTATGGGTGATTTCCAGAAATCCCAACTTTTATTAACATTTGAATTAAAACATAGTATAGTCAATATTCTGGCCAAGATTCACGTTTGTGCATATTATACTTTAGCCAGAATCGGCCATAGAACATCCACAATTTATCAAAATCGTGGTTTTTCCAAAAAGTTGTATGGGTGATTTCCAGAAATCCCAACTTTTATTAACATTTGAATTAAAACATAGTATAGTCAATATTCTGGCCAAGATTCACGTTTTTGCATATTATACTTTAGCCAGAATCGGCCATAGAACATCCACAATTTATCAAAATTGCAATTTTTCAAAGAGGTTGTATGGGTGATTTCCAGAAATCCCACCTTTTATTAACATTTGAATTAAAACATAGTATAGTCAATATTCTGGCCAAGATTCACGTTTGTGCCTATTGAACTTTAGCCAGAATCGGCCATAGAACATCCACAATTTATCAAAATTGCGATTTTTCAAAGAGGTTGTATGGGTGATTTCCGGAAATCCCACCTTTTATTACAATTTGAATTAAGACATAGTATAGTCAATATTCTGGCCAATATTCACGTTTGTGCATATTATACTTTAGCCAGAATCGGCCATAGAACATCCACAATTTATCAAAATCGCGGTTTTCAAAGAGGTTGTATGTGTAGTCAATATTCTGGCCAATATTCACGTTTGTGCATATTATACTTTAGCCAGAATCGGCCATAGAACATCCACAATTTATCAAAATCGCGGTTTTCAAAAAGGTTGTATGTGTAGTCAATATTCTGGCCAATATTCACGTTTGTGCATATTATACTTTAGCCAGAATCGGCCATAGAACACCCACAATTTGTGTCCTATGGCCGATTCTGGCTAAAGTATAATATGCACAAACGTGAATATTGGCCAGAATATTGACTACACTGTGTTTTAATTCAAATTGTAATAAAAGGTGGGATTTCTGGAAATCACCCATATAACCTCTTTGAAAACCGCGATTTTGATAAATTGTGGGTGTTCTATGGCCGATTCTGGCTAAAGTATAATATGCGTGAATATTGGCCAGAATATTGACTACACTGTGTTTTAATTCAAATTGTAATAAAAGGTGGGATTTCTGGAAATCACCCATATAACCTCTTTGAAAAACCGCGATTTTGATAAATTGTGGGTGTTCTATGGCCGATTCTGGCCAATATAAACTTTTTTTCACGTAAATTTAGTAACGCACAATTTTGCACAATCATTGTTAACTGAAAAATATGTTTTATTGGGTAAACGGTATATATGGGATTTCTGGTGTGATAATCTCGTGAGAAATCCCACCCTGTTTCCTAAAGTAGGCTATGCACAAATTTTCTAATCACAGGCACAAAATTTCACAATCCTAATGATGCGAGTTATATATAGAATACTTGGGTTTTCCAAAATGGGATTTCTGGCGTGATGTACGCGAATTTTTGTATTATTCTTATAACATCAACATTACTGTAATATATTAAGAGCCTAAAATAAAAAATTATAACGAACTGGACTAGACTGGGAAAGGTCTTCCGTTTGATTCTCATCCAATTTTATTGTTTTTATTTTTATTATTAATTTTTTTAGTATTCATGTAATGACCAAATATTTTATTAATTTAACAAATTTTTGTTTTTGGATCAAAATGTTGATCCGAATAGTGGTTTTTATTGCTTGTCGTTATCCGGATCAGGTTAAACATCAAGAAATGCGGCTAATATAACAATGAAAAATAAATAAATTTTCTTACGTTGGATGTGGCTTAGTAGTAACGTATTGGACTAAAGTGGCTGGTCGGTTCGATTGTGCTCAAAGCATTTTAGTTTTGTTATACAATTTATATATTTTTTTTTGAAGAAAAGCACAGCTCACGCTGTTTGTTGGTGTATAAGGTTTTTTGTGTGATGCCCCAATACATCTAAAATCATCCTTGATGCTGAGTTTATGACATAGGAACATAGGAACATAGGAAGATAGGGAGTGTGACACGACCAATTAAATTATTTAAAATATTACAAGCCCCGCCTATTACTGCCATGCTCTAGTTGAAAAATTTCTTACTTTTGGTCAAAGTAGGCTAGTAGGCGGAGCTGGTGACATTTTAAATAATTTGGTTGGTCGTGTCACACTCCCTATCTTCCTATGTTCCTATGTCATAAACTCAGCATGATGCTGTGTTTATGACATAGGAACATAGGAAGATAGGGAGTGTGACACGACCAACCAAATTATTTAAAATGTCACCAGCCCCGCCTACTAGCCTACTTTGATCAAAAGTAAGAAATTTTTCAACTAGAGCATGGAAGTAATAGGCGGGGCATGTGATATTTTAAATAATTTGGTTGGTCATGTCACACTCCCTATCTTCCTATGTTCCTATATATGTCATAAACTCAGCATGAAAGCCTTTACTCTTTGGTTTAAAGTCTATTTAAAATACAATAATCCTTAAAAACTTTTAATCTCGAGCTACTCCTATTCTGCTAAAAAAATATCAAATGGTGATTGGGGCAACGGCCGCTGGACATCACCATTATTATATAAATTGTATCCGTCCTAGAACGGTCTGTAGGTATACCCCCTAGTAAATAAATATGAATAAAATTATGTACATGCTTCAGCATTATATGAGATGCGTTTATTTACTCTCTTTGCGTATTGTCTATATTCCAAGACAATCATTCAAGGAGTAAACTCCAGTCGCGCGTCGAGCTGACACGCACCATATTTTTTTTGTTTGCACCGAAATGATATGAGATGATTGTCTAATCAACGGCATTACATAAACTGCTCTCTGAGTTTCATAATAGCTGCATTTCTTGGCGCATAGTGATCCGGATCAGATCAAAATTTATATGTGAAGCAACAACAACACATAATCCAACATTCATTTTGGATCACAAATGGTAATCTAAAAATTAGTTCAGCTATTAAAATGTAGTTTAACAATATTTTGTAAAGCGACAAAGAATAAGATGAATATAGTACGAGTATGAAGAGGAAGATTCAAAATAAAACGAGACAGAAAATTGAAATTGATGTTTGTTTGTTTTACGCATTTTGGTGTCGTTTCATGAGACATGATCTGATCTGGATCAGATCAATCGTCAAGAAATGCTGCTATTAATGCAACGCTGGTTTGTTATAAACGCAAAGTGGCTGTAATAAAGCGTAAAGTATTGAATTTGAGTAATTTTAATTTCCTGTCGAGCAGCTATATATTGTCAGCTCATACATTATTGAAGGTTTTGGCCTAAAATAATTTAATACTAAGGCAAGAATGAAAGTTTTGTATCAAAAAGCAGCCTAAGGTTTAGTATTAAAACAAAAAAATATTAAATCAAGACTTCAACATTAATGATGGATATTCGAGATCGCAATTGATTCAAATAGAATCAATTTTGTTTGTTATAAATCATTTATTTTTTCTGTGCACATTAATATTTTATTATCTTTTAATTTAAATTAGTTATACAATTTAAAAGTGCAATATAGACAAATTATTATTACACATTATATTGTATTAATTATATATTATACGAATTATGCTGACCTCACACGTCGAAAGATGAATCCAAAAAGAACGAAATGACAATTTAGCCACAAATATTTACAATTTGTTTGGAGTAGATTAATAGCAAAATATAACGTTGTACCAAATTTATAACGAGGCCAATGCTATAACCCTTTTATACGAGTGGTCACATAACAGCGGCCTCAGCGCCAATCTAAGCCTTCGCTTCCACCAATCGTGTCAGATTCCCACCTGAAAGCGAATCCTCCTGGAGCCCACTTAGTGTCCTTAAAGATTCGGACATCTCAGAGTGAAACGAGAGTGTTTAAATACTCCCTTCGGACACATTCTCACACACCCCTCCTACCGGTGCAGGCCCCAACTTACCCACCTCATCCTTTTTGTAGACTTTTAGTGTAATAGTCCCGAAACCAAACCTTTTCACATCTTTCGTCCTCGCAAGAGCCTTTATTGACTCATCATTTATTATAATTATAGCTGACCTTTAATTAGCCTTTGGTTCCTCCAGCTTTGCTATCGGCCAATTGGTGGTTGGAAGATCCTCTGCTCGGGATATCCTCTCTTGCTACAACCTCTAATCTGGCTTCAAGCCAGACCGCACCCAGGCTCCCTTCCGCCTTCCTGTAGAAATAGAGAGACTTTTCCTGTGCCATCCTCCATCTCTACAGTTCGGAGTAGGCCCCGGGTTCTCCGAGTTTCCTGCAACCTCGACCTTTTGTACCTTTAGATGATTCCTCCTGAGGTCTCTGCCTTTTGGGATGAGAGCTCCCAGAGGAACCGTCTAGTTTATTTCCATTAACCATCATAGCCCAAGCGAGCGTTTCTTTTTCTTTAACCATCCGGTTTGCCAACGGTATTCCCTTTCACCTCGAAATAGCTTTCCATGCCCCCAGGTACAAATGGCACTTTTGTTCAGCACGATGAAATCAACATATTTTTAAATTGTCGATATGTTAGCCCACCAGAAGCTGCTTGGAGATTGCTTGAAAGTCCTGTTCATGGACAATCAAACACCATCTATGCATTATATGTACATTTGCCAGATGCTCAATTTTCTCAATGACGAACTAGAAGAGGCTGTAAGAAAAGCAGCCACGCAAGATACTACATTGACAGGAAGTTTTGAATTAAATCGTTCGAATTTCATGACATTCTTGTCGAAACATTCCAAATTTGTACACCTTTTCCAATAACAAAAAGTATGGCAGCTGCGAAAAAACAAGGAAAGCACGATACATAGCACTTTATCACCTTCGTCTCTTATTATTAAACGTTCAAGGTACAACGTATTTTGAGAATTTGCGGACAATTAATAATGGAGTACTTCCTACATATCTTGATTCTTGGCCTTACTGAAGACGAACTGGTGTGGATGCGTTGTATGTCGGAAGGTCCACTGTACAAAATACATAACGCATTGCGGACGGAAGTTCATTATTAAATTTGTATAATGAATGCAAAACCCAAATATCTAAAGGCTATTTACGTCAAGGTTTTAATGAGCAAACTGCAATTTTAGTTGCTCTTAGAGATATTAGTACCGCATGCTGGAAAATGAAAACTCTTCGTATACCGAACATGGTTTACCTGAACCACCACTAATCCATGACGATATCGTAAGCCCAAGTACTGCGAATTTTACTGAGGAGAATTTAGATCTTGAACAAATGTTACGATTGCTGAACGAGTAACAGTTTAATGTAGCCAAAACTATATTAACCACAGCATTACCCGGTGGCAAACCAATAAATTGTTGTTTCTTTACGGCTTAGGTAGTGTAAGAAAACTTTTGAGGTGAAAACATCTCTATCTATTGGAATTTTTGAAACTAAAATCCCTCTGCCTTTAATTGTATGCGTAACTGCTTCTAACAACTATACACTAATTGCGAGTAGATACAAGAATTTGTGAGTAGTTTGCTAACGCCAATGGAACACGATTAAGCACTCTACGAAAAAAATGGTTAAGATCAAAATTTAATTATTCCGCGGGGAAATATATTAGTATTAAAATTTGTACCCCCCCCCCCCCTCCTTGTAGGTGGGGCGGGGGGTAACTTTGAAACTAAAATAGGAACCCCTATTTTTTATTGCTGATTCGGATTCTGCGGCTAAAAATACGTATGATAGATGGCGCTGTAATAGACGATATTCAATTTTTTTTTCGATCAATCTCCTACTCAGAACCTACGCAAACGATTCTGAAAAATGGTTTGTCATTATCGTAACGCAGGAACATGCAATTAAATCGGATTTCAAATTAATGAAATTGTTTGTATTTTGTTTTAAAATTACCGATTCAGTCCGAATATTATTTCAAAAATAACAATACCTGTGTAAAGCTATCAATACTACTTCAGAATGGTGTATTTAACAGTATAAGAAAAATTGAAATGATTCTGGTTTATGGAGAAGCTGGCTGGAGTCTTGATAATGCTGTCACTCTCTATGCTTCGCGTTTTCCGGATAGGATTCGGCCACGTGCGTCATTTTAGCGTACTGTCAAACAATTTATTACTGTTGAAAGTCTTCAACCGAAAAAAAGGACTCGTCCAGCAAGTCACCGAAGAAAATAATGAAATTAATGTATTGGCAGTAGTAGCTCATAATCCTCATATTAGTACACGAGAAATACCTAGCGATTCCGGATTGTCCCAGACCAGTGTTTGGAAAATTTTAAAACGTCATAAGTATCATCCGTGTCAGGTGTCTTTATACCAAGATCTTCATGTCGTTGATTTCCAAAAACGGTAACTTATTGTTAGGGGGCACGTGAACAAATAAAGCGAAACCAAATTTTTTCGTCGTCTTTTACAAACTATGGAACGGTTAATCGTCACAACATGCATTACTGGAGTGTTGAAAATCCGCACTGGTTTCGCCAAGTTGCACATCAGCGTCCTTCATAAAATGAATAAATTGTTTCAGACTAACTTCGTGTATTTACAATGCAACCATGGTATTTTTATTGCAGATGTATTGCAGAATCATTTGCATAGGTTCTCAGAAGGAGAAATCGAAAAAAATAGAATATCGTCAATTACAGCGCCATCTATCATGAATCGAAAAAATTGTTTCAGTCAAATCCTACGTATTTTTTCCGAATCTGCAATAAAAAATACGGGTCTCTATTTTAGTTTCAAAGTTACCCGGGGCCCCGCCTACAAGGAGGTACAGTAATGTATTTCCCCCGCGGAATAATTAACTTTTGATCTTAACGATTTTTTTCGTAGAGTGCTTTTTTTCCCGAGATATTTGAGTGAATCAGGTTATAAAAATCACCCGGTATATAACTGTCATATCATTAAAGGAAGTGGCAGTCTCTCTCAAATCAATCCTACCCGACCCCGTATTTAAACTATAATAGAATATAAACTAACCACCTACAAAACCAATTCGAAACACCATAAACTATGACTTCGTGCCATCATTTAGCGCGTATTTAGTCACTATCGTCATCACATTCGATATGACATCCTTACACATCTATAAAAATCCTTAATTTTATGTCATTATATCCTATATAACTGTATATTATATAAAAATGTATATTTATACATACATATATGAACAATATCTCTTCATATTTTTACCTTTTTTTTGTCTTCACTTATAGAAAAAAGGCAAGGTGCTATATCTTTAAGAAAACGGAAAACAAAACTAAAAAAAAAAATCCTGCTTTTCGTTCCTCTTCAAACCTTATGAAGAAAAAAGGAAGAAGGCAACATGAACGAAAATAAAACTGTAGAATAAAAGAAATAAATAAAAAAGGCAGAACCATAGAGCTTTTTTTTTGTATTCCATTCTTAAACTTTTTTCTTTCACTTTTTAAACTGAAAATTTAGCGAGGTCGTGGCAATGTCAAATTTAAAAAAAAAAAAAAACGTAAGATTGAAAAATTTAAATTGCTAGTTGATAGAAGTTCTCTTCTTTAGTACTTTTGTGTGTACTATTTGTATGTGTGTATACTTATGTACAGAAGAGATCTCTGGTAATAACACAATAATCCTTTTCCATTTTACCGCTGTTGTTGTTATTGCTTTTGCTGCTTTCGTTCTATATTTATTTTCTTCTGTGTGCTTCTAATGCTGCTACTGCTGCTGCTTCAACCCCATCGTCACCTTAATATCATTATTGTGAATTTATTCGGATATATGCGAAAAATTTTCACTTCAACTTTACAATATTTGTGATGAATCTATATATACGACAATGGTACATATTTATTTTGTACATATATACAGTAATACTACACAGACATTATATATTGTAGAAAAAAAGATATGGGGAGGTACATCAGACCTCATTTTATGTTTTCAAATTTAAACACTAAAAAGGGTTGACAAGTCAATTGATTTTATAATCAACCTGTTGATCAGCAAAAAAAAAAAACAAAAACAAAATCCTTAATATAGAAAATATTGAAAAATAATTTTATTGCTTAAATGGTATTTTATTGGTTTGGTGCGTGGTATATGGGTGACGAAGGGGTTCAGTTAATTGAGGTGTCATGGTCAATTTTTAAATATGTACAAAAAAAATGGATAGATAAAAGATAAGAGATATATAGATTGTTGAACTTCAAAATTAAATTGATCGAATGCAATAATATCAATTAAGTTTAACGGTGCGTTATACGGAGATGAATTTACAATATGTAGATGGCCTTTATTTAGTAGAGGATTAATTATACCAAGATTTACAGTGAGATTTGACAGTGCACAATAAACGATCGTTGATATAAGTCAAGTAATTTTTGTTTGTGGAATTATTTAGTTTTAATAAGTGATAATTTAAAATATTTAGTATATAACGCGAATAAAATAAAACGTTACATACAAAATCTTTCACAGTGTTTTATCAAATGTTCCAGTGATTCCAGTGAAACTCGCTCTATAATATATAGAAAACCTCAAAGGTAAGTGAATATTTTTTTTTGTGATGTGGCATTGAATGTAGATTACATATCACTTAGAGTTACTTTTCAAATCACTATAGTAATTTTAAACGCATTCGTCATTTATCTCGATAAGAATAAAATGGTAGGTGCCATACAAGATTCTTTCTCCAAGAGTAATACAACTCCGGTTTCGATTTTTTTTTCACGTTTGAAATAATTTGTTTGTCCTCTTTGAGATATTTGCATAAGCTGTGGCCATCATACATATATTGCGAAAAGTCAGAATTTCATTATTCAATTTCGAAAATGGTTTCTAGAGTCTAGCCATATTTTGGGATAAGTGGCTCCTGTCCGTCGGTCGGCGCCAAGCAGAATATACGTGAATATGCGCATGTTTTTTAATTTGAATTGTGTTGGATTCTTCGGTTTGAACAATCAATCTATACCGTTTGTATACAAAACGGCCCGTTTTATAGTTTTTTAAGCATGTTATTTAGTTCAGTCGGACATAGAATTTTTTAATCTGGTTTCAATTTGTCGATATTTGTTTAGTGAATTTAATTCTGTGTATACTTTTTAGTCTGGAAGATAGCTGACGTTTTCATGAAGAATTTGCGCAAAGCTAGTTTATAATATTTTTTGTTCATTCTTCGGTGAAAAACAATTACATCGGTTTCTTGCAGGAATGTGTCTATCGTTTTAGAAGATATGTCGAAACTAAATTATTTCAACGCGATTAGTAAACTTAAACTAACTTCAAATGCTAAGTTTTTAGGAATTAACAGTTTTGTTGGTAACACTTTTAAAAATGTCTAGGAAAGAGAATTCGGCCGTCAATATTAGGCCATATTATGCCTGTAATTGAAGCTCCCTTGCGTCATTTTAACAAAACATGTATCTCTTCGCAAACCGTTCGCCTCTCGATTTATTATGTTTGTGAACCTGTTTTCTCATCAGAAAGAAATCGTTTTACAGGAATGTTTTCTACTTCCCAGAATTTTTTGGTATTCTTTGATTAAGCTGTTAATTTGTAATCTGATTTTCAGCAAACCAAAAATTAAATTCAACTTTCTGTTCGCACCTACAAAAAACACTCCATCTGAACATTGATTTCTGTATCAACAACAATTAGTATGTGAATCAGCGCTACTACGTTAAAAACTTAACATGAAACCATTTGTAATTCCCAAGAATAACAGTAGTGATACTCTGCGAACTAATTGAACCGGTTATAAAGAAAATTTGGGTGATAAAGAGTGATGAATGCGAGCATGCTGAGATTGCAATGGAAAAAGCGTAAAGGTTTACACGATGCGATTTTCTGGTAATTTTAGAGTTTGAGTTTGAATTATATTTTGGTAATAATGACTTTTGTTTGATTATTTACGTTGGAGTCCGAAAACAAACTAGATTCCCTAATAAATAATGAAAACGTTTCCAAACTCGGCAAAAGAATCATTATACTCAGGAATGTCTTTCTCAGAAACTAATTCAACCAAACTGAATACACACACAAGAGAAATAAAATCCACAAAGGTTTTATCAAGACTAATCGTCAATCGTCAATTTTGATTTCAATACACTAAATTTTTTGTTGGTTTTTGTTTTGTCTATTAACCCTGCCTCTACGGTCGTCGATTTCAACTAAAATACCATTTTAGAACTTCACGTTACCAATTATAAAAATGTTTTATAAAACAGAAACTTTAATTTTAAGGTTACCTGAAAATTGGCAATTTTGTACTTACAGTGTTTGTTGAAGCTGATCGGTTGCTGATTTGAAATTGCTAAAACTTTGTGTATTATACCAAGTTCGTCTTTGCTAATCATACCAAAAGTTTTCCCTGTTATTCAATTAATGGGTTGTTTTCTCCGTTAAAGCGCATATAAAGTTAAAAAGTGTTGGCATTTTATTCACCACAAAAATTTCAACTGATCACGGATCAGTTAAAATTTTTTATCTTTTATTTTATTTTTCTCTTTTTTCACAACTCAAAGTAAAAATAAAATACGTAAACGTCACAATTTTAACCAGTTGCAATTGAAACAACAAAACGTTTAAAAAGTGAGCAAAATTTAATATTTTTTACCACAGTTAAAATATTTAACTTACTACCCGATTGAACCTAATCGATACTGGAATTTACAACAAAAAGCTAGTGCGAGCAACAAAGTTCGTTTTACTCCATAATTTGAACAATCTCACTCAACAATTATGAAGAGAGATGAAAGTATAAAACTCCTACCGACAACGCCAAAAGAAATCATGCATGAAATAAAAGCAAATATGTATGAATAAGAAAAAGACTCCTGATTACGATCTGATTGTTGCAGAAATCTTAAAAGAACTGCCAAGGAAATCTCTGGTGAAGCTTACCAATCTTATAAATGCAGCATTTAGAATCAAATGTGTACCAAGCTTGTGGAAAATTTCAGAAGTAATTATGATCCCAAAACCTGGAAAACCACCACCAATAAACGCATCTTACAGGCCAATTTCACAATATGCTCCTTGCCTCGAAATCAGTTTAAATATTCGTGTTCCAGTCGACCACCTCAAGTACTTATAAGTACTTAGGTTGCTTAAATTAATTACTCGTAACTGCTCTTGCATTCTGGCAAGAGCAGTTACGAGTAGTTAAATTTAAGCAAATACACAAACATAAGTACTTATAGGCCTATTTTAGGCGCATTTTATTTGACCATTTGCAAAAAAATTGCTTGTATCCAATACCATTTTGGTATTCGTGAATACCCGCTGTGTACTTGGTTTTCAAAAATCCAATAGTAGGCCTATTTTATTTGCCAAATTCAAAATTGGTATTCATTTCGGAATCGCGTCCCTGCTAAAAAATACTATTGGATTTTTAAAAACCAAGTACACAGTGGGTATTCACGAATACCAAAATGGTATTGGTTACAAGCAATTTTTTTGCAAATGGTCAAATAAAATGCGCCTTTAATTACTAATTAGATCGGAAAACCGATTTCGATGCAAGTTTTGCATCAAATAAAATGGTATTTAAATATTATTGAGCCGCAATTTTATAAAATTAAGATTATTTAATGGTTAGGGCTCTTTACTGTTTTTATTTTTTAAAAAATTAACTTGAGCTTTTGGACTCACTTCGAGTCCATTTTCAAAAGCGTTTCTAAAATTTTTTTTCCCAATACAATTTTCCTTTTATAAATCAAACAAAAACAAAACCAAAAAATTGAAAGTTTTTCCGTAGAAACCAAAATTCCTGTGTCTAGACTAGAAAAATATTTTTCCAGGCCGTGACAAAAAAAACTTGTGATAAATTTTACGAAAAAACCTTTTACAAAATATGAATACAATTTGAAACATTTTACAAAAATATAATGAATCGATTATAAGTATAAGACAAACAACCAAATTTAGATAAATAAATCATAAGAATTACCAATATAAGCATAATCTCCAACAATGTTTATTGAGTTGTCACTGGATTTTATGTGTAACATTTCCAAAAACTTTCTTTTCCTAAAATTTTTTTGCTGTTCCAAAATTTTAACGTTATCTAAAGTTATTTGATGATTTGTGTTTTTTAAATGTTATTTTGTTTTAAATCTCTATAAACTGCACTTTTATGCTGATACAACCGTTTTTCAATAAATTGTTTCGTTTGTCCAGTATACGTTACGTTACATTCGCATTGGATCTGATAGACAACATTGGACTTTTTCTTTAGAGGAACTGAATCCTTAAGTTTAGAAAACAAAGTTGTATTCAAATTCGACGCTGATGGTCTTCCCACAATTTTAAAATTATAATTTTTAAACAGGTGTTGAGTTTTTTCAAAAAGATTTTTTATGTATGGGATAGATAAATAATTTTGGTTTCTATTATCGGCCATACCTACAGAATTTCTATAAAAAATTTTTTGTTGTTCAAATAGTAACATCTACTAAATTACAGTCGAACTTGGTTATAACGAACCTCAAGGGACTAAAAATTTTGTTCGTTTTAAGGAAGAAACGTTATATCAAGAGATCAATTTACCTACATTTGTACAAAGCTTGGATATACAGAATCGTGATAATAACGAAAGTCTTGTTATGAGGAACTTATATAAAATCCCAAACTTCGAGAAATATGTACAATACATACAAATGTAGGTAAATTGATCTCTTGATCTAACGTTTCTTCCTTATAACGAACAAAATTTTTAGTGCATTGAGGTTCGTTATAACCAAGTTCGACGTATTTATCGAAGTTTGGGATTTTATATAAGTTCCTTATAACAAGGCTTTCGTTATATCTCGATTTTTTATATCCAAGTTTGACTGTATTGTGTTTCGATGTTTTATTGTGTTTTATAATTTTTGTGCAATTTGAGATCGTTCGATCAAGAGATTGGTGGACTGGACTTCGGTTGTTCTGTTATAGGGCATTGAAGGTGGAACTGCTTTTCCATTTTAATTTTTTTAGTTTTAGTGGTCACGCGCTATGGATCTGGTTTCTGTTCTAAAACCGATATTTTTTCAGCTAACACTATTTTAGAATGGCCTTAAAAATACTAAATTAATCAATTATAGGAGTTTTATCTAAGTAAATGAAATCACTCGATTTCATATATTTTTTAAATATAGGTACCACCATTTGGAAGGGGGTTCAAACTTGCCAGTGAATATACCTTTGTGGTTGTTTACGGCCTAGTTCGGCCAGCATGCTTGGTTGAATTAAAAAACTGTAATTGTTACATGTATATGTCGAGAAAATATATTACAGAAATGTCGAACGGAAATTAAATTTGAAATTAAAATTTTCTTGGTAAAACCGGTCTAGTTATTATATTTTTCGACTTGCGAATTGCGATTTGCTAAATTCATTCTAGATTATTATAAGTAAAATTAGCAATGCAAATTTCTAATACCCTAAATTAAACTAAGTGAAATTATGTTATGTTCTTTATTTCATACATACATAATGTATTATATTGAAATAGTTTGCAACATCGTTTTTAATAAATTTTGTGAATTTATCCTATTATACCGATCTCTAAGAATTATGTTGCAAACTATTTTACTATATACGCAAGATTTTATATTGGAAGATTTTGTCTTGCGAGATTTTGTAAATGCGACATTTTATAATGCGAGACATTGTTTGCGATTTTTTTTTTAAACAAGATTATGTAATGCAATATTTTGTAATGCGAGTAATAAGACAACTGAAGCTTAAAACGCTTAAAATATATGTGTCCGATTTCTTTGGATAAGGAACGCGATAAAAATTAAAAATGAATACGCCAATTATATTTTCTGAAAATTCCAAAAACACATAAACCATCATTCTTTTGACTTATTACAGTGGGTGTTTTGCTAACAAACTAATTGAATTCAAAACGCAACATATCAGGGCACTGGATGAAAATCAGAGTATGCTTGTTTTATCTGATCAAAATAAAAAGGAATGCCATGATTTATCAGATGCAAATTCAACATTTGAACCTTTTCCTGAACAAAAACCTGATTTGAATGGTAGAAATTTCATTATTGAATTTGAAACAGCTGAAAAAAATGCTCAAGAGGAAATCGTACCTACATTAAATGGCAAACGCATATTAGGTATGCAATATTTTTTCAACGAACTAATAAAACTTAGCAATCACAATATGGCTTTCGGATGCTTCCTACTGAATTTAAAGTTTATAAGCGAGCGCAGAATCGGATTAAATTCCAAATTTTATTTTAAATGTAACATGTGCAATATAATTCAAAATATTTCGTCTGAAGATCCCAACGAAAAGAAACCACATCAAAACTCAATAAATTATCAAAGTGTTTTAGCTGGCATTTCAATCGGTATTGGATATCAACAAATAGAAGAATTTTTTGGTGTCATTGACATACTATATTTGGCACCAAATACATTTAATAAATTACAAAAACAAGTTCAACGTGACATTCAAAAAGGTTGCGACCGAGAAATGTTTAAAGCTGCGATGAAAAAGCAAAACAAATAGCAATTGAAGAAAAAAGCGTAGATTTCGATGGTATACGGACACAATAGTAATTATACCTCACTTTCTGGTGTCGGAACGATTATTGCTCAATCTACAAAGAAGGTCGGTCATAAGGAGTTCCCTTCGTAATAAATATTGCATTCTTTGTCGCAGAGCAGAATTGTAAAAAGCTAAACCTGAACATCATGAATGCAATTCGAACTATGCTGGCCCATCAACTGGAATGGAACGGGATGCTTTAGTAGAAGGTTTTAGAAAAAGAGAAGAACTGTATGGTATGCGCTACAACAAAATAATTGCAGATGGCGATGCCAGCGTATACGTAAAAGTTTTAGAGGCTAAACCAGTGATCGCAAATACGTGGCACGCATGCCAAATTTGGCACGTTTAAAAATTGGCCTAGCACGCCAACTAATTTTAGAGTACTCAAAAATCGAATTAATTTTTATAAAAAAATGAAAACGTTTTTAGAATTTTGATAAAGCCTAACTATTGAAATGCTGGAGAAATAGGAAAACACGAAATCAATTTGGCCTTACAACCACCTTTGGAATGAATGTCAAGTATTTTCGACAAATACGGAAGTAAAATAGGTGTTTAAAAGTAAGTTCGAAAGTAAATTACTAGGTGATAAATATTTGCAACATTCCAAACGATTTTTGTTAGATACCTACATGCTACATACATATATTTATATGTTTCAAAATGTGCGAGTTTAGCAATGTTTTATTCGTAGGCTTCTAATTTTAGTTCAGGGTTTGTTTAGTAAAGAAGAGAATTACGAGAATTAAGAATCACTTTTGCGTTAGTATTAGTGGCGAAAAAGGGGCAGCCATTGGAGATTGTCAAACTTCTAGAATGAAAAACTTCTAAAATCTAAAATTCAGAATCGTTTTACTTCCTCAATTAAAATCTATTTGACCATTTAATTGACGATGCCAGATTATCATTTAACAGAATTTTAGCACACCATTTGATAACGATTGAACTGTATAAATAAAAGAGTTTTATTCCCCTTGCGGGCTAGTATTTTTACAGACAACCGTCAGAAAAGAATAGAACGCCCTAAGGCAATTATCTCGGGATAACTTATTGGTACCGATTTCGAGAAAATAAATTGCGTCTTAAGCTATTTTATTCGCCCTCCTCCTATTTTATTTTGCATTAAAAAAATTAAAGTATAGAACTCTGGTGTATTATGGACAAAATTTTGACTGGTCCTCAATATTATATTTAAAATAATATATTTTACGGATTTGGTTTGGCACGCAGAATAATCAGTTATTTAAAAAAATAATTTTATTTTCACGCTAACAACCAACTACTTGCGAACACTGGGCTAAACCATACCAAATGAACACATAGAGAAAATTAAATGTCGCAATCATTTAGTTCGTAATTTTCGGAAACGCGCAAAGGAACTATGTACTAATCGCACTAATCTATAATTCAACGAAAACTATTACGAAATCAAATTAATCGATGTTCCAAAGACATAATCTGCGCAATTAAAAAAAGGAAATTTCCTAAAAATTCTCTTCCATAGAAAAAATTGAGGAACTTGCGCTTGACATTGGAAATATCCCATTCCACGTTTTTCAAGACCACAGGAAATGTGCCTCATTTCTGTAACCGTCAACGATACGAAATACCTGAAATATATCAAAGATTTATGGAAAATGAATTATTCAAAGCATTTAGTGGATTATTTAAGTGATTAAAATACCAAGCTAAAAGCCTTGTGTACGATGTCGACTCAAATGCCGTAGAAGGTTTGAATACAATTGTCGCAAAATCTGTTGGTGGCAAAATAATTAATTTTTTCCGTGGGCAATCATATACATCATGAGCCAAGTTCGCTGTATTACAACACAACAGTCAAAGGGGACACTATAATCTAACAGAGTATTCATCAAATTACAGCTGAAAATCGAGAATAGCAGAACTTGAAAAACGACGATTACTACTAAATAAAAGAGCCACCACAAATCAACCAAAACGACAAAAAGAAAATTAAAGTTTTTTGAAGAAGACTCTGAATATGGAAATCAAACCTGTCAAAATTTGGATAAATCACCTGAAGAGTATACCGAACTTAGAAATGATTTTTTGAAAAAATTGAAAACGGAAGCTGCTGAACATGACAGAATTGAAAGGTCAACTATAAAACAGTTCAATGAAGCGAAATGGTTTCAAGTGCGTATGAGTCGTTTAACTGCTACAAAATTTGGAGAAATATGCCGCAATAGAAACTTTACTACTGTTATTTATTCTAAGTCAACAATATACGGGATGGAAAATGAAAAAAATGCGATACAGCAATTTTCGAAAGAAAATAATATAGAAGTAGCGAAATGCGATGAATTCATTTATCAAAAATATCCATGTCTTGGATTGATTAGGCATGATGGAATAATTGAAGCAAAATATCCCTTTAATGCCAAAGGCTTGCATCCACTAGAGGCTGCGAAATAAAAATAATAAAATTCCTTGTCTATGACGAATATACCGGCAAAGTGGTAATTAAAGAAAAACATCCTTATTATTGCCAAATACATACAAGGGCAACTAGAAATTTCAAATTGAGATTACTGTTATTTTATCGTTTGGACGCCAAAAGAACTTATTTCTTTACGAATAACCTGGAATTCAGATTTTTTTATCAAAATATGCTGCAGAAACTTCTCAGTTCTCAGTATCTTCTTTAACTGTCTACTCAAAGAAATCATAGATTAATACTCAAAATCATATGAGTTTTTTGAATTCTTGCTTTTTTAAATAATTATTACGGTTGTTTGTAGTTGCTGGACCTAAATTATCACAAAAAATTGATGTGATATGAATTCGAATATGGAGATTTCAAATTTGAAATAAAATGTAATGTGGATTAACTCGAGTTACATATCAGGGTAATGATTTTGAGCTAAAATGTTTTTTAATAAAATAAAATTTTTTTAATGGAATTTTGTATCTGAAAGTTTTATAATTTTTTGAGTAAGAATTTTGATTGTGTTAATTTTATAAGAAAACGGGAGCCAAGAGTGGAAATTTAAGTATCTTCCAGACCATGTATCTTTGTGATACCAATCCACAGAAATTTTGCCATTAGGTTCATGTATCAAAAGAGTATTCAAAAATGAAATTTTTTATCAGATTATTTTTCTATTGTGAATTTAATTCTCGGTTCTATCGAATTAAAAACATCCAAAAAGACATCAACTTTGTCAACTGGGATAGCCGTTATAATATCATCTACGTAACGATAGTAGAATAATGGTTAAAAATCCAAAGAATTTAGTGCTAAATTTTCTACATATTCCATCAATAAATTTGCCAAAATAGGACTAATAGGCGAACCCATTGGTGAGCCAAAAATTTATTTGTAAATTTTATTATCAAATGAGAATTCTGAATTATTTAATACGATATCAAACGCTATTAAAAATTGAACTTTCGTTAATTTTGTTTTTGAATTTTGCTTTTAACTCCTCCAATTGTTGCTTATAATGCTAGTAACACGTTTGCAATCAACATTCCTAAAAATGACGATACGTCTAACGACAATAAAAGGAAATTTTGAGGAATAGCAATATTACTAATTACTTCGGTCTAAAAAGACCAAAGTATTGAAATCCTGTCAAAAATGACGAAAAATTTGGTTGGTTCAAAACCACTTTTCTCGACGTTTCGAAAGTCCCTGAGTTTGAAATGCAAAAAAAAAAATGTCCGTCCGTCTGTCTGGATGTTTGTGTGTCTGGATGTCTGGACCCATGGTATCTCGAAAACGGGTTGTCCGATTTGGATTTTTTTTTCGCCAATCTGTTTCTATAGTCAGAGCACAGATTTGAAAAGCTTTTGGAGACTGTACGTCAAGGGGGTGGGGTACCTGCCATACGAATTTACCCGAAATACCAAAATGCACACAGTGTACTAAGAAACATCATGCGTTATTACATGCTGATGATTCGGCTGAGTACGAGAAGAATGCTGTATTCGATGCCAGTTCCGGCCAACAGAGTGTACCATGTGGTCATGTTAATAGTAATCATCAAGTTGCGCTACCGATAGTGGATGTTATTGACAGTTTCGTCGTTTGTAACTGAAAGATTGTGTAATAAATTAGGTATTAGGCGCAAGTCATGCTACACGCTAATTTCTGGAATTGGAAATTCACACCAGCAGATTGCAAATGGATCAGCGACCTTGATTATTACCTAAGTCTAAATGTAATCATATGTTAATAAATGTAGAAGCATTGGTACTTCCCCAATTAAGTGGAGAACTACCTCGTCAATCAATTGATATTGATTTATCATCACTTCCCACCGTATTTTTAGCCGATCCTAATTTCAACGTTCCTGGTAAAGTGGATTTATTATTTAGTGTAGAACACGTATGCAATCTACTCCGCGGGGGCAGGCTTCAACAAAAGAGCCAAACAGTAGCCATTGAAAGTGATCTCGGATGGATCTTAGGTGGTGCCATTAAATCAAATATAACAGAACAGTCACAAAGTTATACTAGCATTACCGAACCAAAGGTATTTGAGATTGACACAACACTACGTAAGTTTTGGGAAGTTCAAGAGCTACCAACGAAACCTAGGGTAACATCCGAAGAAAAGGAGTGTGAACGGATATTTCAAACTACAACAACACGAAACAAAGATGAACGTTTTGTGGTGAAATTACCCTTTAACAACCAAAAGGAGCATTTGTGTCAATAATTCTGGATGACGAAAATAAGACTAATGTCGATAGAACGAAGGTTTCGGGGCGATCAACAATTTAGTAAAGCATACCACGAATTTATGAGCGAGTATCGGGATCTACGTCACATGACTAAAATAACCGATGACCCAAATACCGTGATTATTCCGCATCATGGCGTATTAAAACCAGAGAGCAGTAGCACCAAATTACGGGTAGTATTTGACGCGTCATCAAAAACCTCTTCTGGTGTAGCACTGAACGATACGCTTATGGTAAAAGTGCATTGCAAGAAATACTGCTGAAATTCCGAGAATTCCGAGCTGCCGTAGTGAGTGACATATAGAAAATGTATCGACAAATTTTGGTGAATGAGGACGATCGTAAATATCAAACTATAGTATGGAGAGACAAAGAGAATGAGGATTTAGAGTGTTACCAACTAAATACAGTGACATATGGGACAGCATCGGCACCATTCCTGGCCACACGTGTATTAAAGGAGATAGCAAGGATGAGTGAATGCAATTATCCACTGGCTTCTCAGGCTTTATTAGAACATACATATGTTGACGACGTCCGTAGCAGATGCAATATATTTGAAAAGTCAGATGATGTCAATGTTGACGTCTTCCGGAATGAACCTTCGAAAGTGGATATCGAATTCCAGAGACTTTCTGGAAACTATTCCAGTAGAAGATCGCGGACTAACTTTTAGAATGCCTGAAGATGAAGAAGTTATTTCAAAATTAATAAATAACCAATAATTTAAAATTATTTTATTTAAATATCAATTGCTTAAAAATAAAAGTTAAAATCTTTCTTTTAGTGATATTCGACTTTTCCACTGGGTAGAAGACCGGTTTCGGAATTATTATTCCTTTTTCAATTCTTTGTTACAGTTCTAATTTTTTCTCAATAAACAAATTCTTTTTTAATATAAATTTACGACGATGGCATTATTGTCTATCGTTACTATTTTTTAAAATTAAATCATATACTCGATTTGTCCTAGTGTTTATTTTGTCATTTAGTAATAACGGGCAATTCTTATTCTTATAAATTTCTAGCTCCTCCAATCTATCCATTAACGGCCGCTTGCTTAATCTGTGTAATACTTTCAAATTTTTATCCACATCAGTGTACGTATGCTTCATATTGACCAAGTGTTGAGCAAAATTAGATGTTATGTGAGTTTTGTTGACTTCTTTAATATGTTCTATGAACCTCTGAGCGAACGATCTCCCAGTTTGGCCAATGTAATACTTAGGACACTCGTTGCACGTCAATTTGTATATTCCTACGTCTAAAGGCTGAGTATTTTGTTGCATCCTAAATCTTCTTTGTAATTTGTGACACGTTTTGTACGCTGTAGTATATCCGTATCTGCGTAGAATTTTGTTTATTATTTTATGAGTTTTTTTATTATATTCAATACTTATGTATTTTTTAACTGACTCCTCATTATTGTAAAAGGTGGTTAGATGTTGTTGTGTGATTTTGTATTTTATTTTTTCATTTAATTGATCAATGACATTAGTGTTGTAACCATTTCTCGTCGCAATATGTTTTATTATATTGAGTTCATTATTATAATCAACATCGTTCATCGGTATAATGTTGAGCTTATTAATCATATGATGATAAGCCGACATTTTCTGTTGTTGTGGATGATTTGATGATTTACAAATTGTGTGATCCGTTTGTGTGATTTTTCTAAAAATATTGGATTGGTGCGCTTGATTAATATTTTTGATCGTTAAATCCAAGAAATTTATACTATTATTAATTTCATTTTCCAGAGTGAATTTTATTTTAGTGTTTATGTTATTGATGTAGTGATGCATTACTAATAAATAACTAATAAATTAAATTTAGTAATTTGATAATTATAATTAAAAATAAAATTGTACAAATTTTACTTTTTCTTTGTATGAATATGTAAAAAAGTAATGTAAATACAGTATAAAATTATAAAAACGAAATCAATGACGTAAGATACTATGAAGTTAGCTACACAAGGTTTTTTTCTTTTTCGAAAATTCGAATTTCGAATTTTGAAAATATTTTTAACAGTGCAATAATTCTGTTAAATAGTAAATTAAAAACAGTATAAATTAAAAAATTGCAAAATTTTAAAATTAAAAATATATTTTATCCTTTTCTAGTACAATACTGTTTTTTTTCTTTATTACCGACCAGCCAGCATATTATGTATATCAATTATTTTATCATACCGGCCGGATTGACCCCGTTTAATTTTGACGTGTCATAATATGTCTACAAGTATTTTACAGGTAGGTGTTAAATCATATTTGATCGTATTCATTTCGATGCGACCAACAGTTTTAAAATTACCGATCGAATTTAATAACATCTCAAAAATATACCTATTCGGTAAGAATTGGACGTCCATTTATAGGTATCGTCGATTTTACAAGATCAAATTTATCAATTCTACAGAAATTTGAATTCAATTCATAAGACTATCATTTTAACCAGATTTTTATTGAAAGTTGAATAATTTTTGTATTACATTTTTTTTATTGAATGTTTAATAATATTACAAGGTTCCTTTCTGTTAAATTCAATATAGATAAAAAATTAAATTTTCGTTGAAATATCTACTGAAATAATTCCTTCGACAGTGTTGATATTTGCTGCCGTCAAATCTCGCAACCAGTTAAATTGATCCACTTTCGTCGAGTATAAATTTAAAAGCTCAAATTTCGGTTGATCCGTAACTTTCTTGTTTCTTATCAAACTTCTCTTTTCTCGAACACGGCGATTTCTTCGGCATTATAGAATTTTTATATGTTTTTTTAAACACTCCGAATTTCGAAATAAATCGGTTTTAATCAGCTGCAATACGTAATTCTCAAACCCTGATAAAAATTCATACATATTGTTGATGAACACATGATTTAAAGAATCAGTAACGATTTTCTCTTTAACCCCTTTGAGTAGGACCATACTGTTATATGATCCATTTTCATATTTTCGTCTGGCTGAACTACATATCACCCACAGAAGCAGTGTTAAGCTCAACTTTAGCCTGTCTTGCAAATCGATCGTCCCATTTGTAATATATAATCTCTAAATTATATTTTTAGTAAAAGTTCCCATGTTATTATTTGCAGCTGGAACGGTTGGCAAATTCTGGGAATTATTTTTCCTTTGAAATTAATCACATGTTATCCCAGTGTGAATCGTTTTGCAATCGATGCAATTAAACTGACCACATTCGGTACAATAAAGGAGTACAATTTTATCCCGGTTAGTTCGATTAATCGAAATACATCCATTACACGATTTATTTGTGCAGTAGAAGAAATTGTCGGCCTCAGCCGCATGCAAACTTTGTAAATATACTTGAAATTCTGGTTCGGTCATATATGCATGAATATTATTTTCCTTCAATTTATGCGAACATTTCGCTACTGGACAATTTCATTACTGGTGTCTGACTACTTTTTATATGGGACGTCATGCAATTATTGCAAAATACATGATGACACGTTGCCAACGAAATTCCTTGAGATACATCCACGGCTGAATTAAATTTGTTGCATAATGTTTTGAAACGATTTTTATTAATCGTGATATTTGCACGAATCGTACATGCATAGTAAGGTTCACGATTTTTATCAAGGTCGATTACTCTGGTTTTAACTTGACCCGTAACAGCTAGATATTTGTTTTCTGGGAATGAAACATTAAAACCAGATTCTTTAAGTACAGCAATGAAAGCACTAAATTTCCGATTAGCACCATACAACTTTCACGTGTAAAATTTTAATTTAAATTTTTGACAATCACCATATTTTACTTGCTGAATTGAGCTGGTATAAAATTCTGTGTGGCCATCCCATTTATAATCGGTTTGACGACGTTATCGTGTTTTCAAAGAGCAAGATTTTAAGGAGCACTTATATTCTGTAAAAGCATTAAATAAACAATATGATAGTAGGTATATAAACAACAAAGCGTACATTTTTAAATACTTACTCCTTTGTGGTGCTACTAGTTTTTGATTAGGAATAACAACAGCTTGGTTGACGTTTAATCCATCATTTTCTTTGGACCCAATATTCATAGAATTCTTCAAATTATCGAATTCTTTTTTCAAAAGTTCATTGTTTTGTCTTAATTTATCACGATTTACATTTTGTGTTGATTTATTGATGATATCCGCAACTACTTTATTCGGAACCGGGGTAAATTATATACAATATATCACACAACACAATCCAAATCATTTTGTCTACCACGAAATGTTTTTGGAATCGAAACTCTTTGGTTTATATGGATATGTAGCACAAACGTCAATTGCTCGTCATTTACTGTAGCTTTACTGCCAACAACAATAGAAATAATGTATAGTCGATTTCTTTTAAATAATCTGTATTACAAATTAAGTCTCGTTTTCATAATTTAACCGAGTTCTACTCTCATTCAAGTTTTATTATTAGAACTTCTGAAAAATTCTTGCATCGTTCTTTGGAAAAATGTTCCAGCGCTTAAAAAACCCATATTGTTCATACGTTCTGGTATTAATTGAATAGTACATGGTTGTAGACAAATACCGTATTTTCAATCACCCATCGTAAATAAATATACATGTCCGTTTTTATTTTTAATTTAACTTTTAACTGCTCACGACTTGATTTGGTTTATGTTGGATGACAGTTGTTGACGTAAATGTCAAAAATTACCCATACAACTTTTCCATTTTGTACACTGTCAAAATGTTAGTGTAGAATTAGTGACATCTGAAGTTTACCACAAAAATTATATATTTCAGTTACTATTTTCTGTTCGAATGAGTTTTAAAAATTAATAATCCGATTGATTTATGATTTGGTTTCCCCGGATTTATACAAATAAATAATAAATACATACATTATTTTATTAAAATCACAAAAAAAATATTTGTAAATTAATTAATTTTTAATTGACGAATGGTATCTTTTACTTGAATAAATTTTCGTGTTTTTATTTGAGCTGATGAATTCTTTTTGTTAAACTCATTTCCACCGTTAGAGATAGGAATATCATTATTCAAATTTATTCGATTTAAATCACCAAATGCCTGTTTCGATGATAGTGTTGCAATTTTTTCAATGTTGAACTCAGACCGACCTTCCGAATTTTTTGTTTTCAAATCAATAATGCCCGGATCGAATTTATGCTCTGAATTTTCATCGTTGCTTTCACGTTCGGTACTAGCTCGGAAGCATACGAATTTGCTACGCCACCATCTATTTTTAAATCCAGATGATTATATGTTTAACATTTTTTTAGCGTATTTCTTATGAATTAGATTGGCATGGTCGTTAAACTTTTTATTAGGATCCGGATTCGATGAGCTTCAATTTTTGTCATCTACATCAAAATTGATAAGCATTTTGGTTTTTTGGATAGTGCTGCAATCGATACATCACTACCTTCGGCAAAATCGAGCTCATTGTAATTGTAGTCAAACATACATAAGGCATACACAACAGTATTTAAAAAACGAATGAGATATTCACATAAAATCGGCCAAAAATATTATAAACCGACAAACAGCAGTCCGTTTTAACCCACGATACAAAGAATTAATAGGTATGCTCGACAGCTGTAATTACGTCATCCGGTGACAAAAATTTGTTTTTTAGATTTTGTCTTTTTGTACAAATTTCTCTAGTTTGTTTTGTTTTTTAGCACGTCATTCGGTGCTACACCACGGTACCACCGAATGACGTGCTAAAAAACAAAGAAATTTGTATAAAAAACGAAAACTAAAAAACAAATTTTTGTCACCGGATGACGTAATTACAACTGCGTATTTCTTATGAAATACATTCGCATGATTGTTAAACTTGCTAAAACATTATTTTGGATTGTTTTGCTGAAATTTCAATTTAAATATTTCAATTTTTATACTACCGCCATCTGATTTCAAACACGGAAACTACACGTCCATTTTGTTTTTTTTAAATATATTTAATTAGTCGAGTTTATAAGTAGGTGGCACTAATGGCTTATTATAAAAAAAAATTCGAACAAAGGGTATGACGTCATGACATAAAGATGTGTTTGTAAATAAAGGGTTTTTTATTTGAAAGTTCAAATTTTAACCCTTTCAAACGCCATTTAAAATTGACTTTCTTGCAAAAATAAAATACGTAGCACAATTTTGCACTCCTATGATATGGCATTGCTCATAAAACTGTAGTGTGAACATAAATACATAAGAGAACGATCGCACAAGAGAAATGAGACAAAAATTAAAAATTACGGTTGGTCGAAGCGATGAAAGTTGATGTACAATATATTGTACAAGGCGTTTGAGAGGGTTAACCTGACGGCTTGTATATCTAGGAACGCTTTGTTGTGACCCAGTGAATAATAACAGTATATCATCAACATATGGACCTATCCACACGAGTATTTTTAACAACACGGTAACAACAACATTCTGTATTCACACTGTTGTTACTCTTCTTTATGTATGTGTAAATTTACTTCAATTTTGGATTGCCTTGTTCGAGGCAATTATTTCATTTTGTGCGTTAAACAGTAGAAAAACACGTGCCAATGCACATTCAATTTTTTTATTTATTTAACTTTATATTTGTATTAGAGTGTAACAACACGAGAATACCAGACATTTCATAATGCAAAAGTGCATTACAAATCCCCACCACAAATTTAGGTTTGTGGGCAGGGAGGTAAAGAAACGAGGGTGAATACGGTTGTTAAAAATACTGGTGTGGAAAGGCCCTATCTTTGCCAATAAAGTATGTTATTTTTATATATGTATGTTTTTATTGTTCATTATGTGTGTGTTTTCAAAATTATTAAGGTAGATATTTGCCAAGGTACCTGATAGTGGACTACCCATAGGAAGACCCTCTGGTTGTGAATAAAACTTATTATTATGTTGGAAATAATTTTGTCCGGTGATTGTGGTTAATAACTTAATTACATCCGTGATTTTTTTGTTGTCAATATTGTTCCTCTGCAATAGTGTATTTGTAATTTGCAAAGTTTCAACAATAGGAATGTTGGAATACATATTTACAACGTCAAATGACGCTAATTTGGAACCACTAGGAATTTTAGTGGAACGAATTCTGTCAATTAATTCCAAGTCATTTTTTACCGAAAAATCATTTTCCCATCTTACGTTGTTTGTTAGCCATGTATTTAAATATTTTGCTATTTTATATGTAGGCGACGTTGTAAAATTAACAAGTGGTCGGATTGGTATATGCTCCTTGTGGATTTTTGGAAGTCCTGTGATCACGCATCTGCAATTGGTTTTATCATTTTGCTGCTATATATTTGTCTCTTATTCAACATATGAAGAAGTTACGGTAAAAGTATTGGGTTTACAATGGGATCCAGAGAAGGATGTGTTTACATACAAGGTGAAAATGGGAGACCCAAGCTATAAGAAGAGGGGAATGCTGTCAGAGAGCAGCAAGATTTTTGATCCTTTAGGTTGGCTAACACCTGGGGAAAAACCATGTTGTTGTGGTATAATTATTTTACCAAACTCATTAAACATTATATGTCGCGAACCATACATTCAAAAACTTTTGGGGCAGCAGACAACACAGAAATAGGTCTGTAATTATCAATTAAAGAATGATTACCACTTTTAAAAACCGGGATGACATATGAAGTTTTCCAAGAATCAGGAAAGTAACCTACAGACACATAAGGATGCACATAAGGATTAACGGTAATATTTTTCTTGCTACTTTCTAGAAATGAATCACCAGATGTCCGTCTTTTTCTAGGTAAACTCCGGTCTCTGGCAAAATCGCTGAAATAATCAATTTCATTAGTTGATGTACCAGCAAGGATTGCAGCTAAGCTTTCGTAGAAAAAATTTTAATATTTTTAATATTCATACGGATTAATCTCAAAAATAAGTTAACACCAAAATCAAACTGAACATTTCATTTTTTTGTATTTAAACCAACATTTTGTCCGAGGTCATTTATAAACATACATTTGTAAAATACCTTTAAGCTAAAACTAAACTGTTTCTATTATAAAAACATGAAGAAAGGACTGAATATTGATCAAAAGTATCGAAGTACTTTTTACACTCGAAAAAAGTCCTGTAGGACCAATTTTTCATCCCTGCATTGCAGGTATTAAAATGATCTGCAAGTTTCATAGTAGATATTGTACAATATTTTTTCGATATGTATTACGAGAAAGAAGCAAACAACAAAAACCAAATTTCAATCTCTTAATTTTTTATTTTCACGTTTGATACCTCAAAAACGGTCAACGGTAGGTGAAAAATTCAGATAC
This sequence comes from Tipula helvola, assembly GCA_963556165.1. Lineage (NCBI taxonomy): Eukaryota > Metazoa > Arthropoda > Insecta > Diptera > Tipulidae > Tipula > Tipula helvola. The sequence continues at coordinate 181,105,234 of OY744483.1, read as the reverse complement.
ACTAAATTGTAGAGCGTAAAAAAAGCAACAAAAAGTATTTAATCGCAATTTTCGTACCATGATGGAGAGCCGAGTTATCGCAAAAAAACAAAATTTACTCCTCTTTCAAGATGCTGGAGAATGCAACTAGGAAATCTTGATCGAAAATTTCAAGTTAAGCTTTTTAGCCCCCCCCCCCCCCCCCGCCATACACAATATATAAAAATCAGCCAGTTCGGTTCATTTGCATTTCGAAATGTTTATAATTGGCCTGTTTTTTTATTACATCGGAGAGACCAGAGAGATCAGAGAGATAAATTATCTGAAATATCCGATAATTGTTAATCTGAAAAGACCTTTTTCAGATTTTAACGCGCTAAACCATTTAAATTGGCTAACCACGGTTTTGTAACAAACCATGACCAAGAAAATTGTTTACCTACGCATAATTAATACACAAAAATAAAATTAAACATTTATGAACAAGAAACAGTTTACAAAATTAATTAATATTATTTACAAAAGACTTTAAAAATGAATTTTCCATTGTTGTTATCTCAGTCTATAGTGTTCACCATTTTGAAACTCAAACTATGTATTTCTCTGTACTATCTGAAATAAATTTCAGATCGAAAAACAGCAATCTGTGATTTATCGGATATAATAAAAAAACGTAATAGTTATTTACGTCACAAGAGCGGTAAATGTGTTGTTACAGTACGAGTTCGACGTTTATGGACGAGGCGACGAAGGAGCCGAGTCCAGAATTTTGAACGAGTACTGTAACGATCATTTCATTTAAAATTAAATTTTAAAGAAAAAACATGAGTTTGAAATTTAGAGAAAATCAATCCAAATGATTTTCAAATTATCAAGTTACCCTAGTTATTTTTTTTTTGTTTGGTTTTACAGTCTACTCTACTGTAATAGCTCGTTTTCCGGACACTTTTGTTCTATGACGTAATGATTCATTTCCCGGACTGAAATCAATCACGTAAACATTGATTTTCGGTATAGTATGAAATAAAATAAATATCGGATCGATCCGAAAAAATAAAAAAACGCAAACGGGTTTTCTTTATATCTGTCTGATCTCTCCGTTGTAATAAAAAAACACGCCAAATGACTGGACTATATTCAAATTACAAACATTAGATTTTGAATTATATACACTCTCAAACAAATCACAAGTAGCCCGCACGTTATCGCAGGCAGATACGATCATTTAAAAACATCGTAGAAGGGTAACCATTCGATTTTTTTTTGTAATTAACAAGGTGCCAAAATTGATTTGGCTTTGATTTAATCGTTGATTCAAGTTCCAGAATATAGATGGTATAAAGAAATTGGTATATTGTATACATATATACATATATAAACGTCTTACGCAATACAATGAACGAGTTGTAATTAACAACATTAAATTTAGGACGTAATTTAAAATTTAGGACGTAATTTATATTTTTTGTGAGCCTTGTCTTTTCTAATTTTTAAATTTATCAACTCATTATTATAAAACGGTTCCTTCTTTGCACTTGAAGCTTTCATCCTAGTGATAAATCTCTCAATACCTAGGTTAATGATCCGATAGAATTCGCTCAACATATCGTCGATATTATCACAAGCATAAAAAAACGATCAATCATACACATCCAGAAATGCATTTAAGGAACTGTAATCTCCCATTTTAACATTAAAATTCCATGCGTTCACATTTTCTTCGACTAACTCGCAGCATTCAAATAAAACTGAAATATTCAGCGGAGAGTGGAAAATACTAGTCGATCCAGTTAAATCCTCACACGCAGAAACGGTCACCTCATGGCCAAACGGTACAAAAGCCAGATCCAACAAGTTACCAATATTATTCTTAACATTGTTACATTGTTTTAAACCCAATAAAAATATTTCAGAGATGAAGTTTTCCATCCCATACAATATCTGGTACATGAAAATCTTCAAAAATAAAATGACGATCCTTCGGCTGAAGCAGTGGAACAATATAAGATTTCACAGTGTCCGCAAACCTGTGATAGACTGCCATGCTAGAATGATAGGGTGTATATGTGACACAGATGATCAGCGAATATTAGTGGAATCGTAAACGAACAGCAACAATTTCGTCATCGAAATTAGCTAACGCTATCCGACTGGATGAATATTTATTAGAAACTTCAACTACAATAGTACCACCCTTGTTATAAGTGTCCATTTTCAAATACATGTCCCTCCAAAAAACAGCATAAGACGCCGGAAAATATTCCTCCGTTTTGAAATGGACTGTTAACCACGATTCAACGATGCAAATGACACCATAATCTTCCTCTAAAATTGACATATACAGAAATTTTCATTTGGCTCGGATACTATTTGAATTGTGGTATGTAGTAGATATTTAAGAATGATAGTGGCTGGAGAACCGCTTTACTGCTACAACGGATAAATGATGATGGAGTGTTGGGTGCCGGAAAAGTTACTTTAGATGTTGAAAAGTGGTCCCAGTCCGGCGTGCATAATTTGTAAATGGCCGGATTAATACACTAGGAGGCCAAACGTCAGAGTTATTGAGTAAATCGAAATGGGACTGCTTCAATCCAATTTTTAAGGAAATGAACGTCAGTGAACTGTTCATTACCCGATCTTTGGAGAGTAACAGTTTACAATTTACTTCCTCCGCTGAGTATTTTTGAAGTTTTTCACAGATGTATTTAACAATCAGGTCAGGTGACACGGATGGATAATACGACTGATATATAAATATTTTTTATCAAGCAACGAAACAGTTTTAATCGAATTGACGGATGTGCCCGTTCGCACGAGAGCTTGCACTGGCCTCAGCGGATTGCTCTCATTGTAGGTGGAGCCAGACTGAACAAATTTCGTCAATAAAGGCTTAGTGGTGTTATCGTCATCAAACCTATTTATCAAAGCATTCATTAATTTGCGATTTTCAGCAACCTTCGATTCAATATTTTTGTAAGTCCATCTTTTCGGCGGCCCTGTCCACAAACACGTCAATTTTCTTCAAAAGATTGGACATGTTCTTATTCGCAACCAATGGTATACAGCAGTTGCCAAAATAGCGCATACTTGAATACTTTTTAATTGAATTGATCGAAGCACGATCAATCCCACTGCAATCATAGCAAAATTGGTTATTGCCAAGAGTACATGATACGATGTCCATACACGTAGCAGCAAACATTTTTTTGCAAGTATTACACATTTTCAGTGTTATGTAAATTGTTTAATAAATATCGAATATAAATATTAAACCTTAAAATATTAAATGCTGCAAATAAACCTACGTAAGGCTTAATAAAACTGGAGGGTGCCTGGTATCCAGAGTTAGCACACTTTGTACTGATTAACCTATCAGCCATTCATCCATCGCCATATGCTGTTCCACCTTAGATTAGGGTTTTTTGTCAAAGTTTTCTCCTTTAGCGCGGTATTTTGGCTTGTGCCAAATGGCCTCAGTTACTAGTGATTACCACGAGGAGGCAGCACGTACACTTGCGAACAGTGGCGTAGCCAGAAATTCGTCGAGGGGGGGGGGGGTTTTAAAAAAAAAATAATTTATATAAGAAAATAATGCATTCGAATTTATTTGAATTCAATTTTTTATTAGTTTTTTATAGTTTTATATTGATTCGTCGTGACACTAAGGCCAATTCATTTAGGACACAGTTTTTATATAACCACATCTCTATGAATATTTAATGATGCCAATCCATTTAGTCGCTTCCCACCGATTGTGTTTCTTAGGTAATTCTTAAGGCGCCTGAACGTCTTAGAACTCTTCAATTGGAGAGATTATCCAGGTTAAGAGTACTACTAAAAATCTGACAAATATTTTGTACTAATTTTGTTATTATAGGTATAAGCGTTCAGCCGGTAGATACCTGACCGTCTTTTAAACATTTTAATTAACTTCGCTTATGCAATCTAATTTCAACTTTATCTGGAAAAAAGGTCTACACAGATCTGTAAAAATTACGTCTAATATTACGCCGCTTTGTTTACATTTCTTTTATGTGAAGAATCAAAAATAGGTTACATGCGTATTATAACAGGTAATGAGCCTTATTCGAATTATAAATTATTTTGTGTGGATCCATCAACACATCACCATGTAATGATTTTAGTATAATATGTGAAACTCAGGGGGGGGGGGGGGGGGTTCAACCCCCCGCAACCCCCCCTTCGCTACGCCGCTGCTTGCGAATGATATCCAGGTTAACCCTTACACAATTGCACTAATCACGCAGCTGCCTAATACATGACCAGGAAGTACTAAGCATAACACATCTATACCGGGTGATTTTTTTAACCTGATACACCGAGATATTTGATCTCGGAATATAAGCACTCTACGAAAAAATGGTAGAGATCAAAATTTAATTATTCCGCGTGGGAAATACATTAGAGTTAAAATTAGTACCCCCACCTACAAGGAGGGGGTGGGGGTACTAATTTTAACACTAATGTATTTCCCCCGCGGAATAATTAAATTTTGATCTCTACCATTTTTTTCGTAGAGTGCTTATTTTCCGAGATATTTAATCCGAGATAAAAATTGAATATCGTCAATTACAGCGCCATCTAACATGAATCGAAAAAAATGTTTCAGTCAAATCCTACGTATTTTTAGCCGTAGAATCTGAATCTGCAATAAAAAATATGGGTTCCTATCTTACTTTCAAAGTTACCCCCCGCCCCACTGTAACGTTGTTGTTTGGTGATATATCGGCTCATTCGCACACTTCTAGTAGGATAATCTCTGCGTCGGCTGGGAGGATTCTTATGTATAACCGATTTGACAACGTACAAACAATTAATAGTGTGCTTCGCTAACCAAATTTACTCACAAATTAACTAATTAAATATTCACAGAACTGCAATAAAAATACACTTGGTATAGCAAGGTGGAAATCACGAGCGTCAAAATTTCATTCACGATGGATCACAATAAAAAAAAACGATTAATACATTTCTTTAAATGTATTTCACTAATATAATAACATTATTGACATTTTTAATAACATAGGGATGAAATTTAACTTTATAAAAATATAATAAAATTCTTAAGCTAATAAAAAAAATTTTTTAGAAATTAATAATTTATCTTTGGTGAATATAGTCAAAACAAGCGTAAACATAAATAATTGAAAACTTACCACATTTGGTCGGAGAACTCGAGCGCTCAAGGTATCCCTCCAAAACGGATTTATGAAAGCTAAAAAAAAATAAATGCTTGCACCGAATGTGTAGGTAGGTATATTCAACCATACAATAACGTATTCACTTCGCACTATTATTATAACGTTAATGAAACTTAACAAACGAACTATAAATTTAAGTAATACTTTTAAACTAAATAAATACTACATTTTAACAAAACTTAAAATAACACAAAAAAAATGCCTTCCAGCCATGTTATTAAGTTACAAACACTGATATGGCTATTATTTCAAATTTGCCATCTAAACTCGAAACTTCTATATAATACTGTATTATAAGCATGTGAAGTTATCCCAGTTTTTCATCCCAGAAAAAATAAAAATGCTCATCAGGTAACACTATCCCATCCCATCAAAGTAATTTTCTGTACATGTTAAAAATGTAAATAATAAATAAAATGGTGTATACTATACATATTTTTTCATCCCATCCCAGCTTTTTTTTATAGTGAATAAAAAATAAAAAAATTCCAAAATAAAATTTTAATTTTAAATTCTTTATTGGCTATCTCCTAAGAACTTAGTGGGCCGGAAATTATTCTTTATGTTTTGAGTTGGTAATAGTAAGGACTACCTTTGATGAAGATCTTAGATCAGTCGTATGGGTAAAACTTCCACAATCGGCCAACTTCCAAATGGGGTCATATAAAATTATCATAATTTTAACATTTTATTGGCTATCTCCTAAGAACTTAGTGGGCCGGAAATGATTCTTTATGTTTTGAGTTGGTAATAGTAAGGACTACCTTTGATAAAGATCTTAGATCAGTCGTATGGGTAAAACTTCCACAATCGGCCAACTTCCAAATGGGGTCATATAAAATTATCATAATTTTAACATTTTATTGGCTATCTCCTAAGAACTTAGTGGGCCGGAAATGATTCTTTGTATTTTGAGTTGGTAATAGTAAGGACTATCTTTGATGAAGATCTTAGATCAGCCGTATGGGTAAAATTTCCACAATCTAGGGTCGGCACCTCGGAAAATAATCCATATTGAGTTCAGGCAAGGAGAGTTTAGTTACTGTGCAGCGAGTAGGAAACCCAGTACCGGCTGCAGAGAGTGAGCAAGCAGGCTTCCAACAGTACAGATATCGCAACTGTAATGTTACAACGGTAGCGAACTTGGCGTTTATGAGGTGAGAGATATGTCTACAAACGAAGAGAAAGGAAGCGGTAAATGAATTCATGGAGATAGCACACCTCCCAACCCGTTTAAAAACAGTGCTATGATACCAAGTTCTCCAAAGAAGTTAGCGGTGACCAGTACATTCGAGAGATCTTTTTCATCACCTTCTCTGGGTGGTAACAAACAAGGGCGGAAAGCAAAAACATAATTCTAACCAGGCTGGGGACGAAAATTGAAGAACTGGCTGAGTTTGACAAACCGAGAAATAATGTGCATGGTGAACTGAATAAGATGATAAACACCATTAGCACGAATTTAAAATTATGATAATTTTATATGAACCCATTTGGAAGTTGACCGATTGTGGAAGTTTTACCCATACGACTGATCTAAGATCTTCATCAAAGGTAATCCTTACTATTATCAACTCAAAACGTAAAGAATCATTTCCGGCCCACTAAGTTCTTAGGAGCTAGCCAATAAAATTTTAAAATTATGATAATTTTATATGACCCCATTTGGAAGTTGGCCGATTGTGGAAGTTTTACCCATACGACTGATCTAAGATCTTCATCAAAGGTAGTCCTTACTATTATCAACTCAAAATATAAAGAATCATTTCCGGCCCACTAAGTTCTTAGGAGATAGCCAATAAAATTTTAAAATTATGATAATTTTATATGACCCCATTTGGAAGTTGGCCGATTGTGGAAATTTTACCCATACGGCTGATCTAAGATCTTCATCAAAGGTAGCCCTTACTATTACCAACTCAAAACATAAAGAATAATTTCCGGCCCACTAAGTTCTTAGGAGATAGCCAATAAAGAATTTAAAATTTTGATAATTTTATATGAACCCATTTGGAAGTTGACCGATTGTGGAAGTTTTACCCATACGACTGATCTAAGATCTTCATCAAAGGTAGTCCTTACTATTACCAACTCAAAACATAAAGAATAATTTTCGGCCCACTAAGTTCTTAGGAGATAGTCAATAAAGAATTTAAAATTTTGATAATTTTATATGAACCCATTTGGAAGTTGGCCGATTGTGGAAGTTTTACCCATACGGCTGATCTAAGATCTTCATCAAAGGTAGTCCTTACTATTACCAACTCAAAACATAAAGAATAATTTCCGGCCCACTAAGTTCTTAGGAGATAGCCAATAAAGAATTTAAAATTATGATAATTTTATATGACCCCATTTGGAAGTTGGCCGATTGTGGAAATTTTACCCATACGGCTGATCTAAGATCTTCATCAAAGGTAGTCCTTACTATTACCAACTCAAAACATAAAGAATAATTTCCGGCCCACTAAGTTCTTAGGAGATAGCCAATAAAGAATTTAAAATTTTGATAATTTTATATGAACCCATTTGGAAGTTGACCGATTGTGGAAGTTTTACCCATACGACTGATCTAAGATCTTCATCAAAGGTAGTCCTTACTATTACCAACTCAAAACATAAAGAATAATTTTCGGCCCACTAAGTTCTTAGGAGATAGTCAATAAAGAATTTAAAATTTTGATAATTTTATATGAACCCATTTGGAAGTTGGCCGATTGTGGAAGTTTTACCCATACGGCTGATCTAAGATCTTCATCAAAGGTAGTCCTTACTATTACCAACTCAAAACATAAAGAATAATTTCCGGCCCACTAAGTTCTTAGGAGATAGCCAATAAAGAATTTAAAATTATGATAATTTTATATGAACCCATTTGGAAGTTGACCGATTGTGGAAGTTTTACCCATACGACTGATCTAAGATCTTCATCAAAGGTAGTCCTTACTATTACCAACTCAAAACATAAAGAATAATTTTCGGCCCACTAAGTTCTTAGGAGATAGTCAATAAAGAATTTAAAATTTTGATAATTTTATATGAACCCATTTGGAAGTTGGCCGATTGTGGAAGTTTTACCCATACGGCTGATCTAAGATCTTCATCAAAGGTAGTCCTTACTATTACCAACTCAAAACATAAAGAATAATTTCCGGCCCACTAAGTTCTTAGGAGATAGCCAATAAAGAATTTAAAATTATGATAATTTTATATGACCCCATTTGGAAGTTGGCCGATTGTGGAAATTTTACCCATACGGCTGATCTAAGATCTTCATCAAAGGTAGTCCTTACTATTACCAACTCAAAACATAAAGAATAATTTCCGGCCCACTAAGTTCTTAGGAGATAGCCAATAAAATTTAAAATTATGATAGTTTTATATGACCCCATTTGGAAGTTGGCCGATGGTGGAAATTTTACCCATACGGCTGATCTAAGATCTTCATCAAAGGTAGTCCTTACTATTACCAACTCAAAACATAAAGAATCATTTCCGGCCCACTAAGTTCTTAGGAGATAGCCAATAAAATGTTAAAATTATGATAATTTTATATGACCCCATTTGGAAGTTGGCCGATTGTGGAAGTTTTACCCATACGACTGATCTAAGATCTTCATCAAAGGTAGTCCTTACTATTACCAACTCAAAACATAAAGAATAATTTCCGGCCCACTAAGTTCTTAGGAGATAGCCAATAAAGAATTTAAAATTATGATAATTTTATATGACCCCATTTGGAAGTTGGCCGATTGTGGAAATTTTACCCATACGGCTGATCTAAGATCTTCATCAAAGGTAGTCCTTACTATTACCAACTCAAAACATAAAGAATCATTTCCGGCCCACTAAGTTCTTAGGAGATAGCCAATAAAATGTTAAAATTATGATAATTTTATATGACCCCATTTGGAAGTTGACCGATTGTGGAAGTTTTACCCATACGACTGATCTAAGATCTTCATCAAAGGTAGTCCTTACTATTACCAACTCAAAACATAAAGAATAATTTTCGGCCCACTAAGTTCTTAGGAGATAGTCAATAAAGAATTTAAAATTTTGATAATTTTATATGAACCCATTTGGAAGTTGGCCGATTGTGGAAGTTTTACCCATACGGCTGATCTAAGATCTTCATCAAAGGTAGTCCTTACTATTACCAACTCAAAACATAAAGAATAATTTCCGGCCCACTAAGTTCTTAGGAGATAGCCAATAAAGAATTTAAAATTATGATAATTTTATATGACCCCATTTGGAAGTTGGCCGATTGTGGAAATTTTACCCATACGGCTGATCTAAGATCTTCATCAAAGGTAGTCCTTACTATTACCAACTCAAAACATAAAGAATAATTTCCGGCCCACTAAGTTCTTAGGAGATAGCCAATAAAATTTAAAATTATGATAGTTTTATATGACCCCATTTGGAAGTTGGCCGATGGTGGAAATTTTACCCATACGGCTGATCTAAGATCTTCATCAAAGGTAGTCCTTCCTATTATCAACTCAAAACGTAAAGAATCATTTCCGGCCCACTAAGTTCTTAGGAGATAGCCAATAAAATTTTAAAATTATGATAATTTTATATGACCCCATTTGGAAGTTGGCCGATGGTGGAAATTTTACCCATACGGCTGATCTAAGATCTTCATCAAAGGTAGTCCTTACTATTACCAACTCAAAACATAAAGAATCATTTCCGGCCCACTAAGTTCTTAGGAGATAGCCAATAAAATGTTAAAATTATGATAATTTTATATGACCCCATTTGGAAGTTGGCCGATTGTGGAAGTTTTACCCATACGACTGATCTAAGATCTTCATCAAAGGTAGTCCTTACTATTACCAACTCAAAACATAAAGAATCATTTCCGGCCCACTAAGTTCTTAGGAGATAGCCAATAAAATTTTAAAATTATCATATGATAATTTTATATGACCCCATTTGGAAGTTGGCCGATTGTGGAAGTTTTACCCATACGGCTGATCTAAGATCTTCATCAAAGGTAGTCCTTACTATTATCAACTCAAAATATAAAGAATCATTTCCGGCCCACTAAGTTCTTAGGAGATAGCCAATAAAGAATTTAAAATTATAATTTTATTTTGGAATTTTTTTATTTTTTATTCACTATAAAAAAAAGCTGGGATGGGATGAAAAAGTATGTATAGTATACACCATTTTATTTATTATTTACATTTTTAACATGTACAGAAAATTACTTTGATGGGATGGGATAGTGTTACCTGATGAGCATTTTTATTTTTTCTGGGATGAAAAACTGGGATAACTTCACATGCTTCTGTATTATGTATGTAACTGTTTTTATCCGTTGGAAAACCCAGCATCAGCAAAAGAAACAAACTCCGCAAATAAAATACGCAGGTCGTATACCCCAGTTTGTACCACTATGCGATGGTTTTTATGTTTATCGCTTTGTAATCTGCGCAGTGCGAACGCACATTAAATATGGGATAATACGACCTTGCGTTATATGCTTATAATTCGGTTCTAAAATCTAAACCACAAAAAAAATAATCGACGTTAAATATATATTAAGACTATCAAACAAAACAATTCTATAATTTACCTATTTAGATAATTGATGAGATTTTATCTATCAAAACTTATTTGATGTGAGAATTTTATAGTACGGTCCTAGTTTTCCGCAACTTTAGTCTGCCTCAAAACTACTGATTTTTTTTTATTATTGAAAGTGGTGGAACAATTTATTTTTATTTAACTTTTATTTTTGTTTCCACTCGTTGTTATCACTTTTGATTATCAAATTGAAATGATCGAGTATTTTAGATAATAAAAATAATTTTACATGTTATTACAGTTATTCGGTGTACAGGACTACAGGTAAACTTGAAATTATCCAAATTTGAATGTATATAAACAATAATGGACTTTATTCACATTTCCGGAACGTCATACTTAGGCTACCTGTATCCTTAGCGACAACAACAACAACAACCCAAAATAAAATTAAATTTATTCTATTGAACTCCCAATAACGTAATGAAAAGTTAAAAAGTTAGTACTATTAGGCGCTATGTACAGATTCTATGTGTGCAGCGCGATGGCATGTTACACCACCTACATGGAGGGGTGAGGGCTACTAATTTTAACACTAATGTATTCCCCCGCGGAATAATTAAATTTTGATCTCTACCATTTTTTTCGTAGAGTGCTTATATTCCGAGATATTTGAGTGTATCAGCTTAAAAAAATCACCCGGTACATCACAATATCACAAATTATCACTACTAGAGTTAATTAATTAAAAATCACTTAGTCCAATAGCACGCAAACACAACTGTATTTATAAAACTCAAATAAATATTATTTATTAAATATTAATTATAAAACACAACTTGATCAGAACTTGAGGTTGTAATACGAATCATTTCGGTTCTTTACCGTTCTAAGTACGCCGTTCATACCTTTAGAATATCAAAAGGTATTTTAGGTATTTTATCAAAAGGTACCCAAAAAAATGGGGTACTGATAACGCCACCGTAGCGGAAGACCGTATAGTCATTTAAATTCTGATTGAAAATTTCGATATATTTAAGGACATCGATAATTCCATCGATTTTGATGACAGGCCAAATCCCCAAAAAATGGCATCCCTGAACCATTACTTTTATGCATTGTGTTTTTTGGCACACTGAGGGTTAAGCATCTGGTTTGATGGTTGTCTTACGTATGGTCTCTCATCCCTCCAAATTATTAAATTAAAAAATGTTCTAGGTTTTGAAACATGCTCTTTTGGCTACGTTGCGGTTGCTTAACCCTAATCAGCATGAGTTGAGCTTGAGCCTCACAGACTCATTTTAATTTTATTAGCTAAGAAATAACCGAAAAATAAATTTGTATGAGAATTGAGCTTTATGTATTCTATGATTTATTATTTAATATTCAGAATCACCTATTAATAATTGTTTACTTGTATCGAATATATGTAGGTCTAACCGGATGATTTTAAAAATACAACCATAAAAACATGCGAGGAGTCTCCTAGACTCAATAGGTAATTTGAATATATGTAAATATAGGAAATAACTTCTAAGACATTGTCGATTAATTCACTTGGCCAAATTTCGATCAACGATTAATCGTTTAATCGATTAAAGCAAATTTTATTTATTTAAGTAAATTGTAAGAAATATTTTTGTTCAACACGATAGTTCAACAATCTGAGGAATTTCTTATTTTGGAAATAATCGGCCGGATAGTGCTGAATATAGGATTTAACATGTTTTAGCAGATTTCGACAAATTAAAAGGTTTATAGAGGATTCACTTCCCAAGCGTGAAAGCCTAATGAATGAATTGATTTTGGTTCTGAAAAGTTAAACTTTACTCAAGAACATAAACGAGCCGTAATTTTATATCGTTAATGCACCAGGACGCCAATATAGATTTTGAAAACAACAATAAATTGAATATTATTTTGTGCTTTAATACGGGGAGTTGAAAGGATGATTGCTCTGCATAAATGTAACCGAACCAATAACCTCTGACTGTGAATTGTAACCCTACGGCAAGCCAATTAGCAAAACGTTAAATGGCAATTAGCAAAATACTTCTTATAAATTTAGAAAAGGACTTAGTTGTACCAAACAGAAATAGACGAAGCTCTTTCAGTGCTGCATATTTATCTCACTAACAACGGGATTCATACCACAAATTACAGAAGGCATTTTACTGGCTCTTTGTATATTTTGACCAACCAATTTCGGTACTCAATTTAGTAGAAATATTATGTAACGATTATTTCCTCTTTAACGTATAAAAGGTTTATGTGGTGCATTTTTTCTTCAGCACTTGGGCAGGTTCGTCAACTATAACTGCCAAATAGGGTTTTATTTTGGTATTGAAATTTGTAAATACATTTTTTTTAATGTAGAAAATGTTTTCATTTTGCTTTAAGAATTATATTTGAGTCCGGGAGACTCATCGCATGCAATTACTTCAGTAAAATGAACCATGCTGATTACGGTTAATTGGGATTTCCTTTCAATAAAGCGAAAATGACTTAATTATAATGCCACCATTTTGCCTGTTTATTAGCGAAACTTCATATCAATACAACCTACTTGTTTCCTTGTTAGCGGATGGCTCAAAAGCGAAAGAAAAATGGGGAAATGAGAAAGAAAAATGCGTTATTTGCAAGCTAATTTAAAAAAAATAATAGTTTTAATGTAAGAAATGATTAAAAAAGTAACGTTAATTATGAAAATTGACTTATTTTATTTTCTGATTTACTTATAATCTTAAAAAATTTATTATAACTATACATTTTGTAATTCATATTTATTTTTGCTTTTCCAGATTCAATGCGTTTCTTTACCAAGCAATCACTCACAGAAAAGATTATAAATAAAAGTGTACGGTTATTTTGATACATTAACAATAGAGCCAGAGTTTTCCTAAAAATATAAAAAAAATATTTTTAATTGCCCCACTTTGGGCGCCAAAATAAATTCTTCAATTTCTCACGTTTACTAACTAATACACAACATAATACACTAATTTATGTTTTTCTTCTCTGCTTTCAAGCCACCAGGTTCATTTACACACAAAACGAAAAAAAAACCAGCACACAACAAGAAAACAAAAAATCTAATCAAATTGAAACCAAATGTGTGTTGATGGTGAATGTTATAACGGTGACTTAATTTAAGTTTTTAAAAAATCCACTTAGTTTTCTTTCCATTTTTCTTAACTTTTCATTTCGTGTTTTATTTTTTTTTTTTTATGTACAAAGCAAGCATATACACATTTTTTGTCGTTGCTGCTCTCTTTTTAATGAGTTTCCTTTCTATTACAATTTTAAATTACTTTAATGATTCAATGTTATATTTTTCCAAAGACGTATATTTGGTTTTTCCTTTTTCTTTATTTTACTGATTTTTCAGAAAAAAAACAAAAAAAAAAAATCAAACATGTGAGTATTTTTTATTTTGTTCGTATAATAATACACATAAATAAATTTAATACATATAACGAACGCATCCATTTCCCATTCCAGAGTACGGCAAATATAATGGCGCAAAAAAAATTGTACACAGTACTGTATGCGTACTATACACCATCGTTCGTTGGTGTAATATATAAATACTACATATACTATACAGGGGTTATGCGAAAAAAGGGGAAAAAGCAAAAATTAATCCAATTTTATTACAATCAAAAAATAAAATAATTTTTTCGTTTTTTTATGTTTTGATAATTTTTAACGAAAATTAGAAACATAAATTTACAGTTATTTTATTTTACCGTTTTTTTTTGCTGCTTGCCATTTTTAATTTAATTTACAATTGGAAAAATAAAAATGGCGTATTATTATACATATTTATATTTACATTGGTTTCCTTGTTATCGCTATACTGTGTTACCGGTTGTTTTGCCAAAGTGTAGCGTAACAGTAAATTTGCTTTGTGAGATATTTTATAAAATTCTGCTTGATTTTCCGTATCGCAATAAAAATGAAATGTTTATGAATTTATCCTAATTAAAGCATTCAGTGATCTAATTGATAATGTTTATCCTGAGACCGGCAAAAAATTAACACCTTTGAAGATATTAGGAAAAATCTTATTCAAATTTAATTTAAATAGTTACCCCACGTTGGGCGCCGCATAACTTACAAACGCAGAATCGACCCCGAATTCAAATGTCACATCAGCTAAAATTCAATCAATATAACTCGTTATCATTACAATACCACTATATAGATACGTACGCTTACTGTAAATAAAAAATAAAAAATCAAATTTTCCAAATTCGAGTATATACCTTCTAGGTGATTTTTATTTATTTATTTTTATTTTACATTTCATCCACCCAAAATTTAAATTTAATTCAATTTATCTAAATAAATTGGTTATCTGTCGGTATGAGATGATAACAAATTTTCACCACCATGCACAGCAAAAATCTGTAAAAAAAAAAATAACCGGGATTTTCTTTTTATTATTGTGGAAAATATTATTTTTCATATATAAGAGAGATGATAAATTCTTCGAAAATGAGTTTTTCATATGAAGACGACAGGAGTACCTTCAATTCACACACATCTTGATCAACATTTTTTTTTTTTTTGTATACTTTAAGATCAAGTTATGTAAATTATCCGTAAGAGAAATAACAACAAATCAACCAGATTATATGTGTATGTCTAAAAAAAATAAAAAAATAGGATGCTGTAAGGATTTAAAATTTTTTCGTGAGAAAATACAATTTTTCACGTCTCAAAAAATTGTAATCAATTTTTTTTTTTTTTTTTTTCTAAATCTTTTTGATTGGAAAAACTGTTGATACATAAAATTAGATAATAATTTTTCAATCAAATCAAATGTAAAAAAAAACCGGAAGTTCGGTAACCTTCAGCATAAATTACAATAACCCTCACATTATCCTTTTTCCTTATGTCTTTATATTCTCTCGTCTCTTTAAATATCCTACAGTCGAAAAGAATATAATCTTAAAAGATCAGTGACCTACCCTTTTACCGCTTTTAATTTTTTTTTTTTATGTTGGGTCGAATCGTTAACAGTTTTAGCGACCGCTGAGCAAAATATGAGTTGTCCGGCCAAAAATTTCAAACTGTTCGTTATGAGCTACACCTTATATTGTAAAGCGGAATATATCAATTAGATGACCTATTTTCGATCAGATAGAGGCACAAATCAAAAATTAAATATGTCCTATGTATATCCTGTGGAATAGACCTGAAAATGAATAAAAATGATTAATTTGAATAACCAACCGAAAAATGAAATAAAAAAAGAAAACCGGAAGATTAATGACTTTTAATTTTAATGTTAGTTTCTTTCGTTTGCCTATTTTCTTGTGGTTGCGCTCTTTTTTCGGAATTGAACTCGAGGAGGGTGAAGAAAATTGTTTAATTTTCACACAAATTTATTTTTATTTTTTATTCCCAATAAACAAGATTGCAAATTAAATGGGTCTGGTGTATATATTATATATTATAAGAGGGAATGTGGATGTAGACCGATTATTTATTTGATCTTGAGAAAATTTTATGCTAATAATTTATTTGGTCATTACATAAAATATGTATATGAAACACCGAAAATACGTTCGCGACCTTATTTCCAATTTACCGGAAGCCTATAAATATTTTTGACTTACTCCAAATATGTATGTATGTTGATATATAGTACACAATAAAAACCACTATGTGAATATATTATACAAACCACCGGGCTTTTCTTTCCTCGCACATTCTAAACTCCACATGTATACACACATCATATACACATATTAAATAAAGTCTTAAAAACACACCACTACAAATAAAATCAAAAACAAAAGCATGACTAAATAATGATTGGTGTTGCAGCCAGCTGCTGTTTTATATTTTTTTTTTTTTATGTATGTACATAAAATAATGTATATACTTACACTATACAGTGTGTAGTCGAATTCTCGTGCTCAATTTCCTTTTTGTGTAGTTTTTTATTATGTAGTATTCGCGCTACACGACATCAACATAGAAGAGAAAATGAGAAAATATAAATTTCAACATAAAGAAATAAAAAATAAAAAAAATTGAAAGTGAAAAACATGATAATAGCGTAATACAGTCGTCTCATTTTGAATTGCCGCGCTCATAACGGTACAAAAGGAGAGAAAAACCCCAAAAAATATATGCGTGAGAAATTTCAATTTATATCTATGTACATACATATGTATATACATTTTTTTTTTAATAAAATATATTTTTATCAATGTGTTCGTTATGTCGTCGTCGTCGAGACGTAATTTTATTAAACATTTACAGCAAAAATAAAAGCATAAACCACTAAC
This sequence comes from Tipula helvola, assembly GCA_963556165.1. Classification (NCBI taxonomy): domain Eukaryota; kingdom Metazoa; phylum Arthropoda; class Insecta; order Diptera; family Tipulidae; genus Tipula; species Tipula helvola. The sequence continues at coordinate 181,088,181 of OY744483.1, read as the reverse complement.
ACAATTACGAAAGGACATTTCAAAAAAACAAATCTACAGTTATAACATCTCATTTTCTCACGTCATTTTTATGCTAGTGTGAGAATAACAAAAATAAAACATAGTCAGAGAGAAATTATATGGATATACATTTGTATTGTATTATATACATATATATTTATTCAGCGCGGCGCGTTATGTATTTGTTTATTTTATTGCTGTATTACACATTTTTCATTTGTTATTTTTTTTTTTTTTTCGTTTTCGATCAAAACTATTTTTTTCAGTTGTTGTGTGTCTTTCCTTAAGTGAAGTGTGTATGCTAGAAAGGACAAAGGAAACGATATTATTATTTTTGTTGAAGAAAATACATAAAATAAACGAATATAAGGAAAAACAAAAGAAAATTTATATAATTTATTATTATTATTTTTATTAATTAATATTTAATTTAAAAAAAAAATTCATTTAATTTATTCTAATAATTTATTGTGTGTGTGTGACTGTGTGCATTATTTAAGTGTAAATATATAAATATAATTTAAAAAAATAAGAAATATTTATAAAAAAAAAAAAAAAATTAATTTAATTTATTAGTGTGTGCGTCTGTGTATACTACCGCAAAATATAAAAATTTAATATAACAAAAAATAAAAGGTAAAAACAAAAAAGTGTCATGTTGTTGTAGTGAGATAGTGAACACAAATTATTAATTAAGCAAAAAAAAAAGCGCGTAAATTAAATTAAAATATACTTCCATTTACAAATTTTATAACAGTTTTTTAATTTTAAATACTGTTATATTAATATCGAAATTTAGCGACAAAAGAGGGTTGTGGATTTATATACATATTTGAAATAAACAAAAAGTTTTATTTTTATTGATTTTCTATAATAAAAAATGAAATGTTAAATTTAATAGACAGATCTGTGTACTTAACTGTTCTATATAGACAAACGGAAATACCGTCTTGTTTTTGGGGGTAACATGATATAAATTCGATCGGATCATCAAGTATTTATGTGGATTTAGTATAAAAATGAAAAGAGGATATTGGATTTGTTTTGTAATAGTTTACATTTGTGTTAGTGTTTTAACATTTGTGTAAATCGAAGCAATACCAATTGTAGTAAGATGGGAACATCTTTCGAATTGATCACCCACTTAATTATTTTTGGTGTGCTAAAACAGCTTACAAAATGGCAATAAACATCTTATTTTGATTTGTGAATTTAATTCGAATGGCATAGAATAAAAAAACATAGTCCCACATTCTAGTGAAAGACTAATATAAAATTCAAGCCGCAAAGGAATTTCAAATTCTAGAGAAAAAGACGATTTTTATTTTGTATTCATACCAGCACAGAGCTTACGAGATCAACTGAGGTTCATCTTACCCAACAAGATTGATAATTAGACAAGCTAATCATTTTAATTGAACAAGAAAAAAAGGCCACATAAATAACGGCCACTTTAAAATTTAAAAAAACAGAATTCAAAATAATTTGGAACAATATCAACATGTTGGTTAAGATTATTCCAAGGGAAATGGTCCTTTACCAGCTGTAAATTAGAATTGGCGTAAAAAACGTATGTCTATTCGCCCAAATAGCATTTATTCGAAAACAACCAAACTCAAATACTATTTTCCAGTAATCTTCATAAATTATTGCATTTTATCATGAAATGTTAGGGAGCGTTAAAAATTATTCAGCGATAATTTATTTAATTTCATTCATACATACTTAGGCGTCTACAGAAGTATTAAAAAGCAAAAGCCTACGTTATTATGTTTTTTTTAAATGTATAAGAAAGCAAGTTCAACGAAAGCTAATTTGTTCAAAGTAATTGTACTGTATTAGACTAGTACTCGGTAAAGGTCACTGATTTAGATTATTACACGGATAAACTTACGTTTAAGCCACTACAGTAATACGTCATAGCATCAAGACGATGTACGAACACATTTACGGTGTTGAACTGCTTGAGTAGTCACTACTCTTGTAGCCTGATATTTCACTCTCAGAAGTAGATTTTACTTGGTCTTTGTCTTCGGAGCTTGGTGCGTTTAAAGAAGCATCACCATTGTTGTATTTTTTGTTTGCTATATGTTCTTGGACTACAGACTTCATTTCAGGAAAAGAAGGTTAATCACAGCACAGCCTTATTTAAACATGAGGTCAACAGCTATTCGAAGTTCTTATGATGTTAGTTATGGTAAACCAGCTTTCTTTCTCGAAAGCTCACCTTAAAAAGTATTCAAAATCCGAACATTCAAAACGCTTAAGTTTGCTTATATAAAGGCGGGAATAATATGCTACTGGTGACCCCTAGTTATTCGCCGAATTTATCACAAAATGGGGTTTGCTCAGAAATGATTTTATCGAATTATTTTATCAAAATTACATTTACTATAACTTAACAAAAAAATCAAATTTTTTGTAATCATCACGGCAAACGATCGGCATTTCTATTATATTTTTCCCCTGGCAGCTGCTATGTTTTTATAAAAACATTTGTAACAGTCAGCCGAAGATATTTTAAATTATTTTAAGCAGCTAAATCATTTTCAACTAGAAATGATCTTTTTAAAAATGAAACTTGTAAGTTTGTAAAAATACGAGATCAATGTGGTTAGATGAAATTACAATTTACGATTTATGATCATTAAACCTTACAGCTGCTGAAAATAAATCAATTGAATAATAAGTTCAATTTTCAACAGTTTAAATTATTAATTTTACTAATTAGTAAAATTTTAACAGCTAAGGATATCGAACATGATTGTTTCAAAATTTAGGCTGCGGACCAATTCTCGAATAAATCAATTTCCTAAAACAGTAAATTTCTTGGATGGGTTCAACTACTATTTCATGATGTAAGAAAGGAAGAAGTTTTTCTCAGTAAGCGGCACAGCAGAGGTGGGGTATGATCTGGGGACGATTTAATTTGAATTTTCCAAGTACCAAAATGAATGCAATTTCCTATCAGAATATTTTAAATGCGGCTTTTCCGGAAATCCAGCAGTTATTTGGTGAAATGCGTTGGACTTTCCAACAGGATAATGCTCCAATACACAAGTGCTAGGACCACCAAAGCCTGGATTGCTAGGCAGAATGTAGATTTGTTGTTGTGGCCACCTTATTCACCAGAATTAAACATCATAGAAAATGTTTAGGGGTGGTTAGTTCGTAAGTTCTATGAAGGCGGCAGACAATTTGAGACAAAGAGGGATCTTATTGAAGGCATCAAAGATGCTTGGAATCAAATTTCTCTAAAACTTTTAGAGTCTCTCTATAAATCGATGGAAAATCGAATAATCCATTTAATTTTAGGAAATGGAGGACACACGGTATCGGTATTTTAAATCATGTATCAGGTAAATTTTGAGTTGTCCACAATTAAATGAAACAAAAATCATTTTGGATATTTTCTAAAACGTCAAAATTTAACAGCAACGTCATTCGTTGTTTCCTTATATTTTACCCAACTATTTAGTACAGTATTTCAATTTACTCTGTACACTGTTAAAAAGTCGGTAAAAGAGAAATTTACCCCACTATTGGTCCGCAGCCTGAGTAGATTTTTGTTACCATTATTGGTTCTACATTTCGTTCATTTGGCATTTTGCTCTAGAAACAGTCCTCAGGCCAATATAAATTTAGATTCATCTATTTAAAATTAGTACATAGTTATATGTATTATTTAGCACTTATCATATTTACATGGTAAAAAAACAAAAGTTATTTTTTTATGTGCCAAATTCATGAATTGAAACTGTCGTTTCCATAAAAACAGTTACTTGAAAATCTAAAAATGTATTTTGTTGGTTTTTTGATCCTATAGCTCATTATGCTTACTCAATATTTCTAATAAAATAGACAGCGTGTTACAAATACTAATTTCTCAAAACTAATTTCGTCAAAATGCAGTTGGAAAATAATAGAAAACACAAACAAAAAGCTTTATGGCACCATAATTGTGCTTCATCAAATTGGACAATGAACTGGGGAAATCGGTCGCACATATTCAATTGAGATACGGCCCAATCCTGGGGCCTCTCAAAAGTTATCTCACACGGATCAAAATAGCATTTAAATGTATCCAGCAGCACAGCTCTAGTGAGGTTGGCGTTTTGCAGAGACTCATCGACATAAAGATTTCAGCAACGTTTTATTCTCAGACGAAAAAGTATTTTAGTCGGATCTTGACTGGGTTGGCTTTTAACTTTCGGGTCAGATGGTTCCATTTGTTTTTTATTATTTCGTAATAATATTTCATTAAATCATATTTTTTGTTAATAGCTTGGTTTTGATGCCAGAATGGCTCAACGGAGATATGCCTGTAATCATCTGAATTAAATAAAAATCGGGCAATTATACCCAGTTTAGAAGAATGGGATATTACAGGAGCGAAGGGATTTTCGATGATCTTGAAGCCATTTTATTTCGATCTCATATGTTGGTGTAATCTATTGTGAGTGAGCTTATGCTCAAAATAGTGTACCAAAATTATTGTAAATAAAATTATTGATTATGGAGCTTACATTTATTCCCACTCAAAAACTCAAGTTTAGCGAAAAGCTTGTGCAAACGGTTCAAAAACGTGGTCGAATCAGTTGTGGTGTGGATTAGTGGAGGAGGTATTGACGAATTATGTCAAATAACTGACAGTTTGAAAGGCTTATAATACACAACAATTCTCGATGAGGAGTGATATTTCTGTTTTTTGTGGTAGATGTATTATGAGTAGATGGCTTCTTAATTTTACTGGCTCACCAAGTCGTAAATATTGTGAATGCTATTAAAAATGTCTAAAAAAAACGAAAACAATCATATTGTTAAAACAAACAAATTTCAAAACTTTTAAAAATATTAGTGTGGGCTTAATGCACACAGAGTTTCCTTGAGTTTTTAGATTTGGTGAATATAATTTCCTAAATCAGTACGGTCTTACTTTATACTAAACGCATAAAGTATGTAAATTGTTTTTTTCTAGTTTAATCGTAGCTACCTGACGAGCAGACCAACTCTGTCATCAGTACTCTGTTGTCAACCAAAAATTAAATTTGAGCTTAAACATTTTTTGCCTTTTAAATGACAGCTATCGCTTTGTTCTTTTAATTCTTAGTGCTTCATTTTAAAATTAAACACAAGTACAGTCAACTATCTATATCTCGATCTCCTATAACTCGATTTTTGCGCTATCTCGATATTTTTTTCGTTACTTTCTGTTTTAATATAAATACAGTTGCTCACAAAATTGAGCGTACACCCTTAAAAATCCTATTTTATTTTAAATAATAAGTACAAAAACAACAGTTAATTTTATTTCTTTATGTATTTCGAAATATTACGTATCACTAAACTAAATTTCTAGAAAGAATTTCTTTCAACTAAAATCACAACATTTCAACGTCATAAAATTGAGCGTATTTTCTCAAAAATGTTATTCGTCGTATAGCAAGTTTTGCGTAGTAAGAATACATTTGAAATTTATTTGTTAAAATTACGGTAATCTGAGTAAAATTAAAAATTTTAAAAATGGAAAGCAAAAGGAAAGAAGTCGATCAATGTACTTGAAAATTGATCATTAAACTATATAGTCAGAGAAAATCGTTACGTTAAATAGGAAAAATTGTTAGCCGGCGTCATTCTACAGTGCAGAAAATTATAAACAAATTAAAATATGAGGGAACCCTAAAAAAAGGTAGAGGCAGAAAAAGAATTTTGAGTGAACAGGACGAGCGATTTATTGTACGTGAGACGAAAAAAAAATTCACAAGCTAGTGTTCCAAAGCTTACATTGAAAATGTCAGAAATCACACAAAAAGCCATATCAACAGAAACTGTTGGAACGATCGAATTGCTCGCAAAAAACCATTATTGCCAACCATAAATATATGGAAAGTCTTGAGCTTGCTAAAGCATACATCAAGGAGCCTCAAAGTTTCTGGGAATATAATTCACAAATGAAACCAAAGTAAATTTGTTTGGCTCAGACGGGAGGAAAACTGTTTGGAGAAAGCCAAATGATGAACTTAGTTTCAACAGTAAAACATGGAGGAGGATCAGTTATGTTATGGAGTTCCGTAGCTGCGAGTGGGGTAGGAAATAAGGAATTTATAGAAATAACTATGAATAAAACAGGTTTTATCTCGAAATTTTTAGAAGAAATGTGCGACCAACTGCAGAAAGATTAGATTTGTCTGCTGATTATTATTATCAACAAGATAACGACCCCAAACATTCTTCATATTTAGTGAAGGAATGGATGCTATACAACGTTCGCCACCAACTTAAAACTCCACCTCAATCACCGGATTTAAACCCGATTGAGAATTTGTGGCGGGAAATAAAGATACGGGTTGCAAATGGTAATCCGTCAAATAAAATAGAGCTAAAAAATAGAATAAGGGGTTACTGACGCTAAAGATGGCCACACAAAATATTAATACAGTAAAAACTACGAACTTCTCAAAAACTCAACTTTATGTAACCTTCCATCCCTTTTCTCGATAATTTTTAAACTTCTCGAACTCTCTATCGGCGTACATATTTACTTGAGACATCTACAATTAAAATTGCACTATAATCCCTGAGAAGAATTATATAAAACCAAATATTTTTTAGATTTATTTAAATCTTATTTCAATTTTTAGTTTTCGTATTTGAAGCCCCCAGTTTCACAAAAAAAACAGGAAATCTCTGGTTAGTTAATATTTCATCTCTTTCTTCTTTTATGAAATTCATTTTCATTATACAAATTCAACGCACGCTAATTTTATTTCTTTTCTACATGAAAATTTTAACTGGAGAGCTAAATATTTAGTTGCCCAATTTCGTCCAGCTAATTATTTAGCTGAAGGATAAATATTTCTATGTAACATTAAAATATAATCAACTTGCATTGAATTTTTATTGTGCAACAAAACGCAATTTCATAAAAGTAAAAAGGGAGAAAATATTAACTAACTGGAGATTGGGTATTTTTTTGTGAAACCGGGCATTAGAATTTTTAAAAATATAAAATAGCGGTAACAGATTATTTAAAAATTATAAAAATATCAAACGATATTTAACAAAATTAAGAATTGTTATTTATCGAAAACTTGAGAATTGTTATTTAATACCAACTCATAAAACTAAATAAGTTTAATATGTATACTTACTCTGATGGTAAACACTAGAACTACACGAAGGTTAGAATTATCCAATTCCTATTTCTCGGTGGGTATTATACTTTATTCAAGAATTTGTTATTGCTACTTTGTATTTATAAATATTCTAAATAAAAAAATATATTTTAGAGAGTCATACCAATTGTTCATTAGGGTGGCTCGCCTTATATGAGTTTTTTTTTTTTATTAATATCAAAATGGGCATATGCGGGAAAGATGCTCTGCCATGTAGCTTGTTTGAATATAAAATATCTCACAAAAATATTAATGTTTAGTACTGCCACAATAACAATTTGGAAAAAATCATATGAAATAACGTTTCTCTCATTTATTTAAAAATCCTCACTATAAAAGCAAAATATACAGAAAATCCAATTATAAAATTTCAGAGAAAATAAAATAAAAATCAATTGTGTTGTTTAAAACAGTAATAATAACAGTTCGTTAAAGTTACGGCATCTTTTTGAGTACATCGACGGAAAAACAACGGGACCCCAAAGCTTTAGTGGCATTAAAAGAAAATCACTTAATAAATGTGAACAATTACCTGTTGCCAAATTTAATTCCATCAACTGCATATTACCCCCAAGTGACAGATCAGATGGATTAGTGTGAAGCAATTGACTCAGGGTTTTGTAACAACAAACTTTCGAAAAGAAATCCTGGGAAAATGGTGCATTCTAGATGGATCACAATGGCAAACCGAATATTAAGACTTTATATTACCAATGAAAAGCCGATTTGTTAACTTTAACAACATTTGTATTAAAAGTGTACGCACTTATGTGGTTCCACATTAAAATCAAACCATCATGCATTTATGGAGTTAAGCATTTGCACCAAACGATACTGCTTTCACGTTATTTGCCCAACGATTTAAAAGTTATTGTTGATCCAGTAATACAGCGCAATGGTTTTTTGGCCATCATGAAAACATATTATTGGCAATGTTAGCCGATAATAGAAAATTTATAAGAGCGTTGGCACTAAGAAGGACATTGAAAGGTCGACAAACGGAAGGAAATTCAAATCAGATTCGAACCTTTCAACTGCCCATTTTTAATGTTGATGCGGAAGACTACATTAATTTAATAAATTGGGAAAATGTAACGGAGCCACCAATTACAAAATTTCTAACTGACGATACAATTTTACAAGCCATTGCCGATCAAAATATAATCGACAGTACCATCCTCCCAGCAATAATGCATTTTCCTTGCCATACTCAGGCTACTGAAAGATGTGTAAAAATAGTAAGAGAAGCCTCAGCAACGGTCTGTGGACCCTTGAGACGAGATGGCTTAATAAAAGCAAGACTGGAATCACGAAAAATTATGCCTGTGTTCAATACCAAAAGTCCTAATGTCAATGAATTTTTTTTTATTTCGATGTTTTAAACAATGAGTTTTGTATTAACCTATCATTGAGTATATTTTGAACAAATAAAAAATCAAATATAATTTATTAAATGTGTTTCAATGTGCTGTTTAACAAACTTTGAGCATAGAGAAAAATTCGAAAAATTTCAAATTTTCAAGGCTCTTGTGGCAGTACAAGAATTACGAATTTCCCCCAAAAAATTATTCCGTTTAAAATTTGTATGAATAAAGCATATTTCCAAAACGTGCCCATTTCGAAATTCAAAAAAAAAAAATTTTCGCTCCACACTACTGTTCATGATGTACAACCAAAAAAAAAAATTTTCTTGGCTATTATCTTTGAATACAAAATTCATTCCTATTCGAATACCAAAGTAAGACACTACTTATTTCAAGTTTAAGTTTTCATACTTAATGGTAAACGCCACCAAAATATATTTTAATTCTCAAATGTTGGCATCCTGATGAAGAGGTAGCATTAACAAATTCTTTCAACTGCGCAGATTTTGCAACTTTGCATTGAAAAATTAAATCGGCAGCAAAATTGTCGCAATTTGATATTTGAAACCCAGATTTACGGTTTAAAGCCGTATCGCAGTTTTTGCTGTCTTTTAATACTGTTCAATTTACTAGCTCTCTATTTTGTTTCAACAAAGTATGTGGTATTCATAATTCATTAAATGGTTGTTTATTTGACAACTAAAACCTCGCTACCAACTCGTAAATAAATAATAAATCAAAAATAATTTTTGTGGCTGGTTTTTTTTTGGGAATAAATTAATCCAAAATAAATCCGAAATAAATCGTTCGGTTCTTATCATTAAGCAAAACCTATTAAGTTCTTTTAAATTACTTTTCCACTTTTACAAAGTTCTCTCTAAATTGCAGCAATTCTCTATTTCGACGGTCCCTTCCAGGTCAAGATATAGAGGGTTGACTGTATAAAATTGTTAACTATAGAAATACAAGATGGGTGCTTAAAATGACGGTAAAGCAAAGTTTAATAGAAAATTAAAGGGCTTAGTAGTTTTGAAGAATTGGATAGTTGGTGATAAATTAATGACAGAGTTTCTCGTTTCGCAAAGATTCAATTTTCATTTTCCAAATTTGGCTTGTATTTTATTCTAGCAATTTGTCAATATTTTACATTAGAAGATTTTCGTATTAATAAAGTAGAACTGCCTTGCTTTTTTTAGAAATCATATAAAGAACTTATACACAAAGTTAGAATACAGTTACCAAAAAATGTTTCTAACATCTTTATAAATGGTCTGCTTGATCGAAAGCTTTTCGTGAAATATAACGGCGCATCCACTAATTCATACGAAATCCTCGCTAGGGTTCCACAAGGCAGTGTGCTAGGGCCACTATTATATTTGATCTATACAGCAGATCTACCAACATCAAAATATGTAAAAGTTTCAACATTTGCAGATGATACAGAAATCATGTCTACGCATCAAAACCCCACGATAGCATCAAGAAATCTACAAGATCATTTAGACGAAATAGAAAAATGGTTAACTAAATGGAGAATTAAAGTCAACAAGGACAACCTGAGAGACTAAACAATATCATTCTACCACAACACCAAAATGTTAAATATCTCGGCCTACATTTAGATAGAAGGTTTACATTGGAAAAAGCATAACGAAGCTAATCGTCAACCAATCAAGTTAAGGTCTGTTAAAATGAACTGGTTAATAGGGAAACAATCCAACTTAAGCCTAGATGGTACTTAACCTATCTGGACGTATGGTATTCAATTGTGGGATCCGCTTGTGCTTCCAACATAATAAAACTACAACGAATGCAGTCAAGAATACTAAGAATAATGGTAAATGCACCCTGGCATATAAGTACGTAACACAAACTTACATCGAGACCTACACATCGAAACATTACCAGACACAATCAAGCAGTACAGTAAAAAGTACCAGTTGAAATTAGAAAATCATCCCAATGCTTTAGCCAGGGAAATTTTTAAAAAGCCCAGATACCGGCGCGGCACCTTAAAAAAATAGATCCTTTAAATCTAGCTATCTAATTTAAAGTAATTACTAAGTGCAAGTTTGTATTTTGTTTGAGGTATCTATGAAAATTATTAACATCAATATTTTGTGAAGCACACTCCATTGTTAACTAACTCACATTGATGAATTCGAACCATTCAAATCAAAACCAAAAATATTGTAAAGCTCTCAAAAATATAAACATGAAAATTATGTCGCGCATATGGATCTAATAAACGTCTATCAATCAAATTACAAAACCAAAAAAATAAAAAACACCTGAGAGATAATCTCAGGGATGTGATATCGTTAAGGAAAAATAACAAATTAAAACACAAACAGTCGTGCTTACCGTAAGTACGGTGTACATACCAAGTTGTTGTACGACGTACCGTAAGATCATTTTCCAAAGAATCGAAAACAAAAAAGATAATAAAATCATTTTTCATTTTTTTATTTTTTCCAAAACATGTAAAAATTTTCTTTTTGGTTTTTCTCGTTGTTGGTCTATCGTAAATTTTGTGAATGATGAATGAGAAGTTGTCGGTTGTATCGTATTTTTTTTTTTGGGGTTCGTTTGTGTTTGTGTGATTATGCTTTTTTCCATATGTAAGTATGTGTATTGTGTATAATAATATGTAATAATAACACAAACAGAGTGTGGAAATTTTTTTATTTTTTTTTTTGGGAAAGTGGTTATGTTGTTTTTCTTCATTTTGGTTATGTGTATGTGTGTATGTCTATGGTAAGAGATGGCATTTTTCCATATTCCAAAATCCATATTCTTTTTGCCTGGGTTGCTGCGGTTGGAATGAGGCGGTTGGATGTTTTTTTTTTTTGGCATCAAAATAACAACATTGTTGTTTTTGTTTTGTTTCTTTTCCATTCATCCATCCTTTTGATTTAATGTTTTCCATTTAAAAAAAAAGAAAAAAAAAAATCTTGCCAAATTTGTGAGTAGAGAGTAAAAATTCTACTGGTGGCGTGTTTTTGTTGTTGTTGTTGGTTAAACTTGAAAATTTGATGAGGTATGATTTGTGAATGAGTAAGAATTTCCTTTTTATTTTTACGCTACACAAAAAATTCGACATTTTTTTTTTTTATGATGATCCTTTGTTATTTTGAAACGTTTATTTTATTTAGGACGATGAAAAATGATCTATTTTACCTATTTGGTGGGGAATCGTGATTGAAGGTCAAATTAATATTTTGGCGGCATAATACGTGATAATACACATTATGGCGCCTAGTTTGGCGCCAAATTATTTATTACATTTTTTGTTTTTTTTTTCGCACTTGTCGCGCACGCACACCGTTCCACCGCACTCATTAACAGCTTAATTCACCATAACAAACAATAATGATTAGTAACTTTTTTTTTTGTGTGCCTTGCTTCCATTATATTCCTGATTTTTATATTGGAAAAAGAAAAACAAATTTTCGAAAAATTCTTCATCAAGACCAAAACCAATTTTTCATTTTTACTATAAAGGAAGTAACAGAAATGTATTTTTGATTATCATCATTCATCGTAAATTTGTGAAAATAGAATTACAACAACATGGAAATTGGGGGGTGTGGGAGGGTGCCGAATTTGTATCCAACAACTATAATAAATCGTCCTTTTGGTTTTGTTATTGTTGTTTTTTTTTGTGTCGAAATCACCAACAACACAATAATAATACATAATAGTAATAATCATAATTTCGTCATAAAGAAAATGTTAAATTTCTCCATAAACAACACACATCCATTATGTATACTTGTTTATATTTTGTATGTGGATTTGTTGCGCGCGCAATTATAAATATTATACTAATTGTACTTGTGTGTGCATTTTTTTTTTGTCAAACAAAATATTGTTTGAGGGCAGTGGAATGGGAGGCTGGAATTTCCTAGAAGACGCTGTGTGTTTGATCAGGATCCGCGAAAATTGGAAAATCAAACATTATATTTTATTATTGATTTTAAGTTGTATAATTAAGAAATTTTTATTTTTTCCAATAAGCGACCATCCCATCCCTCTCAGATACTCACCACCACCCCTAGAGATAAAAAATATAAAATAAAGAAACGTGAAAACTTTTTTTTATTTTTGTTTCCTTCGTTATAAAGAAAAATTCAGACACAATTTACGATGAAATAAAACGCAAAAGTAAAAACCAAACAATAACATAAGAAAATTTCAGTACGGGGTGGTGGCGATGGTGGAATGGTATGCCACTGGGGGGGCTGGTAATTGAGAATGGGTGGTTTTTATTGGAGTTTTTTTTTTTCTTGTGGGTGACAAAAGTATGAGTAAACAAAAAAGAGAATGGAAAAACCACTTTGTATGTATGAGTGTGCGTGCGTTTTTATATGTATGTGAATCATTACAAAAATAGAAACAGGGAAATAGAACGTACGCTGAACTTGAACTCTTGAATTTATGATAAAAAAGAAAAAATGAAAATATAGAAAATATTTTTTTTTTTTTATCTTTTCTTATAGTGTAGTGTTGTATTGTGTAAAGAGAAATTGAGAGGAAAACACATACGTGTGTATGTATATGTGGTTACAAACAAACACGTTTACAGTGTACTACAGTAACAACCGGCTTTAAAATTTATATACTACATACAATTGATTTTCCATAAGATTTTTATTTTTTTATTTTTATTAATTTCTTTCTTTTAGAGAACTTAAAAATTATAACGTTATATTTTATATTTCGATCGATATAATAACGAAATGTATAGTAGAAAAAAAAATGGGATAAAATTTGATTAATTTGATTGAATGTGGAGGGAAAATGAAAAAAAAAAAAATACTTTTGTATACATATATGTATGTATGTATGTGGAGAAACTAAATTCGGGAAGCGTACGTATTTAGTATGTATGCGTAAAATGACCAAAATTGTTTGAATGTTGTATAGTGGCGCAATAAGTGTGAAACCTGAAGTTGATGACTATTTATTTTCCCTCGTTCCAGAATATTTAATTGGCCATTTTGTTCAGTCAAAATTTGATTTGTTTTGAAGTCCACCAAAAATTTCCATATTTTTTGTCGTTGCTGTATGTGTATAGCGCACGATATATCCTCCCGTTCCAGATGTGTCAAGATTATGTAATAATAACAGTAAAAATGAGATGAAGATATAAATATAATGTGCGGTTTTTTTTTATTTTTTAGTTCCTTGTGTGTTGCTTCTTATATATTTTTTGGTATCCTGCAAAGTTTTTCGTTCCAAAAGAAAGTTTAAAGTTTTTTTTTTTTTTTGTTTGAAAAACCAAAGTTTAAAAATTATAACTAAAAGAGAAAGTAATTTTAGCTTTCGTTCCTTGGTTAAAGTTTTTTCTTATACATATGTAGATATACTTTTCCCATTGTAAACGTAAACGTACTTAGGTATGTATGTATATAGAAGAGGTAGATGATTATTTTCGAGAAAATCAAATACCACACGTGTCATCGCATAAATTCGTGCAACCCTTTCTATTGTTCTATATTATCAATTTGGTTGTTTTTTGAATAATAATCATCACTGTCGAATCTTTCTTATGCTCGTCGTTTTATATATAATATTGACTGTGTTATTATTATTATTATTATTGTCAAGGAAAGAAAGCAGCAGCATCAGTACCAGCAATGATGGCAAAAATAAAATAAAAATTGTATATAATTTTTTTTTTGTATTTTATCTGTGTGTGCTGAGGGAAAATCAATAAGTTGTTAAGGTGGAAATTGTTTTTTTTTTTTTACTTTATTGTTGTTGCTGCGTTAGCTTCTAGATAAACTGGGATAAGAGAACTTATATTTCTTGGAATTGAATTTAAAAAAATAAAATAAAATAAAAATCACGCGTGTTGTCGCCATTTTGTTCAGTTTATTTATAATCAACATAAACCAAAAATGAAACTTAAAAATAAATTGGCCATTAGGTTATAAATGAGATAAATTATGTATTATTCCACCCCACGAATAAATAATATATGTATACATATTTCCAACGTGTGCGACCATTTAAAAACAATATAATTATATAACCGTTTCATTAAATTTTTTTTTTATTTCATTTTTCGCATTTCCGTCAAATTTTTCGGTTGGAAATTCTTTTTTATGTGTACCTACATATATTCCACTAATATACAAAAACAAAATGATAATTAAAAAAAAAAATTTGTAAATAATTTTTTGGTTATTTCCGCATACATTTTTTGTTTTTATCGTGATATAAAATCGCGCAGATGGTAGCAGTTCGAAAATGTGTGGATGGTAGTTTAGAGCGCTTTTTATTTTATTGTCATCATATACACAACATATAATATACATATATACATAAATCGATGGTTACCTAACACACCAGAAAGCGCTAGATCTGCACGATATTAAATTATATAATCTTAATAATAATACGAAGAGATTTTCAAATTTTTTTGCCAATAAGTATATCTATTCAATTTTTACCATCATGATGATTTTGTTTCGCGCGAAAATTGTGAAAATTTTGACGACGACAACAAAATAACTCAGTATATAAAAAAAAAGGAACGGAAAAACGAAATTCATAATACTCGAATATTTTCATTTTCGAGGTTTTATTTTTTAGCGCGCGCTTAGTACGAGTACACAAAAAAAAAGATGAATAAGAATTTTCTTAAGAAGATAACATTTCAATTTTCATTTTTCTGTACGTATATTATACATGTTGGTACAGTGGGTGAACATATATAGGTATATATATATACAACGCTAAAACTACTGTGTTGGCAATTTATTTGCCAAATATATATGTTTTTCCCTGGCAAAAATATATAATAACAACTTTAAGATACAAGAGAAAAGATGGAAAATTGTATGCCTTCTTATGTATGTATGTATGTGTGTATATCCATATATTTATCGTGCTGTGTCGTTTTCGCTTCATACAAAATGGAATTTTTTTTTTATATATACGGAAAAGAAAATTAAAAAATGAAAATGGTTTTTCGTAAGAAAAAAAAATTTGTTTTTAATTAAATTTTTCTTGCTTTTACTCTTAAGTGATTCTTTAAGTTTGATTTTTTTTTTTTAATTAGAAATGGAAAATATTTATACATGTATACGTCTCTTAATATATAGATTGCTTTGTTTTATTTTTTAAAATTGTTTATTTAATTTAAATTGGCTAAATGCGTTAAGTACGAGACGCAGTGGTATATTAACTCGCGACGATCGAATACTTAAAACATATCTCGCACATTTTTTTTTTACGATTCATTCAAAAACCTCACTCACCCTTTTTTATAATGTATTTACGTATTTCGTAAATATACACATTAAGGTCAAGTTTACGTTTACAAATTTTATTGTGTTTTTCTTTTATTTTACCCAAAAAAAAAAGAAAGTAACGAAAACAAAAGAAAATCCTGGTGATGTAATTTTATTTAGCCAACTTGATTGACACATCGTATTGGTGTTGTACACGTACACTATGGAAGTAATATTTTAATTTAATATCACGCAATATTACACATTTAATTTATTTAAATATTTAACGATTTTTTATTTTAATTCCAGATGACGATAAACATAATTTCTTGTTTAGCAACATAACCAAAGTGTACTATTAATTAATATTTTGTTTAGTTATGTTTTTATATTAATATTTAATTTATACATATTAATATATTGTAACAAAAAAAAAAAATTTTAAATTTTTTTTTCTCTATTTTAAAAAATTATTTAATTTATTTAATTTATTTATTATATAATTTAATATTTATTTAATATACACGAATAACAAAACAAAAAATATACCAAAAATTAAAAATCACAAAAAGTTTTAAAAAAAGAAAAAGTACAAAATTTACAAGTCTGAAAAATTAAAAATTAAACATAATTATTTATCCCGACAATAACTATAAATACAAAACAAAAAAAAAATTAAATTATAATTTTCGCCATTCCAAAAACATAATAATAAAATACAGTATTAATTTTCATTAAACAAAAAAAGTTATAAATTAAACCAAAGTGTCCATTAAAAAAATAATAAGTAATATTTTTAAAAAATATATATAATATAATAATAATAATAATAAATAAATAAGAAAAGTACAAAATTACAAAGTGTTCTCTAATCAGTAACAAAACAAAATAAAATAATTTATCGTGCCCAAGAAACAAAAGAATAATATTATATTTTTATATATAAAATTGAGTTACCTTTAAAATTTTTTAAAAACAAAAAATAAAAAACCAAATAATATATATTTATAATATATTTTTCGATTTTTAATTATTTATAACATTTGTATACCAAAAAAGATAAAAAAATAAAAAAATAAAATTATAATCAAGAAACGTGTTCAATTAATAATAAATATAAGTTAAACAAAAAAAAAGAAACATAAAATAGAACTCTACCTCTAAACATAAAACAAAATATATATATTTATAATTAATTATTGTGTGAGCGTGTGTGCGCGCGCACGCGTCAGCCTTTGAATGAACGTGGAGACATCTTTAAGTAAACGCAAGAAACAAAATAAAAAACAAAATGGTGACTTTAAAATCATAGCTTGAAAAGAATACCAAATATTTAATTTATTTAAAAAAACACACACACACACGCACGAATAATTTGCACTACAAAAAAAACAACAAAATGGCATCGATGATGAGTACAACATCGGCGCAAAGCGAGGATCACAATGAACACAGTTTGCCATCATCGTATACGACACAGTATTCCAGCGATTTGGAACAATCATGGGATTACTACGAACGAAATAATAACACCGATTTGCAAATACATCAACAGGCAACGCATCAACGGAACGATGTTATATCGCTGCAGCAGCAAAATCAAATGGCACAAAATAATTTAACATTAAATCAGGGTAATAATTATACAAGGCCATGGGAAATGGATTCAAAGGATAAAGGTGGTTTTGAACCATATCCCAAGTTACCATCATTTCAAAGTCAATTTCATTCGTATCCGGATCCATTGACCGAACCAAGTTTACCCCAGGTTACACCTGTTCCCGTTCCTGTTTCACCATCATCCGCCTCACCATCCGGTAACGGTTCCCTAACACAATTAACACCAATTAATCCATTACAAACGACAACACTAACAACATTAGCATCACCAAGTTTTCATACATTGACCGCTGTAAATACACGAACTTATCCGTTAGTACCGGCACCAATACAAGCACGTGACATTCCCACAATAAATCAACAATATTTAGAGGAACGACATATTCAATTGTATCAACCAATAACATCAACACAATTTCATCAATCGCATCAAAATACTTTAGTTACCGTTATAAAAAGTGAACCTGTAGAATTTGATCTTAAAAATAGTTTGCATCATACAAATTTTCAAAGTCCGCTAATTGATACAAGTGATTTTGAGACAAAATTAATTAAACGTGAAAATATTAATAATAATAATAGTAACAATAATAATAATACGAATATGCCGACATCAATGCGAAATGAAACACGTAAAAAAGAGAGACGGAAAATAAGAGCAAGCTCATTAGAATCGAGTGCCGACTCGGAAGTTAGTGCAATGGATATTGATTCGGGTAATTCGGGGCAAGTGGCGGCCGTATCTAGTACGGCTAGTTTTAAAACGCCAATGAATTCAATGGATATGAGTGATTGTAATCTTGAGCCGGGTGAAAAACAAGTATGTTAATTATTATTTTTGATTTGGTTTACTAATTTATAGTAATTTTTTATTTTTTATTTTTTTTCTCTGCAGACAAAAAAGAAACGAAAACGATGCGGTGAATGTATTGGCTGTCAACGGAAAGAAAATTGTGGTGATTGTGCACCGTGTCGCAACGATAAAAGTCATCAAATTTGTAAGCAACGCCGTTGTGAAAAATTAACTGATAAAAAGGTAGGAACACATTTTATTTTGACCTTTTTATAATTTTCATTTTACCATAAATCTTGTTAAATTCACCTTCGCATATACAAACAAGTTGGGTCGGAGAGGGGGTGGTATTTAAATAATATATAGGTAATGCCATTCCGTTGTGTGTTATCAATAAAAATCAGGAATTATAAATAATGGTCTTTTAATGAGGATATCGTACATTCTCTCGTTTTATATAAAAATAAATAAAAATAAAAAAATTATCTCGCTGAATATTTTTTTTTTTTTAATATTTTATTTTTGGGTTGATTAGGTTTTTCCATCATCCATATCCATTGAATATTTGAAATGCAGAGGAAAATTAAACAGAAAACAAAATCAAATGATAACACAAACGTAAACAAAACCAATTGTATACACTAGAACATGATTTATAATTTTTAATGTCGAGCCGTATACGTACCTACCTATATAGGAGTAGGAGAATGGGACAAGAATTGCATTTAAACAAAATGGCTGACTACTCAATCAAAATACCTAATATTAATATTTCACCATATTCGTTTTATTATTTTAAATCAATTTCATTTTTTTGACCTCTCTCACATATAAATTTACAAATTGACAATGACATTTAATATGTTTTCTTCCTGTAAACTAATTTCGGTTTTTTTTTTTGTTTTTGATGTTTTGTAAACAAAATAAAATTTACTTTTTGTTTCTTATACTAAAAAAATAAATATTTTTAGTTTAGTTGCTGTTCAAATTTAAAATTACATTCAATCTTTTATAAATTCAATTGTTTCAATTTAACAAAATTTGTATGCGTTCGTTTTTTTTTCTCATTTTATTTTTAAATTATATAAATAATAAACCAAACAAAAAAAAAAAGAAAAACAAAAAAAAAAACGAAAGAATTATTTTATTTCCACAGCAAAACATTAAAATATGATTTAATTTATGGTTTGCGTCCGTTTTTAGTTTAAATAAAAATAAAATACAACAAAGCAATAAAGTTGTGTACAAGTTATTTATACACATGCATATTCTGTGTACATACATATGTATAAAATAATCGTGCTCCAGTGTATGTGGCTTTAATTCCAAAAAAAAAAAAACAACAACAACAAAAAACGGCGCGGTTTATCATGAGAAAAACTAATTTTCTTTTTATTTCGTTGTTTTCTCTTTCAATTTCTTTTTAACACTCTGTCTGAAGATTAACCCATTTGATCCCACTGTACCTGTATGGGTACAGAAAAATCACTAACTTTACAACGCCACTACTGCGGTATTTAATGTAAAATTTCGATTTGTATTTTACCGTTATATATGGTTTTTAGTTTGTTTATGATATTTTAAAAAAAGATCCATTTCGAGAAAGGATTTTGAGTGTTATAAAATATTTTAAGTACAAATATTTTACACAATTTGTTATTGGTGTGGGAACAAATGGGTTAAGATAATTTTATTATTATTATTATTATGATCTCTAAAATGTTGATGAATCATTTTTGGGTACGATTTTATATAAAAAAAAATTTGTCATTATAAATTGAGTTGACAACATATAGCATTAATAATATAATAAAATACAAGACAACCTCTAAGAGTACAACTTCCTTTTTATATCGGCTGACGTGGGGCGAAATAGGTGTTAACACACAACATATTACATAAAAAGCGGAAATAAAAAAAAAAAATTTGATACGATTTTTGCACATCTAAGGTGCAATTAGTTAAAAATAAAAAAAAATAAAAAATGGTGGATTAAATTACATGTACAGTACACATTGTATCAACATATGCGGATACATTGATATCACCACCAGGTAGTTAAGGCAACCGAACATGTTTTAAATATCGCGCATCTGTTACTTGATCGTATATACCAAAAAAAAAAAAAAATTTAACAATAAAAACCTCGATCATACATTATGATAAAACACTTTAATAACGGTTTTTGTTAGTCGTCTTTATTTCTAATATTTTTTTTTTTTTGTGTTGATAACAAATATTGAGTGGGTGGATGGATTTACATTTGAACACAAAATCAATATTAGTTTATTTTATCGATCGATCGAACATTTATTCGATCGCATCCACCTAATGAATCGATAAAATCGTGAGGAGCCCCACGTTGGGCGCCAAAACAAAAACCACACAATATTATATGTTTCCATAATGCACTCAACATTTAACTTTCATCCTAATATCAAAAAAATTAATTAAACTTTTTTTTTGACACAATTGAAAAATTCAATTAAAATATTTAATGAAATTACGAGGAAATATATTTTGTTAGGATAGTGAATAGGTTTATCTGTATATGTTTATATGTGTGTAGTACATGATATATTTATGCCGCTTGTAATAATAATAACATAGACCCGACAGATGTGCATTAAAAATAATAAAATAAAAATAAAAAAAAATTATGTTTAATTTTTACGAGCACAGCTAACAATAGTAGTAGTGGTAGTAATTATATTAGTATGCATAACGCCAAGAACTAATAATATAAACGCAATGTACCGTAACAGAGTGTTATTTCGTCAAAAAAAAAAAAAAAAAATAAGATGATGTCCTTGTTTTTCCTCCTATTTTCAATTCGCCTATCTTGTTCAAAATGTCATTGTACCTTCTGACTTAATTTTTTGTAGATGATCGATAAAACGATCGAATTCGCATTTGTTTTTTAAATTTTTTTATTCTAAATAAATCCCGAAGACAGCTGAAATCTCAAAATGCGAAAAACACAAAAAAACTTATATTTAAATCAATCATACAGGTAATAAAAATTTGATTCTAATTTCTAATCAAATAAAAATACTGTATTACATTATAATGTTGTATAATATGTACATCTGCCATATATTTTATCCTCTGGGAAAAATGGGGATCGTATTTTTTTTATTTTATTTTAAATTAAACTGGTTTTAATATTTTTATTTAATTTTTTTTATGTTTTACTTTTTCATTTGGATAAAATGTTGTTGATTTATGGGAAATGTCCTTTAGAAAATAAAACTTAATTAATTTTTCGTTAAGTGGAAATTTTATAGTTAACCACCATTTTGTTCAAACGTTGATATCTAATTTAAAATATCACCCAGGAAAATCCAGGTAAAACTGTATCTCGAAAATTTTCATAATTCAATTTATTTTTGAAAAAAAAAAAAAATAAATAAATAGATAGAAAATGTGTCTATATATAGAGGTTTATATAAATATTCGTTTATTTGAATGTAGCAAATTTTAAGAGATATTCCTTGGGAAGAAGAAACTCAAAACCAAGCAAAACTGGTGATTTTTTTTTTTTTTTTTTTGCGTATATATACAACAATATAATGACATCGGGATGAAGTGTATTTCTCGTGTTTCCACATACATATATACGTAAATACATTTTTTTTTGTAACAGAAAGAAATTGAAAATTTATATAATAAAATTTTCACATTTTTCATACGGTAAATAGAAATAATATTAAAAATAAGAAAAAGAGGCGCAAGAAGTAGGAAAAAAAATTATTAAGATTTTCGTTATTGTGTCAGATTGAAAAGCGGCATTGAACACAAAAAAAAAAAAATTTTTTTTTTGTACGCAAAAAATGATGAAAACTCAAAATTGAAGAGAAGGTACTAAAGACACGAAAATCAAAATACTTGGGAATATGTATTTTAATTTTTTTTTTTTGCTATTCTTCTTACGATATAACATCTTAACGCTCTATCTCATGCCAATTTTATTCGTCACTACACAAGTGTAGCAAAATGCCAAATGATGAAAATTTTCACTTTCGTTTTAAGAAAATAAAATAAACATAGGTAATAAGAAGTTGGAATAAATAAAAGAAGAAGCACACACACACACACAAATAAATTGAAAATAAAAATTTTGTCTCAAGAACTCTTGTAGAGAGGCTCAATATAACATTTAAATTTATTTTTAATATCGTGCCGGTAACCGCCATTTCATTATTTATTCTCAACAGTTTAAAAATAATCGCAATTTTAAGGTAAACTCACATAGGCGGCGTTTGCACTTCTGTATTAAGCTCGAATATTTTCTCTCAAAGTTTTTTTTAAATTTTTTTATTTTACAATCTATCTCATTGTGAGACATTCAGTAAATCTCACTTACATTACGATTAGTATAAAATAACCCATAAATTTAACTATTATTGATTCGATTCGATTTGATTCGAATTTTGTGGCGTTTCAATCTTTCCGTCGGTGTGGTAGTGAGAAGCTTGCTGGCCAGATCGTTTGGATGAATCTTCAATCTTGAGTGATCCCTGGCACTGGAATCCCTAATTTCTTCCCGTATTGTTGGGACCTGTAGATCTCTTTGAATTATAGGTTTTCAATTTCAAATTAAACTTTTTAAAGTTCAAATGAAACTTTTTCTAAAATAAAATAAACTTTTTCTAGACCGAATGAAACCTTTTCTAAAATAAAACAAACTTTTTCAATTTCAAAATAAAAAAAAACTTTTTAAAATTCAAAAAAAACCAAGTACAAAAAAGTACAAAGAAACGTAATTTCATTACATAAAAAAAAAAAAAATTTTAACTGTTTTCTATTAATTATAGCCGTTGCATTATCATAAAGTTAACCTGAAGTTTTATTGACTTTTACTTTATAGGATCGATAACCTTGACATTGATTCCTTAAACTGATTTCGAGGTAGTTTTTCGCCATAAATACGAACTTAAACAAATTTCGTCAATAAAAAGTATTTTTTTGCCTTGAAAATTGGGAACATTTGGATGATCGAGCCATAGTCTCTCGTTTAATTCCGCGTTCTGCATTTGTTTACTTTGTGGAACTCAAAATACGTTTTTTAGTGATATTTTTAGATTTTTATTCATTAGGACTTTAAGTGGCTAAATTAGGGTACCCTGTTGCTGTAACGTTGTGTGGCCGACTGTAATTTAAAATTATTTTTGACGATGTTTTTTTTCTATGGTTATAATTACACATACTGGTTTCCATGGCTTTTCAATGAAGAATTTGGTCCGTAGTATCATATAACAAATTACTGCAATTTGAAATCATTCGAAATCATACAGTGCACCGATTAAGTACTGACTTAAAATTATAATTATTATATAAATATTGGGAATATACACCAAAATTATTGGATATAATATGTATTTTGTGATAAGAATTGCTTGTTGCTCCCGAAACCTACATAATTGGTATTAGTCCAGTCAGTGACGGTTTTTCGCTCTGAATTCTTACGAACAATACCGATTTTCGTGAAATTTGGACAGTAAGTGTCGCATTTTTTAGATGGAAAATCAACAGTTTCAATCGCGAATAACTCGAAAAATATTGATTTATCTAAAAAACTTCATACGATATTTTTTGCTTAGAATTCATCCCTCAGTCGATTTATGTGGTTATTTTGGGTGTACTTATTTCCAACTTCTAGAAGGGGTGGTTTTACCCTCCGAGTAAAACCACACATCGGCACTATACTACTTTTGTTCCTTTGGTTATTCTCTACTTACTGTCCAAATTTTACGAAAATTGGTATTGTCCGTAAGAATTCAGAGGTGATGACCTCTTTTTACCGTCAATGATTGGACTATGTATATGTATAGTGAAGGCAAATATTTAAATATTCTCTATTTAATGTGAACCATGCATCTAAAATTCTAAACAGCTGAAGCGTCTGTTGGTATTAACGTCATATTACGACAACAAAACAATCCGAGTGCATCAACGGGGTTTGTTGCAGTGCCTTTTTAGGCTATATCAATTAATTTGACATTGAATGTGATTATGTTCAATACAATTGCTTCCAAAATATCATTTTTGCTGAGTTAAACAACGGTGTTACCGCTATAGAACTCTAACGAAAGAACCCCGTACGGAACTTTCAGTAAAAGATTTCTGTGGAATATAAACAACGGGCATAACGAGATTGTCTTCTAACATATTTGTTTCACCTGACGGGAACACGGATTACAGTGTTATAAATTTACAGCGTCCTATCTATGAAGAGGAAAACAGTTCTACCTAGTGTTGTAGTTGTAGTTCAATCTTATAAATTATTAAATTAAATTGATGTTAATTAAGGATATCAATTTTTCTGATCATATGTGTTTTTAAAGTTAATTGTTTAATTGTGATTGTGTGAGCCTTCGAGTTAATTCGGAGAAAAGAAAACATTTAGTTAATCGAACAATGGTGAACGTAAAAAAAACAAATAATAACAGTCTGTCGTTCAAAGCAAATAAAAAAATTATCGCTTTCCACCAGCTTACGCTAGTGGGGAGAACATTTTGTTTTAGGCTTCAACGTCGCGGAGCGCTTTGCGGACTTTGGAGGGTAAGTGAAACAATAGATCATGTTTTCCGAAAGAGGCAGCACGAAAAAAGAAAAAATACAGAGCGTTTACCACTAGATGTCATGTAATTATCACGTATTAATAATAATCACTTTTATAACACGCAAATATTTTTGGTTATGTTTACAAAATGCACACATAAAAATGTCATACAATTTTTGACAGCATATATTTAGTGACATCTAGTGTCATTATGTGAAAGTTGCTTATACTTTCGGAGTTTTCTGGAAGATGGTAGCTCTGGCGGTTAAAGAAAATTTGACATTTGAACATAATAAGAATGAACAATGGTTTTAGCTAGGTGTCGATTATATTACAGGTAAATAGTGTTATGCAGTTTAGTTGTATAGTTTTACGCCAAAAATATTAAGAAGGCTCTCATAACGTAGTAATTTTCTTAGAATTTTCATTAAATAGTGTTTATAACTCATTATTATTATTATTTTGTTTGTTACCAACGGATAAGCCGTTACGTTTTTTCCGCAAATTAATTTTATATTACCATATTAAAGTGGAACCTGTAGTAAACTCTGCCTATTCAGTATGTTATGGTTTTCTTAAAATAAACAAGGAATCTTTTGGTAAAATACAATGTTTTATTTTCGTGAAACGCCAATGATATTTAATAAGGATTGCTACGTGGTGTCGAAGGAGGTAGGATGGGGGAACTTAGTGGATTTCGCGGGAAAAGAGGCTGATAAAGCATGCGGGTAGTCTAAAAACGTGGTTGGATATGAACTGTAATTCTTGCATCACCGTAATTTTGTTTATCGTTACTATTTTTTTTGTTTTGTTATTGCATAAGAGTTTTTTTTCTAAATTTGTAACAGAGTTGGTTGCTAGTTAACGTACCCGCCCAGCCGGAGCACCCGGAATTTAGTAGCTGCAAGCATGTGCAGGTTCAGCAACTTACATTACCAACATGCATCACAAAAATAAGAGGTATTAAAAGACAAAATGTTACCGAAGCTTTAAGACCTTTAAAAAGGAGTGGATCCTTGCATATCATTGAACCTTAAAAAGTATAAATGATAGGTTTTCAAATTCAAATTAAACTTTTCAAAAAATAAATCGAAACTTTTCAAAAATTTAACATACCTTTTACAATCCAAAAAAACTTTTTCTAAAATAAACGAAAATGAAACATTTTCCATTTTAAATGAAACTTTTATTTATTATAAAATAACTAATCCCAAATAAAACGTTAATATCAAATAAAAAATAAAAGTTCAAATCCAAAACCAATGAACAATAAATTAAAAAACCTTAACCACCTAAAGTCCTAATGAATAAAAATCTAAAAATATCACTAAAAAACGTATTTTGAGTTCCACAAGGTAAACAAATGCAGAACGCAGAATTAAACGAGAGACTATGGCTCGATCATCCAAATGTTCACAATTTTCAAGGCAAGAAAATACTTTTTATTGACGAAATTTGTTTAAGTTCGTATTTATGGCGAAAAACTACCTCGAAATCAGTTCAAGGAATCAATGTCAAGGTTATCGATCCTATAAAGTAAAAGTCAATAAAATTTCAGGTTAACTTTATGATAATGCAACGGCTATAATTAATAGAAAACAACCGTTAAATTTTTTTTTTTTTTTAAGTAGTGAAATTACGTTTCTTTGTACTTTTTCTTGTACTTGGTTTTTTTTTAATTTTAAAAAGTTTTTTTTTATTTTGATATAGTTTCATTTGAACTTTAAAAAGTTTAATTTGAAATTGAAAACCTATATATCGTTTGATACGAACCATGGAGCATCTACTATGATCCTTAGAAATTTAGGCTGGAACCGCTGAAGAATGTCCAAGTTCGAGTTGCTGGCCGTTCCCCACAGCTGTATACCATATGTCCAGATAGGTTTTATTACCATTTTATAGAGCAATAGTTTGTTTTCAATCGACAAACTTGATTTTCTGCCTATCAGCCAATACATTTTTGTCAGTTTCATTCCCAATTGTTTTCTTTTTGTCCATATATGTTTACGCCATGTTAGCCGTTTGTCGAGGTGAATGCCTAAATATTTCACTTCATCAGTTTGAGGTATATTCTGGTTATTCATTTGTATTGATGGACATATATCTCTTTGCATAGTAAAGGTTACATGATTAGACTTAGCATCATTAACTTTAATTCGCCATTTTTTCATCCATGCTTGAATAATGTTAATATTATCTGATGAGAGTACTGCCGTGTCGCCTGCAAATGTTGTGACAGGTACTTGATTTCTTGTAGGTATATCTGCGGTATATAGCAGATATAATATCGGCCCAAGCACGCTGCCCTGTGGTACACCAGATTTGATTGGGCGGATATTTGTATACGCATCATGATGTTTTATTATAAAATATCTGTCTAGTAGATATGATGTTAATATTCTGTAGAAATCATGTGGCAACCATAGCTTAATTTTGTATTGAAATCCCACATGTCAAAAGCTTGTGCTACGTCCATGAATAAAGCAGAACAATATCTTTTTTTCTCGAGGGCTTCTTCAATTACCTCAACTATTCTGTGCACTTGTTCTATTGTTAAGTGTTCTGGCCTAAATCCAAACTGATGATCCGGAATCAGCTTCTTCTCCAACAATATAGGCTTTAAACGCTTAAGTAGTAGTTTTTCAAATAATTTAGACATAATTGGTAGCAAGCTTATAGGTCTGTACGACGTAACTTCTTCTGGAGGCTTGCCTGGTTTTGGTATTAATATTACTTGTGAAACCTTCCATTGTATTGGGAAATATCCTGTCCTAAGTATAGCATTGAATAAATAGGTTATAAATCGAATACCCTTATCTGGCAACTGTTGCAGAATGTTTCCTGTGATAAGATCATATCCTGGCGCCTTTTTAGGATTTAACTCTCTCTATATTACAGTTTTTACTTCTAATATAGAAAACCTCGTGATAGTATGATTCATTTGCAATGGTGCTTCCAAGTAGTTTTGAATATTGTTGTTCTGTTCTTCCGTATTTTCTGATGGATATGGTTGAAATACCCTTTCAAAATGGTCTGCAAATACTTCAGGCTTTTTTTCGTTATTTCTCGTCCAGTGACCGTCACTTTTACGTATCGGCGGAATATGCTGTTGTGGTTGTTTCAGCTTCTTAGTCGCCTTCCACAGTGAATAATCTGTGTTTTGTGTTGGTGAGATTTGTGATAAATATTCTTGAATTAACTGGTTTTTTTCATTGAGAAGCAGTTCTTTTAACTTTTTGACGGCTTTGTTTAGTTTACGTTTATCTCCCGCTAGTCGATATCGTTGCCATTGCTGTCTTAACTTTCTTTTCTCCTTAATCATTTTCTTGACAACATTCGAACATTCTCCTTTTCTTCCTTTCTCATTTTGTAGTGGTGTGGACTTCCAAGCTGCCGACTGAATACATTTATTGAGATGTTCCACTGATTCATCTATATATCAGTTTCCGTCTTTAACTTGATATTTGTGTTTAAATTCCTGTTACTTTATATCTGAAGCAATTCCAGTCGGTTTTATTGTTGCTTAACATTGCTTGTTTCTGTGTATTCACTATCTTTGTTCCTAAAGTGATTAAGACAAGCGAGTGGTCCGATTACAGGTCTAAGCATGGCATTGCTTTAATATAATTACGTGATATTCCATTGGTGACGCAGAAATCTATGACATCTGGGATCTTTCTCGTATCACTTGGCCAATAGGTAGGTTCACTGGTTGATACAAGTTAACACCACCATTAATGTCGAGTCAACACAACGTGCCTATGAGACACGCGCAAACTTGTCGAATCAACACAACGTGTGTTGTGTCCGGTTGAAAGATGATATATTTTTTATAACATCATTTTTAAGTAATTTTCCATGCATTTATTTGTCGAATCAACACAACGTGTGTTGTGTCCGGTTGAAAGATGATATATTTTTTATAACATCATTTTTAAGTAATTTTCCATGCATTTATGCAATGTCAACTATTTTTATTGTATAAAAACATAAAATATTTTTGTAGTTTTTTAGTTTTTAGTTGTATCTTGAAAAATAAAGTTATTTTTTTGAGTAAACTAGTATAAAACTCGTTAACTGGCGCCGAAACAGGGACCAGTCGGTAAAGTTATTATTGTGAAAATTTTTTTAAGAGTGTAGCAAATACTATACTACAGTGCTTAAAAAAAAGTGAAAACCTATAGCAAATATTATACTATAGTTTTACCACAGTATTTAACAAGTTTAAGGGTGTAGCAAATATTAAACTACAGTGCTTAACAAAAAAGTGAAAACCTATAGCAAATATTATACTATAGTTTTACCACAGTATTTAACAAGTTTAAGGGTGTAGCAAATATTAAACTACAGTGCTTAACAAAAAAGTGAAAACCTATAGCAAATATTATACTATAGTTTTACCACAGTATTTAACAGGTTAAGGGTGTAGCAAAAATTAAACTACAGTGCTTAACAAAAAAGTGAAAGTCTATAGCAAATACTAAACTATAGCAACAAATATAGTGCAAGTGACAGTTAAAACGTACCGCAGTAAGCCGATAGTAAATATTAACACTAACAGCCAAAAAGGAAGACTACGTACCGTCCAGAGCACAATCGACTGGTCTCAAGTGTACAATCACCCGGAGTACACACAAAAAAATTGTTGGAAACATTGAACCACATTTTATTGGCAATGAAAATCCAACTCATTTTAATGTAAGTTTTAATAATAAAAGTAAAAGTAAAAAAGCAACAATAACAAATTTTAATAAAAATAATAAAAAGTTAATACAATTATAATAACTAAAATCTGAATATTAAACAAACCAATTTAATAAAATGACGGAACAATTAATTCAAATTCAAACCGCCTTGCAACAATTAACTGGGGCCCTGAACGCCCAAATCGAACTAACACAAAAAATCGAGAGACGACTCGAAAAATTAGAAAACCCTGTTATCCCCGTAACAACAACGACATTGGTAACACCAAGAAATGAACAAGACCTGAAAGATATTAGCAGGCTACCTGATTGTGTAAGAGAACTGCAGATATTCGATGGGAATCCAACGCAGTACATCTCATGGGTACATAATGTAGAAACTATACTACGCGATTACAACATTATGCGAGATAAACCGATTTACAGAGCTATACTTCAACAAATAAGACAAAAAATTCGAGGCAACGCCGACTCCGCTCTAATATCCTATAATATTTTTGATGAAGAATGGACGTCAATAAAGAAATGCCTGTCCCTTCACTATGCGGATAAAAGGGACCTCCGTACGCTAGAATACCAGCTCAGCAATATAACACAAAAGAATATGACAGTGGATGAA
Source organism: Tipula helvola (assembly GCA_963556165.1). Classification (NCBI taxonomy): domain Eukaryota; kingdom Metazoa; phylum Arthropoda; class Insecta; order Diptera; family Tipulidae; genus Tipula; species Tipula helvola. The sequence goes on along the minus strand of OY744483.1, from coordinate 181,058,095 downwards.
TTTTATGCTACTATTAATCACCAATTCTCACTAATAGTCAACAAAATCAAAACGGAGGATTATTCAGCCGAAACAATCAATGTTTTGGTTGACACATACAGAAACAGAGCATTAGACATTTTCGTCCGGGGGCTGAATGGAGACTTATCTAAGATGCTTATAATTCAAAAACCAACCACGCTACCAGAAGCATACGCGTCCTGTCTGGAAATTCAAAACCTGAATTTTAGAAACTTACCAATACACAAAAAAAATGTCAACAACATGGTAACAGCTCCAATAAATCAAATTACACATAGCAACTCACCAAATCTGCGAACAAATGATGGCATGATACCAATACAGCGGAGAAACATGGCCTACAATATACAACACCAGAATCACCGAATACCATATGTGAACCAAAATCAAAGCGGTAACCAAAATCAAAACAATTTACCACCACCAAGACCAAACAACCCGAAGCCACCAATGCCAATGGATATCGACCCATCAATACAAACAAGACAGGTGAACTATATTAACCGTCCAACCAATCAAGATAATCCAGTGACAAAACGAGATTATTCTCACCGTTACGAACCAAGTAGACAACAGAGGATCAACCACATAGAAACACAACTAGAAGAAGACTATTACAACCAATTGGTTAACGACAACATGGAAGGCGAAATAACCAATGATGACCAATATACCGAAGATGATTCTGAGGTAAATTTTATGACGGAAGCCTCTCTAGCGTACCATACCTAGAGTATAAGCTAAAAAATGGCGATATCCTCAAGTTCCTGATCGATACAGGAGCAAATAAAAATTTTATAAAACCACAATTAGCCAATAACGCCATCCCAACTAAGGTTCAATTTAAAATCAGATCAGCTGGAGGCGACATCGAAATTAGTAAGAAAATTAGCGGTAAATTTTTTAAAAGTATTGGCATCAACAATAATATTGAATTCTTCATTCTACCGGGATTAAAATCATTTGATGGAATAATAGGGGACGACACGTTAAAAGAACTAGGAGCAATAATTGATAGGAAAAATAATCTTCTAATAATAACACCAAATATTAAAATTCCATTAAAAGAAAAACCATCACTCCAAGTCAACAGTATAGAAATCCGAGATAAACATCTTTCATCAGAAACAAAGAAGCAACTCCAAACAGTAATATCAAAATTTAAAGATTTATTCGGACCCGTAAACAATATAGAAACAATCGATACCGGGGTAAGAGCGGAAATCAGAACAAACACGGACGAACCTATATATACCAAATCCTATCCCTATCCGTACAGTATGAGACAAGAGGTAGAAAAACAAATAAGCCAACTCTTAAAAGACGGGATCATTAGACCCTCGAAAAGCCCATATAACTCCCCCATTTGGGTTGTCGACAAGAAGATGGACGCCTCACAAGTAAAGAAATATAGGATGGTCATAGACTTTAAAAGGCTGAATGCTGTCACAATAGCAGATTCATATCCGATTCCGGATATATCCAGTACATTAGCAAATCTCGGAGACTCTCAATTTTTCACAACCATAGACCTAACATCGGGGTTCCACCAGATCAAAATGAAAGAAACGGATATACAAAAAACCTCGTTCTCTACAATGAATGGGAAGTACGAGTTTCTACGACTTCCCTTTGGCTTAAAGAACGCCCCAGCCATCTTTCAAAGAACAATTGATGACGTGTTAAAAGAATTCATCGGAGAGATATGTTACGTATACATAGATGACATCATAATCTTTGGTGGAAAAACAGAAGAAGAGCACTTATTGAATATCGAGAAAATCTTCTCAAAATTGGAGAAAGCCAACCTAAGAGTTAACCTAGACAAGACAGAGTTCTTGAAACAGGAAACGGAATTCTTAGGCTACCTCATTACTAATAAAGGTATCAAACCTGATCCAAAAAAAGTTGCAGCCATTAAAAACATCAAGAGGCCCCAAAATCTAAAGGACCTAAAATCATTCCTTGGATTAGCGTCATATTACAGGCGTTTTATACAAGACTTCGCAAAGATAGCTAAGCCACTGACCAACCTTACAAGAGGACAAGAGCAAACAAAAGCAACCCAATCCAAAAAGGTACAAATCAGCATGAACAGGGATGAAATCGAAGCATTTTTACATATCAAGGAACTACTATCTTCCACGGAGATATTAATCTTCCCGGACTTCAACAAACCATTCCTTCTGACAACAGATGCTTCATCATTCGCAATCGGCGCAGTATTATCCCAGGGCGATATCGGCAAGGACAGGCCCATCACCTATATTTCTAGATCACTAAACAAAACTGAAGAAAATTATGCTGCCAATGAGAAGGAGATGTTGGCCATAGTTTGGGCCCTAGATAATCTCCGGAACTACCTATACGGAGCAAAACAAATTAAGATTATGACGGATCATCAACCACTAACGTTTGCAATAGGCAATAAAAACAACAATGCCAAATTAAAAAGATGGAAAGCACGTTTAGAAGAGTACAATTACGAAATTATCTACAAACCGGGGTGCACTAACAAAGTTGCGGATGCACTATCAAGACTAGAAACGGAAGCAAACACCCTATCTACAAATGGAACGATTCACAGTGCTGAGGAAGATTCCACGGATCTAATACGATACTGCGAAGCACCAATCAACGCATTTAGAAATCAACTTATATTCAAAAAAGGGAAAGAGATTTATGCTCAGGAAGAACCACACCCATCTTACCACAGGCATCACATTAGCCTGCCTGAACTAAGTAAAGAAACCTTAAAGAAAATTCTACGAGAGAAACTAAATCCGAACACAATCAATGGAGTAAAAATGCCGGAAGAATATATTCAAATCCTCCAGGAGGCCGTTAAGGAAAATTTCTCGGGTTACAAAATACGGCTAACACAAAGAGTGGTGACAGATATACGCAACGAAGAAAACCAGCTTGCCAAGTAGAAAATAAAAAACAAATATTAGAAAAATACTACTTCCCTCGGATGGCCAGTCTAATAAAGAAATATACACAAACTTGCGACACCTGTAACATCAACAAATATGATAGACACCCTAGTCGCGTGGAAATCCAAGAGACACCCATTCCGACGTATCCGACGGAGATACTCCACATCGATATAATGGAAATCAAAGACGAGAAGTTCATTTCATGTGTGGACAAATTCACAAAATTTGTGAAATTTTTTCGAATCAAAACTAAATCTATTCCACATGTGAGGGATAAAATAATTAAAGCAATGCATTTCTTCTCTGTACCCAAGATACTTGTGATGGACAATGAAAGAAGCTTTATAAGTCCCATAGTTACGGACTATCTAAAAACTTTGGGAGTTAAGATTTACCTGACACCATCACAAAGGAGTGAGACAAATGGGACTGTCGAGAGAGTCCATTCTACGATAATTGAAATCGTTAGATGCATCCAAAACGAATACAAAGAACTAACGGTAAAAGAATTAATCAATATAGCAGCAGACCGCTATAATAATTCAGTACACTCAGTCATTCAACAAAAACCAAGCGACATATTTTTTGGCAGGAGTCAAAGAATAAACTATCAAAATCTGTCTGACTTCAAAAATAGAATAAACGAAGATATAATCGAAAGGATCAAGAGAAGCCAAGAAAACAAAATTGAAAGAGAGAAGACAAAGAGAGAAAAACCGAAGACATACACGCCTGGGGAAACAATATTCACCTCGGTTAAACAAATTCAAGCAAAGGATAAACCGAAATTCAAAAAGGAAACAGTAGCAAGAGACAATAATGTTACCATTACAACAACAACCGGGAAACGAATTCATAAAGCCCATATTAAAAATATAACACAATAATTTCATCTGCTTAGTTGTCATTTTTCTCGCCAACAAAGCTAGAGTGAGACGTCAAAGAAGAATGCTGTTTATCAACAAGCCGATGTATCAAGACAAAATTTCCAATGACCAGCCAGGAATTCAACCCAGGAAATTGAGTTTCTGACCCACGAGACGCAGGTCTTTAAGGAGGGAGAAGTTAACACCACCATTAATGTCGAGTCAACACAACGTGCCTATGAGACACGCGCAAACTTGTCGAATCAACACAACGTGTGTTGTGTCCGGTTGAAAGATGATATATTTTTTATAACATCATTTTTAAGTAATTTTCCATGCATTTATTTGTCGAATCAACACAACGTGTGTTGTGTCCGGTTGAAAGATGATATATTTTTTATAACATCATTTTTAAGTAATTTTCCATGCATTTATGCAATGTCAACTATTTTTATTGTATAAAAACATAAAATATTTTTGTAGTTTTTTAGTTTTTAGTTGTATCTTGAAAAATAAAGTTATTTTTTTGAGTAAACTAGTATAAAACTCGTTAACTTACATGATGAAGATTACTTTTTTGAATTGATTTTAATAATTCTCGTCCTCTCGTTGTCACCAATCTTGATCCCCATTGTTGATGTTTTGCATTATAATCACCCCCTGCTATGAAGCGATGACCCAAAGCATTATAAAAATGATCAAATTGTTCCATTTTTATTGCATGTTTTGGTGGGTAGTATATGGCCGAAATGGCTATAGGACCTAGCCAATCTTCTATTACTACAGTAGTTGCTTGTAAATGTTCTTTCTTATACTGTTTTGCATCATGGTGTTTAATCATGTTTTTGATAATAACTGCAGTGCCACCATGAGCTGTTCCATCAGGATGATTTGTGTTGTAGATATCTGGGTATTTTTAGAAAACTTTTGCTGGTGTTATGCGTTTCGGATATTAGCATGACATCTATTTCTTGTTCTATCAAGAAACTTTTAACTTCTTGTCCATGTTGTGACAAGCCGTTGGCATTCCAGATTGCTAATTGAAGGGTTCTGGATATTAAATGATTTGGAGACAATGGTCGTTAGAAGATTAAGTATAGTGTCCATTTTGGTCATTAATTTTTCCATCATAATTTCTAACCGTTGTGTAGAAGCTTGCTCGGGCAGATATTGATGATTTTTTGAGTTATCCGTTGATTGGTTTTCTCTGGTACGATTTCCTTCCGAAGTTTGATCTTCAATTGAATCTTTGAGTTTCTGCGCATATGTTGTCCCAGTAACTAACTGATAAGGTGGATTCGGTTTTGCAGCGGGCTGTGACTTCTCCACTATTTTTTCTCTAAGAGGTGGAAATCTGCGAGTTTTAACTTCTTTATACACAGTGCAACCTCTATAGTTGGCTGGATGGCTACCATTACAGAGCACGCATCTCACATCTGTACCGCACGTTTTCTTTTCACATTGATTTGTGAGATGTTCACCTGTATATTTCACACATCTGGGTTTGTGATTACAATACGATTTGGTATGTCCATATCTTTGACAAGTAGTGCATTGAACTACTTCACGCTTGACATGTGAATTTTCAACTTGAACAACTGAATGCATCAGTCTATTTATCGAATGTAATATCTCTATTTAATTCACTCATTCGAAGCTCAACTTTAAAGAGTGGGAGTTTCTTTTTCGTATACCACTTTGCTTCATGTTGCAGATATTAACAACATCGTGGCCCAGATTAACTAACTCACTTTTCAAATCTTCGATGTTAATTGCAGGATGCAAGTTTCGTATGACTACTTGGTAGGTTTTCTCCACTTTCTGTTGGAACGAATTGAATTCGGTGTTTCGCTCCTTTAGGGCTCTGATCACCAACGGGTATAGCTCGGCAACTTTTAACTGGATTTTAACCTGGTTACTTCCAATTATTTTTAAATCGAAGTTGTCTTCAGCCAGTTCCTTTAACAAGCCAGTTAAAGGATTGATTGTTTCTATACGCCTCTCACAAATATTGGTGGCGTCATTATTTTTTGGGGTTGGGGTAGTTCTTCGATTTCCTCGGGCAAACTATGAAATCTTGTAGATAGGGGCACTGCAGCTGCAGGTTGCGCTAACCAGGAATCATTCAAGTTCATTTGTTTGCATTTGGTGTTAGGTGTTAATGGACTCGTGCCTCTACTCCTTTTGTTGGCCATGGTCCACCCATCGTTATATTCAGATGTAGATATGGACGGCATGGACACAGTTGGATCGCTTGACTCTTCAAGTTGTCCCGATTGTGGAAGTAGTTGCGGAGTTAGCGGAATTATATGGTTGGGCGACATCGGAGAATAATTTTTTTGTATATGTAGATGACATGTTTTCTAATGAATTTTGATTTATTTGTGTCATTTGAAGCGAACTATATACCTGGTGGTGGAGTTCGTAGAGTTTTTGTTGTTTTTGAAAATAAATCGAAAAAGTTTTGTTAACACTGCACTTTTTATTTTTATTATGTTTTATTGCACAATAGAATAAATTTGAGTGTTTACTGTTTAATGGTTTGAACGTAACTCCTCTCAAAGTACAACTCAGAAAAACTAATCATTGATGTCACTTTGAAGCCAAAAAAAAAATTTAAAAAAAAAATTAGCCAATTGGTTCGCCACATTCAATCGTCATTGGGATTTTTGATTGATTGATACGGATTGATTCCAAGATCCACCGTACACTCTTTTTACATATAACAAAATCAGGAGATAGGAAAAGAATGTTAGTATTAGGGACTCGACCCGGTTTCAGCCACCTATGCAGTCGATAGTTAGTAAAATAGTTAACACAAGACAGCACAATTTCTAAACTACAAGCTTAATAACTTCTTGTTCTTTCCCTGGGGCAAGGTGAGAAAAATTCATGTATTTTTTGAAAAAATACAAATCATTTGATTTTTTTAATTTAAATCAGAGTTTTTTAATTTAAATCAACTTTTTGTATCAAATTACAATATTTTTCTTAAATTTATTAGATTAAGTAAAGAAATATAAATTTTATAAATGAAATCATTATTAATAATTAATAATTATTTAATTATTTAGTTTATTTAGCCGCTGACTAATGAACACCAATTTAGCAGCTTTTTCCATACGAAGATTGATTCTTAAATCCGTATGTGTTAAACTAAATTTTGAAAATATTCGTTCGATACCTGCATTGAACATACTGCTGATGTCAATTTGTGGATTTGGCTTTGACGAAATAAAAGGACCAGTATTCCCCTTATATTTAAAAAACAATGCCATGGATGATATGTAAAAAAATTCTTCTAGGAACTCAATTGCAGTATTATTTCCCTTTGTACTTAATGTAAAGAAGAAACGCTGCAAAGTGAGCAGAACTTATTGTATTGCCAGATAATATAAATTATTTTCTAAATCTTTTCAGGCAAATACGCAATTACAAAACTTTGCCGTATTGCTTTGGCAAGTGTAAATAGGTTTGGAAATGGGTTTTAAAAGTATGACCAAGTTTTCCGCTCCTCTCTTGGCGCTTATATTTATGACCTATCTACCAATATTTGCATCAAAGCTGGCTTGTTCTAGGTTTTGCTCGGATACTTTTCCTAATATAGACCAGTGGCACTATTCTGGTTTTCCCGGGGAAATGGTTTATTGTGACTTGTTTTAGTGTATTTTGGTATCATTTTTTTCAAAGCATACTGTGGTGATTGGTATTTTGTTCTAATTTTAGGAAAAAATAATTCCATTTCAAATCAATTTTGTTGTTTATTTTCCCAAAAAATTTTGTTGGGAACTACACAGTAAGCAGTAGTGTGAAAATGGAATTATTGTTTCCCAAAATTTGAACAAAATGCCAATCACCACAGTATGCTTTGAAAAAAATGATACCAAAATACATTAAAACAAGTCACAATAAATCATTTCCTAATTCCTAATTCTCCGGGAAAACCAGAATAGTGCCTTAGGGCCCCGTATTCTTGAAATTCACCCGAAAAAGTCACCGGTGACTTTGGTATAAAACAATTTAAATTTTCGACTGAAATGACGCATTTCACTAGAAAATTATCGGCGACTTTATCGGGTGAATTTCAAGAATACGTTATCCTACTTTGTGATTTTACACTGAAGTTTTATACATCCATACTTAAAATTCGTACTAGGACAAAATACAAGAGAGTTTGAAATACACAATATTAAAATGTTTATATTCTGATTGAACAATAAAGATAAGTTACCTCGAAATTTGAAATCCTAAAAAGTCCAAACAATTCATAATTTCAACAATTTCACCAATAATCTGTATTTGTCAAATTCATGAAAATGCGATATTAGAAATTTCATAAAATTTAAAATGTTCTATTATAGTTTCAAGTTATAAGTATTTTTGAATTTTCTTTATTTTGAAACGCCTGGAATAGGAAGAATCTTCAAATATCGATCATATTCTAAGTGTGTAAGGCGGTATTCAATCGTTAAAACAGCATTTTAGTTTCTTGTTTGGTAAAACTCTTAAATTTAATTTACTACATCGAAATTCGAATTTTTAAATGCAGTTGCTTCGGGAAACTATTTGTATATGACATAATTTTGAAATCCTATATTTAATAAGATGTTCTGATTTTTAAAATAGGAGTAGAATTTAGCATTTTCTGCCATTACATAGGAACACATAATTGGTTATATAATTTCGGATATATAACCATCCGTCAAACGCCAGCCAAAATCACATTTATAATGCTTAATAATATGAGAGCAGAAGAGTACTTTTCTCGCAAATCGAGGTGTTCATCTTCAAAGTTTATCACCTATAGTTTGCGGTTTGGCGGATGACAATCCGGTCATAGCTCCTTACATCAATTTTTAAATTCTTCATTCTCGAACGTTCTGAATGAAACATTTGTGATAAAATATGTCAAGCAAAATAAAATGAAACATACTTGAATAAGAATAAGGATAACACAAATTATATCCCTGCCGCAGTCGTTTCATAATTTGACTTGAACTTATCAATCCTCGTCACCATCCAAACTATCCTACTGCTAAACCCAAAACCAATATAAGTTTATGCCGGCTTACTTTGGTAACCGGAAAAGCAGCTGCCACAATAACCAAAATGCAATTCATGCTCAAAACTAAAACCGAAAATCACTTCTCTCACCTCCATCAGGTGTCATCAGAACCAAATAAATAAAGTAAATAAAAATAAAACTTCCAAACTGATAAAATTCCTTTATCATAACAAATCATTCCAAACATTTTCATGTGTAATCAATATCATATACACATCCCTTCAAAATGTAACCGATAAAACATGCAGAACTTATAAAGGTGCAATTTAACAAATAATTTACTATTTCCTTCATTTCCCATTCATATTTTCATCCATATCTCATGAAAGTGAGAATGAAAAACGTCAACGTGCAAAATTTTATCTATTTATTCCTTTAATTTACTTAATTTCTATGATGGTACTATTTGAGTGATCATAATAAAGAATTATTCATATATCACACTATGGAGGGAAATGCATGAAGAACAAGTGATGAAATACCATTACAATCATTTTCATGTGTGAATATAATAATTCGCTAAATCAGTACAGTCTCACTTATATATAACGTATAAAGTTCAATTGGTATTTTTGTAGTTTGGTCGTATCGTAGTCGTAGCTACTGCTAGTAGCTACCTGATGAGTAGATCAAACTTTTCAGAACGAAACCAAACTACCAAAGAAAAACTCATGAACATTTCTTGTTTTTTTTTAAGAGTATATGAGGGGAGATGATATTTCTACTTTTTTGTTAAAGTAGATATGTTATGAGTTGATGGCTTCTTTATTTCACTGGCTCACCAAGTCGTAAATATTGGAATGCTGTTAAAAATAATTTAATTGTCTATAAACAAAGCCGAACAAATCATATTGTTAAAAAACAGACATATTTTCATAATTTCTGATATACCATTGTCCCTCATCTCACGCTAATCGACCCAAGAGGTGACTGTTTAGCTCCATTTAAGTTTCATTTTGTTTATTTTTGGCACTTTATTATCACAAGAATATGTAATAGCTATATCCAATATTATTTGGAAGTATCTAACGTGGAAAGTTAAAGATTAAATCCCTAAAAGAATTTTATGGTGATAACGCTCTCTAATGCTATCCGCTCTGCCCTCCCTCTCATCATTTCCCAAACTGTACGTGAAACACTAATGCACCCAGAACGATCTGAACACTTGTTAATGACACATGTGGTATTTCGTCCTGAACGCAGAAGCATCAGGGCGAATCATAACAGCATCAGGGCAAATCAAATACAATCAACCACACACTGCGGCCGCTCTACAGTTTCTCAGGTAATTTCAGCGATATCAGGTGATGTAATGAGTGGCAACTTATCAAAGATTGCCTGGCCTGTTCTGGAGCCTAACTGAGTAGTTCACCTAACCCAATAACCAATCATCCTAATATAAACATAAATATAATCAGGATGGAATTCCTGAGTTTCATTACGTTAAGAACAGAAATGATCCAAATAACACTTTGTTATTAGAGAGATACTAAGCAAACGTGTTTCCATGATTATTAAAATTTGAAGCTTAAAATTGAGACTAATTTTTATATTTGTTACAATATGTTAAATTATGATAGGTAACAACAGTGCTCAACCGTACTTGGATTACTTTTGCGCTAACTTATATGATGACAAGAAGTCCAAAAATTGACATAACTTAGTTTTTGTAAAAAACTGCTACTCAGATCACCCCTACTCCCAATCAGTGACGTAGCCAGAAATTCGTCGAGGAGGGGAGGGGGGGGGGGGGGGAGTTCTTAAACAAAAAATAATTTCTATAATGAAATAATACATTTGAATTTATTTACAAGTTTTATATTGATTCGTCGTGACACTCTAAGGCCAATTCATCGAGGACACAGTCGATTTATATAACCACATCTCTTTGAATATTTAATGATGCCAATCCATTTGGTCGCTTCCCACCGATTGTGTTTCGCAGGTAATTTTTAAGGCGCCTGAACGACAACGTCTTGGAATTTATTTATTTATACAGAGAAAAGTCGTCTACAAATTTGAGTTGAATTTAAAACATATTGAACAGGGTAGAATAAAAATTAATTTAAACAAAAAAAGAATTAAAATTGACATAAAAATATTTTTAGGTTGGATCATAATGTTGCTTCAACCTAAGTTTAAAGCTGTCTTTACTTAAGTAAAAATCGAACAAATGGTCGATTTTATTAAAACTCTTCGACATCATGTTTAGCGGTTCATTGTCACCATAGTTTGTTCTGTGTTTATTCAGATGAAGGAACTCATGATCTCTTAAATTCCTACTCGGTGCCTTTATTTTAATTGATTCCAGTATGGATGGTGCATCGATTTGGCCAAGTAAAATATTTCCAATAAACGAACACTTTAAAAGCTCTCAGATAGGTTCGTCGTAAAAAGGACACCAGATGTTGACAGTGTATTCAAGTTGAGATCTGACGTAGGCATAATACAGGATCTTGATTGTCTCGAGGTCATGAATATCCCCAGTCCAACGCTTAATAGAACCAAGCATGAAATTGGCTCCAGCAACGCATTGCTCAATATGCTTAGTAAAGCACATGTTTTCAACGAAAGTAACCCCTAGGTCTTTAATCTCGAATACTTTTTGTAAAAGTACGCCATTTATTTGATATTGTTGTGTAACAGGGTTAACTTTCCGATGGAATGATAAACTCTTACACTTGTCGATGTTGAGACTGAGGAGGTTAGAATCACACCATTCCGCTAGATTGTCGATGTCCTCTTGTAGCTTATGGATCTTATTGGAATTCTCCAATTGGAGAGATTATCCAGGTTAAAAGTACTAGTAAAAATTTTACAAATATTTTGTGCTAATCTTGTTATTATACACAGTTAAAAAAAATGAGTTATGTAATGCAAATTGCATAATAAACCACAAAACATAATTAAAGTCGGTTTGAGTTATTGAATTTTATATGAATAACGCAAAACACGTACTTGAATTTATAATTCATATATACATTGAAGTCCGCTCGTTTTAGCGAATTTTATGTTGGTAAAATTGTTTATTGTGCTTTTCAAAACCTTCTACATGCCAGTTGCTAATTTTTATTTGAAAATTCTTAGAAATTATTTAAAATAATCGTTGAAGGGGTAAAACAACTGACCAAAAACTCTAGTTTAGTAAGTTTTACTAAACTGCACAGAATTCCTATACAGGTTGCTTTAAAATGTATAATAGTTTTATTAAAAATAATTTTTAATGCAAATGCTGCTTTAGAAATCTTAATAATTGCGTTAAAATTCATTTTAATGCAATCATTTTTTTACAATTTACAATAACTTGCTTTACATGAGCCGTAATGCAAGGCTTGTATTAAAGATTAGTTATTTTTTCGACTGTGTAGGTTAGAAGCGTTCAACTGGTAGTTATCTGACCGGCTTTTAAACATTATAATTAACTTCGCTTAGGTAATCTAATTTCGACTTAATCTGGAAAAAAGGTCTACACAGATCTAAAAAAAACACGGCTAATATTATGGCGCTTTGTTTACATTTTTTTTATATGAAGAATCAAACATAGGTTACATGTATTGTACCTATAACAGGTAATGATTATTTGCCTTATTCGAATTATAAATTATTTTGTGTGGATCAACACATCATCATGTAATGATTTTATAATATGTGAAACTCAGAGGGGAGGGGGTGTTCAACGCCCACAACTCCTCTTCGCTACGCCGCTACTCCCAACCAGCCACAAGATCCTGGTTATCCACCTAATATATGTGCAATATATGTGCATAAACTCCAATTTTATATTTTGCCGGCCGTCAAGCAAAAATCCGTCCGACAAAATATAAAATTGGGGTTTTTCAAATGAAATGAAATCAATTTTAATAAAATTTTCTACAAATAAGGCGAAACTAAATTCGAACTATTTTGTTAATAATTTTGATATTGAAAATCAAACAATTTGGTCAAAAATTGGATTTGTGTTTTGAAATACCGGTTTGCCGTTTGTGCATTAGGCAATGCCTTTGTATTTTAAAAACTGTATAGACGTAGAAAATGGTGTCTTGTAAGATTCCATAATTGTGAAGTCTACACGATTTCCTACTTTCGGCATTTCATTAGTAATTCGTATACAATTTTTATCTGTCTTTGTCCTCTCTAAAGTACAAATGTCAAACTTCTTATTTAAGCTTTCACCATAATATGGGAAGTTCTAGTGAATTTCAGTAAAAATTGAATCGGCTGAAATGACAGCTTCCATGGATCAGAAAATGTATTTTGCAAATACCTAAAAAATATAAAATTTACAAAATAACTTTTAAGTACAAAATGTTTCAAGTTAAAGTAAAAATTTTGCTGAATCTTGTTTCTTAAAATTCCGCATTAGTAAATGAAATTTTTGTATTTTGGCCACATCTCATTTTGTAGATTAGTGCAATTTTGAAAATAATCATATAAATTGACTTAATATGAGGCAAAAATTCCATATAACGTATTTACAATTTAATGGCATACACAAGTTACCTACCAACACCTTTTTTTAGAGTAGATCAGAATTGAAAAAGCATATAAACCGTTTGGTGGGTCGCACAAATAATCCGCCTAACACAAAAAATCCCAAATAGTACCTACATATAATATGGTATCATACTCAGACCGCATCCCATATCTACGATTGCCCGTCAACGGCTCTCCAATGCCCACTTACTTCGATATCATCGTAAAAGCGATTACAAATACTTAATTAATATTTGCAATTAACCGGGGGCTTGGTAAAACTGGCGTTTGGTATTTAAAACTTTAAAATACCAGTTTCCACTTTCCAGTAAATAAATATTTGTTGTATAAAAGTGCGATAGCGACCTTCGAGCATCTCATTTAAGAATTTTGATAAAATTGGCGAATGGAATCGTTAGGTCATGACAAATTTGGGTTGAACCAGATTTTATCATTTGCTCGAATATTGAATTGCGGCAAAAACTATAATTTTTGTTTTTCTATTTACTAAATTAATTTTGCCTTTATATACATTGTTACGTCATCCTTCATTTACTTGTTAATTTGACCTTCTCGCCTATATTTGTTTTAAACGGTAAATTTCCAAGCAATTAATTTACCAATTAATCTGTTGATTACCTCTTTCCATACCTCAGATCAGCATTTGCGGATCTTCGATTTTGTATTTTATTTCCTTTAAATAAATAATTTGGCCCAAATCCTGTGGCGTGTTATAATATTTCCCTTATTATAATTATAACTATTTTTGTATATATTTTTCACTGTTGATTGTACTTCTATTGACGATTGTAAATGTAGAGAAAGCACTACCTGTCGGAATAAAATAAAACTGAAGCGACCATACAAAAACTAGCATCAGCGCTCGCAGAACGACTAAAATATGGTATAGCGGAAATTTTTTAAAGTGAAGCGGCTATGTATAATGTTGTCTAAAACCACGGCTCCAATCGTCAATTGATCACACAATTACGATAACACACTAAACTAAGATATTCATTGACAACACCAACATAGAAGACACATGTATTATGTTAAAAACACCAAGAGAAGGATTATACTTTATGAAAACAACACCGATCACAATAACACTTATAAACTTTATTTTTTTATATTGATTCAACAAAATTGGTTACACTGAATTTCTATATCTATTTTATTTTTTCTTAAACTAAGACCGTTTTGGTCGGAAATTTCATATCAACTATATTTTCTTAAAACTAGGACCGCTTTCGGTCGGTGATTCTTACCAACAATATCATTTTATTTTCTTAAAGACCAAAGTTTTTATTTTTAAAATTGCCAATTCGGCTTAATATTTATTACTTTATATTTACGGTGAGTAACATAAAATTGTGCCAATGCTTATTAAGGTTTTTTTTTTTATTTTAATAATTTGTATTTTGCAGTTTTTGTACTTATTAATATTGGGAAAGAATTTTTTGGAATGTGAGTTAATGTAGGTTCATTAACTCATGGTTATGATTAAAGTTGGGAAATTTGGACAATTGGAATTATTTAAATTGGGAAGGAAATTTTGGAATGTGAGTTAATGTACACTCCCGAGCAACTGAATCGACTAGACCATCAAAACGCATATTTTTTTTAAAATGGCTGGATCGATTTTCGAAAAACAACCTTCTTTTGACAGCCTAGTATTTTATCTTTTTAAGGATACCCTTATCATTAAAATCCATACAGTACTTTTCAAATTAAAGCAGTCTTAGCAAAATGCGATGTTTCGGTGAAAACAATTGGCGTGATGCAATCTCCTGTATAATGCCACGTTGACCGATATTTGTCGTCACTTATGAGTCAGACGTTGACCTGAACAAATCTCTACCAGTTTAATTCATTGTTTCCTTAAAATCATGGATACCACTCCAGAAAAATCCGCACAAGTTGTTGCTTTATTGCAAGAAGGACACAATCAACAAGAAGTCGCTCGTCAGCTTAATATGAGCCAATCTGCTAACTCAAGAGTATTCAGAAGGTTTCAGGAAACTGGTACCTTCAATCGGAGACCACAAACCAGCCGGTTTCGGTGTACATCAGAGAGGGACGATCGATTTATCGTCCTAACTTTACTGCGAAATCGCCATCTCACGGGCGTCGATGTGCAGCAGGAGCTAAGATAAGTTCGAGATGTAGCTGTTAGTCAATGGACAGTAAGAAGACGCTTAAAGGAAGCCAACCTCATTGCACGACGGCCCGCTAGAGGCCCAAAATTGACAACACGCCACCGCAAACAGCGACTCGAATTTGCTCGCGAACACATCAATTGGAACATCGAGCAACGGACGTCCGTTCTATTTATTGACGAGTGCAGAATATGTCTCCATGGCAGTGATATGAGAGACCGGGTCTACCGGCATCCAGGAGAGTGATTTTCGCAGTGTTGTTTTGCTGAAACAGTCTCATACGGCGGCGGTTCGTGTATGGTGTGGGCTGGCATATCTGGAGGTCTGACCGCTGAACGATATATCGAGGGCATTCTCTTGGGTCATGTAGTGCACTATGCAGGATATATAGGGGAAGATTTCATATTGATGCATGACAATGCCCGGTGTCACACAGCTCGAACCACTCGACAGTTCTTGGATGAGGTCGGACTCGAGACGATGAGGTGGCCAGCACTCAGTCCAGGCATGAATCCAATTGAGCATTTATGGGACGAACTAAAACGGAGGGTCCGAGCTAGAAATCCGGTACCATCTAACATCAGTGACCTGAAGATTGCGTTAGAGGACGAGTGGGGTGAGATCCCCCAAGTATTTGTCAAAACCTTAATAAGGTCAATGAGGAACCGCATGCGAACCGTTGTAGACGCAAGGGGGCCATACTTATTATTAACCAATAAAATTATTTTTGTTTTGCTTGAGTTTTTTGTTGTAATTTAATTTTATATTTAAACACCCCCAATATTTTTTGCTTAATCATCAATATTGGTTGCGTTTTCATTCAAAATTCATTACAAAAAAAAGTACTAAACCAATTTTCATAAAAATAGTGTCATTTTAAAGCAAAAATATCAGGCTTTCAAAAAAAAATGTCTTATGAAAATCGGTTTGACTGTTCTAACAAAAATCGCCCTTATGTGAGCGCTTAAGGTTTTAGTCGATTCAGTTGCTCGGGAGTGTAGTTCATTAACTCACGGTTATGGTTACACAATAGGCGGTTCTAGACTATAAATTCAGGATATCCTCTGAATTCACATAGATGAAAAATTTACACCCCGGATGAAAATATTCGAACAAAACTGGTGTGTTAAACTTGCATACAATAGAATTTTGAAAATTTCCATGGAAAGAAAATCAACAAAATATTTGTTCCTTGAACTATTATGAAGAAGCGTAATAGAAATTACAAAATCCCCTTTAAAAGGAAAACAGAAAAACTAAAATTTAACTGCCACATACACAATAATAAAAAATTTAAAACATTTATTTTAAATTAAATAGATTTTAATTGCGTGATCCTTATCCTAAATCAAAGGCAAAAAATTTAAACGATAATAAATTAAGTCCGTGTCACAATCTAGCACCTTCTGCGCTTGTCCGACGAACTGCTACATGATTTATTCATAATAACAAAAATACCTATTGGTGAATGACCATAAAACGTAATAATCAAACCTAACCTTGACGACTTCCTATGGTATTATACTTGTTATGGTTACCCTATCGGTCACAAGGCCACTTTGCGCTGCAGATGTTGGAGACAGGCTACTTCACAATTTTATATGGAAACGTCACTTCGCTAGCGTATGGTCTAAGACCGATACCATAAACTCGTGGTGTCACTTACTAAACCTTAGTCTGTCAATGCAATTAGATTAGTGGTTAACGGGTGGCTTTATGGGTTTAGCTAATCGCGCTTAGCTAATCCCTAGTCTGTCAGTGGTATAAAGTTGATGCAAGTCGGGAATACCATCGACACACTATACAATTTAACAAATCGAATTTAGCAAAATTTGAAGTTGACATACTACTAGTGGATCCTAGTCGGGATTTCCCGGGAGACAAATCCTGTGAAATTGATCAATTTTTAGAATCCCGATTCCAGGGAATTTTGGTTAAAGCCCTTGTATATAATAAAAACTTATCAAAACATTCTAAAACTCAATCTACCTTATTAAAGAACACAAACCACAGTCTATGGCTAAAATTCTGTCTAAACTTCGTATTATGTGCATTGGATGAGTTTTCAATTGGGGTCTATACGTAAATTTTATTCGCAAACCGAGATACGAGAATTGAGAATTTTGTATTCGTACACGATGTATAGTCAAGAATGATAGATTAGAAGATTGTCCAACTCCGATGGAGAGTAAAACGACTGGTTCCTATGCTTTATTTTTTAATTTTATTTTTTATCCTCTATTCTAATACGATAGTGAACCAAAAATGTTGTACTTAAATGAATTGTCGTGTTGTTAAATTACTATGAAAAGAGCGATAATTTTGTTCTCCACTGTATATACAACATAAACATTAAATTAAATAAATAACCAATGGTGAATGAGAGTGAATGACCAAATATATTATACCACCACAAGAGGAAATGAAAGGTATATAGATTAACACTTTCACATCAATGATCATGTGTTCATATTTATTCATGTTTCTCGCTCACACCGCTATAAAACCAACTAAATATTTGAAGAACCAAGGGTGAATGAAACAAAATTCAAATAACAGGTGAAAAAAAAGTCCGATATACAGACTGGTTCCTACGCTTTATTTTTGTACAAAAAAAGAGAGTAACATATTTTGAGTTGCATAATCTTGTAATCTATCATTCTTGATGTATAGTATACATTTTTATGGTTGTATTGTATTATTTTTGTTTGTGGTATTTGTGCATTTTTTAGGCCAATAAGCAATAAGCATCAAAAATAATTAAATCGGGCGAAATTGGTTGATTTTGTTGGTGTTTATGTGCGTTTCTCTGTTCGTTTTGTATATTTCTCTATTGCTTTTGAGTTGAGATTTGTCGTCCTACAACCAAAATAATTTTTGAGAGACTAATTGTTATTGATTTGTTATTGTTTTTGATTATGGAGCCGCTTGAAACGCGATATTTCAAAACGCGATATGACGAAACGCGATATGGCACAAAACGCGATATTTCAAAATGCGATATTTCAAAACCCGATATGGTACAAAACGCGATATGGTACAAAACGCGATATTTTAAAACGCGATATTTCAAAAAGCGATATGGTACAAAACGCGATATTTTAAAATTAAAATTTTAAAATGATAATAATTATTAATATTCCTTTATTTAATAAAATTTTCCTTCCCCAAAATGATGAAATTGAACATGTACGATCAGAACTAGGAAATCGCGTTTGGAAATATCGCGTTTGGAAATATCGCGTTTTGTACCATATCGCGTTTTGAAATATCGCATTTTAAAATATCGCGTTTTGTACCATATCGCGTTTTGTACCATATCACGTTTTGAAATATCGCGTTTTGAAATATCGCGATTTGCCAAATCGCGTTTTAAAATATCGCGTTTCAAATGGGACCCTGGAGTATCATATTGTTTTAGATTCTGTTTTTTGAGTTAAAAGAATAACTTATTTTTCGAGTTTGTTTTGCATCTTTGCGGCAAAGGGATTCGACTGCAAGTTTAACTGGAAGCAGTGCCGAAACAGTTTTGTTCCATTTCAGTTTAATGCATTGCATTGTTTCTGCGGATTTACTATGTAAATTTTATGATATCTATGTACTTTGCAATGTACTAAAAACAAATTTTTGCTTGATCATATAAGCGAAAAGGTATACTAAACTCTTAGACCATACAATAGAATATAATTAATATATTATACTAGCTGAGGCCGGTCCGCCTTGCTGGCCCTAAGTCCACCGACTTTATTTTGTACAGCTTGCATGATGATATTTTTTCGCTCAGACGCACCGTTTTCGAGATATTTGCAATTTTTCGATTTTACGGGTATTTGTTGTTGTTGTTTTACAAAGAGCGAGTTCAATCATAACTCGAGAACGACTGGACCGATTTTGGATTTCAAAATCAACTAACCATCATCACTCCTCCCTTCACCTCCCCTAAAAATGTTATGGCAATCGGTTAAGCCGTTCTCGAGTTATGGAGTGACAATCAAAATGTACACTTCTTTTTATATATAGAAGATTATATGGTCTAAGGTAAATATAATTATATTATATGGTCTAAGGTATCGGTATTAATACAACTATCATCAGTCTTGTTTGAGCTGATTTTCTTGATTTTGTTGAATAACTAAATCAAAATAAAAACAAAATGCTGTATCTTTGCAAAATAAGGTCGTACAGATATGAACACAAAAGCATTTTAAAGCTTCAAATCTCAAGATTTGAGATTTTTGAGCGGACAATTTTTGTGAGATACCGTTATCACGCAATCATAAGAAAGAGCGCGAAAAAAAAAATTTCGAATATTGATGAAAAGACTCATATTGCCAGGTCATTTTACAGTTTAATGTACCCCTAATAGCCCTGTATTATTTTCAAATTGATCCATCCAACCGTTTCTTCGGACAGATTGAACAAAGTTTTACAAAACAATTAAAGGAACAACTGATCATCAAAATATAAAAACGACTTTTTTCACATTTTGCGTACCCTTGACAGACTAGGGATTAGCTAAGCGCGATTAGCGATTTTTTCGAGATTAGCTGTAGTGTGTCAAGTTGAAGATTAGCTAATCTCGTGTTATTTGAGGATTAGTGACTAATCGAGATTAGTGCCTTAATCCTTGAAAATTTTCTAGCTTATCTCGTTGTATTGGGTTTATACCACTGACAGACTAGGGATTAGCTAAGCGCGATTACTGAAACGAGATTAGCTAATCCACCACAAATCCATATGCGTTAACAGACTAGGGATTAGTTTCTTGCAGAGAAATAAAATATTATTATGGTGATTCGCTGAAATATAGCTAGTAACTCAACTGGACTCATTTTTTAATTCAATATTTCTAAGATTTATACATTAAAACACACTAGATTTTCTTTTTCCTCGAAATTTATTCAGCACAAATTGTTTAAGATGTTATTGATTTTATAACTTCTATCGTAAATTCACGCCACTTGCATTTTCAGCAATGTTTAAATAATTATTTCACATTATAGTGCCACTTGTACCATCACTAAACCCAATACAACGAGATAAGCTCGAAAGTTTTCAAGGATTAGTGCACTAATCTCGATTAGTGACTAATCCTCAAATAAAACGAGATTAGCTAATCTTCAACTTGACACACTACAGCTAATCTCGAAAAAAATCACTAATCACGCTTAGCTAATCCCTAGTCTGTCAAGGGTATAAGTGATGGTACAAGTGGCACTACAATGTGAAATAATTATTTAAACATTGCTGAAAATGCAAGTGGCGTGAATTTACGATAGAAGTTATAAAATCAATAACATCTTAAACAATTTGTGCTGAATAAATTTTGAGGAAAAAGAAAATCTAGTGTGTTTTAAATGTATAAATCTTAGAAATATTGAATTAAAAAATGAGTCCAGTTGATTTACTAGCTATATTTCAGCGAATCACCATAATAATATTTAACTTCTCTGCAAGAAACTAATCACTAGGCTGTCAACGCATGTGGATTTGTGGTGGATTAGCTAATCTCGTTTCAGTAATCGCGCTTAGCCAATCCCTAGTCTGTCAGTGGTATTAGATTTGTAAACCCTTAACGATCGTTCGATTTTTTTTGTAATCTCATAAGAGACGACAGAAAATTAAATAAAGTTCTGCAATATGACCAATTATTATGGAACTTTGCCATTTCTTATTCAAGTTCAGTGAAATTTGGCATGCGCGATGGAAATGGGATTCTAAAATGATTCTTGGATAAAGTTCTGGAAAATGGCCAACTAGGAAGGAACTTAGCCATTTCTTATCCGATTTTGATGAAATTCAGCATGTACGATGGAAATGGGATTCTAAAATGATTGTTGGATGAAGCTCTAAAATATGGCCAACTAGGAAGGAACTTTGCCATTTCTTATCCGATTTTGATGAAATTCAGCCTGTGCGATGGAAAGGGGATTCTAAAATGATTTTTGTAGGAAGTTCTGGAAAATGGCAAACTAGGACGGAATTTGGCCATTTCTTATCCGATTTTGATGAAATTCAGCATGTACGATGGAAACGGGATTTTAAAATGATTTTTGGATGAAGTTCTGGAATATGGCCAATTACGAAGGAACTTGGCCATTTCTTACCCGATTATAGTGTAATTTGGTATGCGCGATGGAAATGGGATTCTAAAATGATTTTTAGATAAAGTTCTGGAATATGGCGATTTAGGGAGGAACTTGGCCATATTTCTTATCAGATTTTAATGGGAGTCTTAAATAATTTTTGGATAAAGTGCTGAAATATGACCAATTAGGTAGGAACTTGCCCATTTCATATATGATTTTGATGAAATTCAGCATGTATAATGAAAATTCGGTTTTAAAATTATGTTTAGATGAAGTTCTGGAATAAGCCGTATTAGGATAGAACTTGGCCATTTTTATCCGATTTTAATTAAATTCAGCATGTACTATAGAAATGTAACACTAAAATTATTTTTGGTTAAATTTATATGGTTAAATCTTTTAATCGTTTAAGGAATAGGCAAGCGCCTTCCAATTTAACCATATAAATGTATCCAAAAATAATTTTAGTGTTCCATTTCTATAGTAAATGCTGAATTTGATTAAAATCGGCTAAAAAATGGTCAAGTTCAATCCTAATACGGCTTATTCCAGAACTTCATCTAAACATAATTTTAAAATACAATTTTCATTACACGTCGAATTTCTTTTAATTTAAAAGAAATTCGACATGTGCATTAAAAGTGAAATACAAAAATGGTTATTCGATGTATTTAATAATTTGTTTTATAAATTATTTTAGAATCTCATTTTCCTCGTGCACGCTAAATTTCATCAAAATCGGATAAGAAATGGCCAAGTTCCTTCCTAGTTGGCCATTTTCCAGAACTTTATCCAAGAATCATTTTAGAATCCCATTTCCATCGCGCATGCCAAATTTCACTGAACTTGAATAAGAAATGGCAAAGTTTCATAATAATTGGTCATTATTGCAGAACTTTATTTAATTTTCTGTCGTCTCTTATGAGATTACAAAAAAATCGTACGATCGTTAAGGGTTAACAAATAACTAACGCAAAATGTGAAAAAAATCGTTTTTATATTTTGATGATCACTTGTTCCTTTAATTGTTTTGTAAGTACTTTTTTTCAAATCAGTATTGAGAGTGAAAAAAAAATTGTTTTCAACTAATCATTAAAGGGTCTTGTAGGAAATTTACTCAAGTTTTTATCGCTGCCCTAAAATTTACTGTGCAATCATTGGTTGCTGAGATATCGATGATCAAAGACAAAAGGATCTTTTTTTCTTTTTTGATTCAAAGTCGGATATCTCAGCAAAAAGTTGACATAGAGAGACCAGAAAGAAATTAAATTTACGCCCAATTAACAGGCTAACCGACCTATGCATTGGTTTAACTTAAAAAAAATTTCCCGAGCCCATGGATCCTTACAAAAAAAAAAATTCGAATTTTTTTTTTTCGCGCTCTTTTTTATGATAACGATGTCTCACAAAAATTTTCCGCTCAAAAATCTCAAAACTAGAGATTTGAAGCTTTAAAATGCTTTTGTTTTCATCTCAGTACGGCCTTATTTTACAAAGATACAGCTCTTCAGAAAGCACTAAAAAAATTGAAAAAAATTAGTGTTCCTTTAATTTTTTGGATTAGTGTACATACATATATTAAAATAGCGCAACTTGTATTTACAATTTTCACATATTATAATGGCGCCAATTGCACTTCCACTAAACTCATTAAGAAGAGATAAACTTCAAAATATTAAGAGATTAGTTCGCTAATCGCGCTTTGTCTCTAATCTCGAAATAAAAATCGTTTAGCTAATCTTGAATTAGACACCCTTGAGCTAATCTCGAAATATTCACTAATCGCGCTTAACCCCTAGTCTTTCAAGGGTATTAGGCGGCGTTAATTTCTACTTGGTGTGTGAAATAATTTTTAGACTATTTTTTATAAAAAAGAAATGTTTATTAAAAGATAACGATACATTATATTTTATCCAATATATTCGCCACCGTTAGCTATGACTTCCTGCCATCTCCTGGGAAGTTTGTGGATTCCTCGTTTGAAGAAGCCTTCAACTTTATCAGCTGTCCAGCCATCGATCCAATTTCGCACTTCTCCGGCGTTTCGGAAGCGTACGTCAGCCAGGCCTATTTGCATTGATCGAAACAAATGGTAGTCGGAAGGTGCAAGGTCTGGAGAATACGCAGGTTGTTCAAGCCGATCCCAACCGAGTTGCTCTACCTTGTTTTGAGCGGTTTTTGCACGATGTGGTCTGGCATTGTCATCATGAAATAAAATTTTAAAGCTTTTGTTCGCTATTGCTGGCCGTTTTTCGTGTAATGCACGTGCCAAATTGTCCAGTTGGCGTCGGTAGGGATCACCTGTAACCGTTTCACAGCTCATAACACACACTCTCTGCACTTGTCCCCGTCTGGCGTTAAGTAGATGGATATTCTTGGAAGCTCCTCTCCTCAATGACCTGGCGGATCTCAATGGGATGGACATCAGGTGTATTCTACGCTTCGTTGAAAGCTCTGGATGGTTCAGTCAATAGAGCCGAGAAAATTGTTTGTGGTGCGGCTACGGACCATTTTTGTGTCTCTGCCGGTTTCTTTGGACAGCTACCCTAACCTAACCTAACCTACTAAGGAACACATACTTAACGTATATTTAACTCGGTTTAGCCCTATTTTATAC
Organism: Tipula helvola; assembly: GCA_963556165.1. Classification (NCBI taxonomy): domain Eukaryota; kingdom Metazoa; phylum Arthropoda; class Insecta; order Diptera; family Tipulidae; genus Tipula; species Tipula helvola. The sequence continues at coordinate 181,033,866 of OY744483.1, read as the reverse complement.
TTACAACATTTGCACAGTTGACCATCGATATAATCCATTTAGTATTTGCTATCTTTAGCACATACATCATTGGAAGCTAGGACGGTTTTATAAACATGTTGCTTTTTTAACTTTTAGAGCCTTTTATTTAGCCTTTAGGCTCGTATTTTTAAACAAGGATAAATCGACGGATTAATTCACAGTTTTCCAAAATCCACTGATTTAGCTGAGGATATTTTTGGTAATTTTAAACATGGATAAATCAGTGTATTTTTCGTGTCATAATTTTGAACGAATCTAAAGCCAGCGATTTTCGAAATCAATTTTCGAATTACTAACTGCTTGCTGGTTTTCCTCCCAAATTTCAAATTCATTATAAAAATGACCGCAAAATAAAATAATTCTTTCTCCCTTAAGTTTTCTGTCTTTTCATTGAGTTTCAAACTCTAGAATACGATAACCATGTTATGAAATGCGGTAATCCTAAATCGCGTTGTGAAAGACTGAAAAAAATAACTACATAATCTCGAATTTGCGACTAGCAAGTAGTCTGTCTTGGGTGTTAGTCTTTAGTTAATATCGTGATTTGTGGCATTCCTGTACAAGAAATAAATAAAATGGAAAGCGAGTGGGGCACGTAATATGCGATATTATAAGCGATAATATGCGTCCAAAGGTTCCAGATCATCTCGAAGAGTGTTGGTTCCTTCTTTCGAAAACTGGAATCGGTGCCGAAACTCTTCCGTATTGTAAAAATCCACGTCTGTGCTATCGTTAAATACTTTAGGACGTTTAGATCGTATCGACCATATTGAGACTCTGATGAAGACGAAGATTCATTTTAAAATTCATTATATTTTGTTTTGTTTATGTAATTTGACAGATCGTAAATGACGTTTGGTATTTCCGAATTTTTGAAAATAGCCGTATCCACTGTATTAGCAATCGATATCGAGGTATAAATCTAAGGATAAAATTTTAAACCAGGGTTTTATTCAGTGGACTTATATTCGTTTAAAAATATGAAACGGGATAAATTCGTCGATTTATCACTATCCTCGTTCAAAATTACGGGCTTATGGAGTAAATAACTTTAAAATTTTCTAAATTAGAATAGTTGGCCAGTCACAGAGCCTCCTAAATGTTTTAAATCAATATTTGTTTAATTTACTTCAATTGCGATTTGATAATCACAGTCTTGGATCTAAATAAATTAAACCACTGAAGTATCGACATTACCGTTATTAAATACTAGCCACTTTTCCCAAAAAAGTATGGTTTATAACTGTAATTAAACGCACATTCATATATAAATCATATGAGCGAGATAACATTTTGAACAAAACAAAAAAATGTGATACAAATCAATGATTACTATTAATTTATTTTACGTACTTTAAACTGACAGATGTCTCAAACAAAAAAAAACCAACAAAAATACTACAATACCGAATTTATTTTAATGTCGATCATCTTACACAAATACTTTCTCATACGCTCACAAAAAAACCATGTATACCAACATATCAACAAGAAAAATATTTTTTTTTATGCTTATATAAAATAAAAATGACATGTGTGTACATTTAATATATATATATGTACATATATATAAAATATAATAAAATTAAATTAACAGAAGAGATACACGAGACGCAGCCGTCAAAAAATAAAAACAAAAAATAAAAATTACGGTGTATACGCAGATGAGATATTTTTATGTAGTTATGTGTACACATAACTCTATATATAAAGTACACACACAAGAAACATATCGAACACATGTTTAATTCCCGTTTTTCCACCAACAACAAAAAATCTCCTGTTTTTCAGTAAATCCAGACCGTTTTTGGAGAAATCATTCATTTTCCAATTTTATTTCCGTTTAAATTAAATCCATATTTTTTTAATAATGATAAATTTGTTTAATTAGGATGCGTTCGTTTAATAAAATATTGATTTTTTTGTGTATTAGATTACGTGACAGTTAAAATATACGGGATCAAATACATATAAAAGACACGATATTTGAGAAAAAGGAACCCGATATTTGAAGAAAAAAAAGGAAATATATTGTGATCGTGGGAAGAAAATGTTAAAGCGTCGACGAGGTTATTGATCTCACGCATTTAATTAAATTGTTGCTAAATAAGTCCGTTGGGACCAAATTAAAATTTGTTAGTCCACTTAAAATGTAAAATTAAAATCCATTTCTATGCCACAATGTGATAATGTGAACGTTCAAGGAAATTAAAGCAAAAAAAAAAATGATTTAAATTTCCCATCTCTAATTGGTTTATAAATTCAAATAAACGAACGCATAATTTTTAATTTAAGAAAACAAAAAATAAACATAAAATAGAATATTCAGCATACTAGAGAAAAGAAAGCCAAAATTAATTAGAAAAGAAGTCATTGAAAAACAATCACCACCATTCTATCCATTATCATAACCGCCGTACACAGCAAATTCCCATTTTTTTTTTCAAACACCCGTGCGCCATATCATTCCCATTATTCTAATGAAAAAAAAAATTGTGTGTATAAAAATATTTTCATTATCATCGTTGTTACTCCCCATCGACCCCACACCCCACTAAATAAATATTTATGTAATACAATCACGGGTAACATACTCTACCACCCACATCACCACTAACAGCGTCCACCTCCTTCCGTACCTCATTTCCATCTCAACAATTTTTTTTATTTTTATTTTACCATTTCTTATTTTTTAATTATTTAAAGAAAATAAAAATAAATTTTTTTTTTCTTCTTAATAATAATTTCAAAAGTCCAACCAAACACAAAAATAAAAAAAACGCATTAAAATTAAGGGAACAACGAAAAGAAAAAAACTTATCACAATTCAAAATGGCGCCAAACAAAAGAAAATTATCGACAAAAAAAAATTTAATTAAATTTTATTTTTAATTCCAACAATAAGTTTTCTTTTTTATTGTTGTTGTATTTTCAAGTGGAATAAATAAAAATATATTTTATATATACATATATATATTAAATTACAATAAATAAAAATGGCGATCGTTTTTTGAGGTTACCAATTTTGAGGTTTTTGCACACTGGCAACACTTAAAAGTATATAAAACAAAAAAAAAAATCGTTTACGCAGCTTAATATTATTTTACACACAAGTTCAACTGTATTTATATTTTTTTGTTTTAAATTGATTTTAATTAATTCAATTTAATTAGATTATCGATTCGAGAATTAAAAACGAAAGAAATAAGAAAAATCCCATTTCTTCCGAGTTTGATTCATTAAAAAAAAAAAAATACAGTAATAACAAGGGGGCCACCCGCCTTTTTCAATTGTTTTTCGTTCATTCTTAAAAAACAAAAATTATTTTCTAACCTTTTCACTTAACGTTTTTTTATTGAACCAACAGTGTTTTTTTTTGTTAACTTTACTTTTGCGTTTTCCCGAAAAATTAACAACAACAAAAGTGTATTGAATTTTTTTTTTTTTTTGGTTTTGTTTTTGTTTTTTGAAAACTTTAATTGACCGTTGCTTTGGTTACGCAGTGTGCGGGATAAAATTCGGCATGAAAATAACGATAAGAAATAAATAACCTAATCATCAAAAAAAATTAAACAAAAAACAAAAAAAAAGGAGGAAAGCTTCTTAAATCTTAAATTACAAGGAAACAATTAAAAAAAATATCCCACTTTTCCTCATTTCGATGATACTAAGATTCGATGAAATTGGGAAATTGTATTTTTTTTGTTTTTTTGTTTTTTTTCGTCATTAATTAATTCCGCATGTGGAGGAAATATTTTTGTTTTTGTACAAAAAGCTCTAATCTAAGCTAAGGAATCGTCGCATCATTTATGGTGACCCGTGTATATGATTTTAATAATTGGTGACCCCATTTTTTTTTTTTTTTTTTTTGTGTATAAAATTGTTTTATGATCAACTTTATTCATTTATTACATCCACTTAATTATCTTATCCTGAATGACTCTCCGATATAATAAAAAATAATAACCATAACTTGAAAATGGTGGAATCCCATTGTATTCTAAAAACTATGTAATAATTTTTATTTTTTGATATTTGTGATACATTTTTTTTATTGACAAATCATCATCATAATAATCATAATAAAATTCAAAATCATTAAAAACAAAACAAAAAAATACAGTTGAAAGACAAAAGAAATGAAAATATATACACATATATAATTCTAATAAATCCTTGAGGCGCCATCATTCTCCAATAATCATAAAAAAAATGTATTTCGCATCCCCAAAAGAGGAAAAACCATTTTGATTTTATTTTTTTTAAACTATAATATTTTTTTTTTAATTCTTGTGTATCAATCACACTATACCACACCACCACCCTGTAAATATATAATATAATATATCATCGTGTTATTATTATTTTATTTCATTTGATTATTGTTTAATAGGAAAATAATGGTGGAAATGTGGTATGTGTGTGTGCGGGGAGGCAGAATTTGCGCGGCATATTTGGGGGTTTGAAATTATCCCCGAAACATTTAACACTGCGTATAATATGTAAAAGTAAATATGTGTATAGTTGTAGTGTGTAATAAACATAAATAATAATATTACAAAAAAATAAAAATGGCGCGCAAATTAATGTTAAAACATTAAAAACATTCATAAAAATGTCCCTATAATATTCAGCCATTTTTCTCCATATATAGTACGTATGTATATTGTGTTTGTGATATGATTAGAATATTATTCTGGATTTAATAGATTTTCCTATTTTGTTGTTGTTTATTTCCATGGAATGTTATATCAATATGTATACGTACTCGTATATGCATTGTGTATATGTATACATGTTTTGTGTGGAAATATACGCACTGCAATTTTTATATGCTTTTTATATACATAATATACTAACTCGGGTCTCGTCCCTTCGTCCCCTTTTTATATATTTAAATAAAAAATTTTATATATAGAAAATATAAAAATGGGGTTGAAAAAAAATGCGTACATATTTCCAACATAAAACCACTGTAGCAACTCTACTTTATATTTCTACATATAAATTATATATTTTGAATCTATGTATGTATGTATACAAGCGATGCTTTCATGCAGTTTTCTCAAATACATTCACAATATTTCAACCCTCTTTTAATAAAATTTTCAAACTGGAATAGGTCAGAAAATGATATTTTCATGTATCTAGTATAGTATGTGTATAAACAGAATGTTATAAATGAACCCTGAGAATTAAATCTGAAAAAGGTCATGATTTCAAATTGGTCGTGATTTTCCAAATATCCATGCAAACACGTCTTCTAGTTGGTTGGGTAATTACACGTACTTCAACAATATCATTAAAACACTTCATGCTCCCTTATCCTGCGATCTTTATTTTGCCTTCTTTATCATTTTATTGTATGTACATAGACATACCTCATATACGCACATATTTATATGTATATGTATTTACCATTTTCTAAACTAAACTACAAAAAAAAATCGATTTTCTCGCAAAAGTGACTCATTTGTAAAAAAAAAATATTCCTTGTTATTTTGTTGGAAACAACTTCCTTTTTGTTTGTTTTTGGCAGGGAATTAAAAAGTCAGTATATACACTAGAACTAGGCTTAAGAAGCACATCGTGGTTCTCTATTTGCTCTATATGTACACATATATGTATGTAGTTCTATGTTAGGCCCCTAACCACTAAACTACTTTACTATTTTGATCTATTTATATTTCGAAATTATTTTACTGACATTTTCATTTTGTTTTTCCTCTACTATTTTGCAGAAAATGTTAAAACAAAAAAAAATATAAATTGTGCGTTTTACTTTTTTAAATGTATATTTGTACTGGTGGAAAAGTGATAACAAGGAAAATAACAAAAAAAAAAAAATTTAACAAATATACAAGAAGAAAATGAGAGTCATGCATCGTAAAATTTTCAACCCTCGTGATTTTTTTTTTTTTACATAAGTATGTACATGTGGATATATATTATACATTTTATATTTTTAATGCGAAATAACAAAAACAAAAAAAAAAAAATAATGTGCGTGTATTGGTAAAATAAATATCCATTTTTCCTATTTCCAATTGCAATTTTCCTCGGCAGCATACAACAGCATTTTTGTATACACAAAACTTATAGGCGCATATGAAACACGGCGACACAAATACAAATGCAGCAAATTTTTATGTTTTTTTTTTATCGATTTTGTTTACTTTGTAGTAGTTTTTATGTGCGTTTGTAGTACTTGATGAGTCATCCTATGTAAACATGCAGCAGCCATTTTGAGGATAATATATGGTGATCGTTCATTTTGTAATTTACGATGCGAATTAGTCCGGCATGTTGCGATTTATGTTGAATGTCCTTGATCTATTATCATATACAATTAATTACTTTGTTTATGTTCTTGATGTACATAACAACATAATAATAAATTTAAAATAGGGGATGCTAAAATTCACATGACCTACTCTCTCTAGTCTTAGGGTAACCCTTATTAATCTTATCGCCCACAATAAGCGCGCACCCATATCAAATATACATATTATAATACATAACCACTTCAGATACGAAAATATACATACAATATATATACATATTATCCTTGTTTTGGGGTTGTTGCGCTGCGATGATTAAATTTATGAGTTTTATTTGGTTTACAAACCAAAAAGTGCGAGTGGTGGAAAAGGATATATTTTATCATGAAAATAAAAAAAAGACGATGATAAACTGGGGGGAAAATCAATGAATAACCTACCTCAACTGACTATCAAATACATCCTTTATTTTATGTTTTGTTATCATAATGATAATAATCGTCCTGAAAACAAAAGAAATGCGTGTATGTATAATACATATATAAAAATAAATGTATCCACCGTATTTTCGCTTTATTTTTATTATTTTATCTCGAAGGGGAGATCAAAATAAGATTTTTTCGAATTTTATTTTTTATTATTATTATGGTAAATACATACATAACTCGTTTTGACACAAAACACACATTTTGGCGCCCAACATGGGGTTCCCTATAAATTAACTCGTATATGGCAACACTCAACAGGTAGTTGATTTTACACATTTTTGATTGGTGAAATTCTCCAAAAAAATAAAAACATAAATAATATACATATAACCTTAAAATAAACTCACACTCAAAATAAAATCCAAAATAAGATTCATTCATGGATTAGGGTCGTAAACTTTATCATCGCATCATCATAATCAACAAACAAATTTATTCCTTTTTTTTTTTTTTGGAGGGGGTGGGGGTTGTTGTTGTTATTGTTGTTGTTTTTGGTGCCTACTTCATCCACATCAATTTTGGAAATAAAAACATAAAAAAAAAAAGAAATCCCCAAACTCTTATATAAATACATATTTATAATAATTTTGAGGTTATGTTTTATGTTTTTGAATTTAAACGAACGTGTATTAAAAACGGGGGGGTGGGGGACGGGCGGTGTTCCTTCGAAATTAATTCAAAACATGAAAAACAATAAAAATAATATAAAAACAAAAGTGTTATAATGTTAATTTCGAAAAATATAAAAAACGTCGTCTTCAGAGTGCGGTGAGATGTACGTACACGTCACAAAAACAACGGTATGGGTGTATTATGTATTTTTTTTTCTTTTTTTTTGGGATACATAAAATATATTATAAGGAAAGGAAAAATAATACTCATAAAGTATAGACAGACACCAGACAGGCGGTTTTTATTTTATTTTTTCGGTTATTTTTGGGTTTAATTCTATTTTGCTCTTTTTCTGTATATTTTTATATATATTTTCGGTGTGGAAAACTACAATAACAATAGCAGCAACAACAACAACTACAACAAATGGCATGGAAAAAAGGAAAAGACAATTTTATTTTTGGGTATTTTCCTTTTACGATCGGCATAATTTTACGTTTCTTATGTGTTTGTGTATACATAGGGCACCCAAAATACAAATAAAACTACTTTACTAATACATTAATTTAACCCTGAAACGGGCATTGAATTTTAAACCACTCAGCGTGTTCATTCTCTATATAAACACACACACAAATACATACACAAAATTCATTCAGTTTGTATTGGGTATGGTTGTGCGTTACTCTATAAATAAACAAAACTACTATTTGTATACATATTCGGTGGTTGCTGTATATTTCTGTACTTATATGGACAAAAATAGATATTAACGGGAAAACAAACAAAACAAAATGTATGTCATGTCTAGAAAATGAAAATAGATAGAACATCTAATTTTATATTTTTTATAGTTCGTCTATTTTTAAACAGATTTTTAGAGTTCATCTAAATAAAACAAACAAAAAACATGGTGTGTACCATTGACTTTGACATAATGTATTAAATAAATAGGCAAACAAACAAAATGGACGCCTTTATGTCAAAATTTATTAAATGGAGTTCAATCAACTTTAAATGTGTTTTAGTTGATAGTGTGAATCCCCAAAACGGAAATCACAATATAATAATACCCCAACTGATGATCATTTGTTATAATCATGTCCCCCCAATATTATAACGCTTAGTAAATAAGAAAAAAAGAAAATTACGATGAGATAAAAAGGAAAATATTTTTCCGAGGAAGGATGAAATAATAAAAATTGAGTTTTCTTTATTTGTTTGCTTCGGTTTGGGGATATATGTATGTATTTATATAGGTGTAATACGAGAGTATATGATGATGATGGTGATGATAACGATGAGACTAGGAAGGATTTGCAAATAAATTTATTAACAATCAAACCAACAGGTTAGTTTGTATAGTTAAAAAGGAATTTTCACCAATTATCGTTAAATTTTCTTTTTCATTCTCATACACATAATCTGCGCTCATATAATATATAAGGGTGGTTTATAGATTTTTTTCAATCAATTCATTCCAAAGGGTTAAATATAAATCAACACATTTTTATATAGGGAGATTTATGCAGTATTAACTGTGTTAATTGTTAAAAAAAAAATCAGGTGCATATACACATTAAACAAGGGGAACTTCTCGAGTGGTTCAAGCACTACAATCTATCTACAACATGGGAGTTTTAACAAAATTTGTTTGATATATAGCTAGTAGAGGGAATTCCTTCCGTGTATAGTTCATTAAATTGAACACACGACCATCATCAACCAATTTTCGCGTATGGTGGAATTTTTGCTCCCTATTGTTACTATTTTGTTGTACATATACGAGTATTGAAGAAAGTGTGATATAGTCTTACTTATATCGGGGAACTTCGTTTATTATAAAGTCGCAACACAAAAAAGGGGGAACACTAAATTTTTCATTATTGTACGTTCACTCTCTGATTATACATTTAAAGGGAACATTTTTTATTATTATTTTGAGGTATGATTTTGATAAATAAAATTAGGTCTTGTGTGTCTAGTCGGTCTCTGATGTGTAGATCTCCCATGTTTAGGTTTAGTGTATATATAAAAGGGTGTCAGTCGCATTGTTATGGTATTTTGGGGTGTCGTTTAACTCCTCGAAATTAGTCCACATTAAAACGGAATTTCATGTAAGGGTGATTTATTGCGTAAAGCAAGGTTGTTGTTACTGATAACGCGGGCAAGGTCATTTCATTTTCTTCCCTCAATTATTTGGTTGCATGCACTGCAATGCAATGTACATATTTTCTACCATCATGCACATTCAAATTAACATTTACCATCTGCCTATATATGTACGATGTTACCTTCAAAACTATTATAACTAAACGACATATGTGTGCTTCTTACATTTTTAACGGTAATTTGAGAATATATGTGTATATATAATGCGTCTGAAATAGGTCAACAACCCCTTAAAATCTTTAAAGAAAACCCTCAATTCTTTAAAGTACATGTATAATAAAGATTTATAACTCTGAACAAAAAAAAATAAAAATAAAATATCAAAAGGAATGAAAGCAATACAGCTGTCGGAAAACATTTTTTGTTTAAAAAAAAAAACTAACCGATTGCGAAGGCATCTAGCGTCGAATAGCTATAATAATTTATGTTATAAAAATATTTTTGTACTAAACACATTTTTTTACTGACATCTGCATTTTATATTATGTACTTTCAGATTTATGGTGAAGATGGACAACTAATACGAAATGAGTCAAGAAGGGGTCGCGGTCGAGGTCGTGGTTCAAGAAATAACGCGGCAGCAGCGGCAGTAAGTGTAGTACTAAAATAATATTGGTTTTTTTGAGTCTTGACTAAATTTTTTTTTTATTTTTTTTATTATTTTGTTTCACAGGTAATGTTCGATTCAAATGGGCAACAAATTGTTCGACCCACAGAATCAAAACGTGGTCGCGGTAAAGGACGTGGTGGTGGGGTAAGTAATATGAACTTATTATTGTGTATATATGTATGTAAATCGAAAACAAATTTTGTTTTGTCTGAGATGAATTGTAAGATAATTATTTTTAACATTGAAATTCACGTTTCACGATTTGAAGAAAGAAAAAAAAATTAAAAGCCAATTTTAAAACAAATAAAATAGCAATCAATTACAACAGCGTATGACCTTGTAGGGGGTGTTAACTTATTTTTTTTTTTGTGCTGTACAACAGAAATAATATAATAATAATAATAATAAGAAATAAACGAATAAAGTTTAATTTTAATATTTTAAGACATAAATAATGAAAAATTATATGTATGTATATAAAGAAATACTAGTAGTACATAGTTTTTATTTTTATTTTTTATTATTGCGATTTGAGGGTCAATGGCGTTCTTGTATATACCTAAGAAAACTTTCAACTTTTTATATTATGTTATGTCCTACCAATGGTCAGTTTCGTCGACATACATATAAAGATAGAAAATAAACAAAAAAATAAAAATAAAATATAAAAAGAAAAAATGATCACGTCAGTCACGTCCTTTATTAACATCAATTAAAAATAATGAGAATTTTTAATTTTGTTTTAAATTTTATGTTTTTTAATTTTCCAAAGAATGGAATCAACAAAAAAATAAAGTAAACTTATATACATATATATAACTTAAAACAAAACGGCTAATACCGCACACATTGTGAATTTTATAAAAATAAAAAAAAAAAACGGACACGTGGTTAAATTAAAATGGCTGCTGCGTAATTTGTGTGTTTTTTTTTTGTTATTGAACAAAATGGCGGGGCAATCAATGTTTGTGGTAATCACGTCTAGAAAAGACCTTGAAATATATAAATGCTGTAAATAAGATTATAATTATTTTTGTATCTACCTATGTTGTTCTTTGTTGCACAAGAATTTTATTTTTACGCTGAATCTGAATTGGAAGCACCGCAATTTACATATTTTTGTTTTATATACTTTTTATCTTAATGAAAACGGTTAAAAGGGCAAACAATTCACTAATTTTTTAATATGCGGAAGAATTTTACCCTGCAAAATGATTTAATTGATATTAAATTATTTAGCGTTTTAAGTTTATATGTATAATGGTAATATGATTATTTTGGGTTGAATTTCAGAGTTCATCAAAAATTCAAAATATTGTCTTTATTTATGTTACATAAATAAAGCTCTAAACTTGGAAGTGCCACAAATTATTTCGCTCATTTGCTGCAAGAGTGACATAACTCAAAATTAGAGTATCCAAATTATTCGAGTTTCAAAGTATCCGGATAGTCTAGCATTATTTATTTTAATACCCGGGTTTAGCGCTGCCGAAAGGGGCACTATAACTTATCAAGAAAATGGGGCACTGAAAAATTAAGAGGCAGGTTGGGGCACCGAAAAAGAATTGAATTATTGTTTTATCATTTTTTGTGTCGTTTGGGTAATTATAATTAATTTGCTGAATATCTTTCATTGTTGTTTGTTTGGGAGAGAGCAAAACGTTAGATCAAGGCATAAAATCGCTAATTTAGAAGAATTATTTATCAAAATAATTTTTCTTTTAGTCTTATCGATCCATTGGTGGATTTAATCAAATCGATAGATCCAGATTCAACTATTTGTCAAAAATTAAAATTTGGTCGAACTAAGGGAACTTGTATCTTACAACAATATTTGCCAAAGAAGGTATCAAAAATGTAACGACTGTTTTAAAAAATCAATAATTTTCTCTTATAATTGATGAGGTAATGGACGTAAGCTCCAAAAAATGTTTAGTACTAATAGCCAGTTACTTTGACAATGAAAACGATATAACTAAAGATAAGTTTCTCGCTATGCTAGAACTATAGAATTCTGATGCCCAATCTGTATTTGATTGCATTTTAAAATTTTTTGACAATCGCCCAATCCAACTTAATAATTTAATCGGATTTGGGGCAGATAATGCCAGTGGCATGATGGGAAAAACTGGCGGGTTTCAGGCATTGCTTAAAGAAAAAAAACCTTACCTGTTTTCATTAGGTTGTACTTGTAATTCCCTTCATCTGTGCAATGCCGCAAAACATCTTCCAAATTACATAGAAAAGTTAGCTCGTAATGTATATTATTATTTTTCCCATAGTGTAAAAAGACAAAATGGGTGACGGGACAGTTCCTCGCGCACATTTCCATAAGGGAGCGTTTCCAAAATTTGTAATTTTTAAATTTCCCTTTTCCAGAATTTATAATTTTTGTTTATTTTCGTTTTAAAATTCAAATCCCCATTTTCCTGAATTTTTAGCGAGGAAATGTTCCCGCGAGGAAATGTGCGCGAGGAAATGTGCGCGAGGAAATGTGCGCGAGTAATTGTCCTGTCACCCATTTTGTCGGTTGATCCCATTACGCAGTAACTCAAATTTAGAGGAGTTTGGTTTCCAAATTTTTAAGTTGAAAAGCAGTTTGGGTGAGATGAGGTTTCCTCATTTAAAGCAATTTATTGGTAGTTTACTTACTTTACCTCATATAGTAGTTGTTACCGCGTTTGATGATGGGTAAACAAGATAAATAAAAACTACGATGTTTTAATATTCACCGAATATAATAATTCCATTTATTTTATAAAGGAAACAGAAAAATCGAGTGTACCATCTGTTTGACAGCTCTCAGATAGATTAGTTTTGGACCCTGCCGCAAGGCATGGCTATTCACAATATGCTATAATTATATTATAGTACAACTTCGATTCGCTGTCCAACATCTTCCCCCCTTATTCGCAAACGTATTCTGCTAAACGAACAGGTGGGTGTCGTTGTCATTGTGGTCGAGTATCCGCAGTATTGTTCCGTGGTGACCTATTTTGTAAAGAATCCTGAAGTTCCGTGATATTGTTGCGTATATCGACTGATGAATTATCCGTTGTGTTCGATGGTGTCTCAACATCAACTGCTGATTTCGGATCAGATGCCATAATCAAATCTAATGGTAACCGATCGGATCCGGTATGATTATTCTCGGTGTAGCGATGTCTTAACTGATTGGCAGAATACCGTGACGAGCGATTCGTGTCAATAAGACGTACTGAATAAATTACACGACCAATCTTTTTTTCGATGACACCGCATTCCCAAAATTGTTCATTGTGGCGATACACTTTTGCGTAGACATATTGTCGCCTGGAGAGAAACTACGATATCGGGCTCCGTGGTGTCGATTAAATTGTTGCTCTTGTTGAATATCGCGATCGGTGCCGTGTTCTGGCGTAGGTTTCAACAAATCGAGTTCCATTCTAATCGGACGACCCAAAAATAGTTCTGCTGGTGACTTAGTATTTTGTGGGTTTCGGTTTGGTGTTGATCGATATGCATGGAGGAATTTGGTGAGTACTTCCTTGTTTGTCCCCTCCCCCTTTGCTTTATTCAAGGCTCTCTTTAGTGTGTCGACAAATCGGGCGGTGGTAGGGCGGCGTTAAGATGTGATTAATTCCTCGAGCACGACAGAAATCACTGAATTGTTTACTGACGAATTGAGTCCCGTTATCGGTTACTAATGTTTCCGGATTGCCGTTATGTGAAAAAAATTCAATCATATTCTCGATGCAAGTCGTTGACGTGATGTTAGTGCATACTTGTACATCGGGAAACATTGAATATGAATCAACAGTGACCAGATACCACTTTCCGTCAATTGGTCCGGCGATGTCGGTATGAACTCGTTCTATAGGACGGATTGCTCGTGGCCACGATTGCAGAAGAGTCTTGACGGGTGATTTGGCGTTCTCGGCGTATTTACTGCAGGATCGCGCGAGGTCTGTGATGTCGTAATCAATTTTAGGCCAATACACATAGGCTCGGGCGAGTATTTTCATTGCCTCAGTACCCAAATGTGCTTTGTGTAATTGTCGTAACATCAGTTTTCGGTATCGTTGCGGAATGACGAGTCTGTCGCCAAACATAACACAACCTGATGCAAACGATAGTGATCCCCGTCGGTTATAAAACTTCGCCAGTTCGTCGTCGTCCGGAATTTCCGCTTTCGAAATCGGCCATTCTGAATTCAGATACTGAACGATTACTCTAAGAGTTTGGTCGCGCTTCGTTTCAGTTTCAATAATTTTTCGAGTAATGGGTAATACATCGATGATTCCCTCAATTTGATTAGTTATTTCTTCTTCGAGGTGGAGACAGGCAATCACGTAATCTTCATCGTCAACTCGGTTTGAGGCGATGAGTCGTGAAAGGATATCAGCTGTTCCAAAATCATTTGTCGACATGTATGATATGTCGAAATCGTATGTCGTTAAGGTCAATGCCCACCGTTGGAGCCGATTTGCGGTATACACGGGAATCCCATTTTTCGATCCGAAAATGCTGAGAAGTGGTTTGTGGTCCGTTACTAGTGTAAATTTTCTTCCGTAGATGTACCGATGGAACTTCTTAACTGCGTAAACAAGGGCAAGACCTTCTTTTTCCACTTGGCTGTAATTTTTCTCAGCCTTTGTTAGCGTTCGTGATGCATGCGAAATCATCTTCTCCATTCCGTCTGAATAGACGTGAGCAATCGACGCGCCGACTCCCGTGTTGCTAGCATCAGCGTAGATTTTTACAGGAATTGTTTGATCGTAGTGTGTGAGAAGCAACTCGGAAGTGAGGATGCGTTTGAATTTGTCAAATGATTGTTGACATTCGATTGACCATCCCATTTCACATTTGTATTCAACAACCGGTCTAATGGAGCTCGTAATTTATGCATTTGTCGGACAAATTTTCCGTAGAAGTTTATTGCTCCTAAGAACGATCGCAACTGTGGAACGTTTTCAGGTGCCGGCATTGATGTTATTGCAGAAATTTTTGATGGATCTGTAGTGATGCCGTTTAAACAGTCGTTTGAGGATTGTTTTGTGAGTCTCCTCATCCTTAGAGTGAACGAGAATATCGTCAAAATATGCGATGGTTCCATCAAGGCCGGCCAGCATAGCGTCCATGATTTGCTGGAAAATGCCGGGGGCAGATTTCACTCCGAAAGGCAGACGATTGAATGTGAAAAGTCCCTTGTGCGTGTTGATTGTCAGGAATCGCTTTGATTTGTCGTCAACTTCGATTTGTAAGTAAGCATCCGACAAATCGATTTTGCTGAATACTTTACTGCCAGCGAGCTGCGCGAACATTTCTTCTGGACTTGGAAGTGGATATGCATTTGTCTCTATGCATGAATTTAGTCCAGTTGAGTAGACGGCGCATATGCGTATGCGACCGTTGGGGCGTTTGACCGCGACGAAGGGTGCTGCCCAATCTGAGTACTCATCCTTTGAAGCCGATTTTGTGCCCATGGGGCTGTATGTGGTTCCAGGTGATCCCAGAGTTTGCCATGTTTGCTCTGATATTATGGTCAAATCGGACGCCGTGTCGATCTGTAGTTTCATGCTGGTTCCATTAATCTCGACGTTTATGTATTTTCGTCGGGATGTTATATCGCCATGGTTATTTCCGTTGATGATTCCATTGACACGTAGAACCTGAGTTCGTGGCTGATTACTCGGCTTGTTGAGTATCGGAACTCGCGGTTTATTTAGTTGACAATAACCATCCTTATATCCTACGTTATGACATTGATTGCACTTGTGCGTCGCAAATTTGCAGTTTCGAACGAAGTGTATACCACCGCAGAGCCAACATGGTCTGGATGGCCCAGTTGTTTGTTTTTTAACCGGGGCTGAATCTTTCGTTTTATTTTTAAATTTTTCCGATGGCGTTGAAAAACGTGGTTGTGCCTGCTTCATGGCGTTGATGGCTGGTTGAGATTTGGAACTTCCACCAATGATCGCTGTGTCGCGCTTTAGACTCAAAATGCGTTGAGTTTCGGCGATTAGTTTCTCCAGTGATTGTTCGTTTGCATCTTCCCCGTCCAATTTTGCGAGAAGGCGTGTTCAAATTTCAGCGTCTTGTGAAGATTGCAGTCCACGCACGAACATTAGACATTTAAATTGATTATCGTCTAGCTCTTTCAATTTAAATTCTTCGCATTGACGGTTTACTAGTGCTGCATATGTGACAAAATCTGTATTCCCACTCTTTGTGGCTTGAAGACACTTGTACCGAGTATTGAACAACGATTCTTGTCGTCCAAAAGCGTCTTTCAATTTCTTCACGACTTCAACAAATGAAAAATCTTTCGGAGATTTTGGAAGCAGCATATCTTTGAATCTGTCATGAGAATTTGCGTCCAGCTTGCGCAAAACCAATCGGATTCTTTCTGCATCGTTGAGGGATTTGGCGTCTTCTTGGAATATTTCCTCGTATCGTCGATACCACGCCTCGAATGTGTGTCCCTCATCTGGTTCGTAACGAAAAACCTGCATGCTGTTGGCAAGGCTTTCCATTCGTTGTTCACTACTTGGTGCATTCTCAGGTGCACCAAGTTTTTTTACTAACTCCGCCAACGCGAGCACCAAATTTTCCATTTCGGTCATTTCGATGTTATTTTTTTTTTTTTTTTATTAACAATAATGAAATTGATTTATAAAATATATGACCGTTATCCTCGTCGCCAATTGTTACCGCGTTCGATGATGGGTAAACAAGATAAATAAAAACTACGATGTTTTAATATTCACCGAATATAATAATTCTATTTATTTTATAAAGGAAACAGAAAAATCGAGTGTACCATCTGTTTGACAGCTCTCAGATAGATTAGTTTTGGACCCTGCCGCAAGGCATGGCTATTCACAATGTGCTATAATTATATTATAGTACAACTTCGATTCGCTGTCCAACAGTAGTGCAGCGGCAAAGCGATGTTTTTCTGACTTGAACAAAACAAAAAATCGAAATTCCTTAAAAACGGAAACCATTAATGCTTTAATCCTAAGCAAGCAACTATTAGGTAATTTATCATTATGTAGTTGGGTTCCATGCATAAATTTACTTAATAAATGTAAACTCGCCTATTGAGCTACCTATGTAGTCACTTTTATGTGATATGGTATATGTATGTAGTATTTATAATTTTTGAATTTTTAGTGTTGAAGAAAATAATTTACATTTTTATTTACTTTTATTAATAAATGGAAACTCAGCTATCGCTAGTCATTCGAATATAAGATTTATATTTTTGCAATATTTGAAATTTGTGTATTTAAAGCAGAGATGGGTAAAACGGTAAAATATGTGATTTTCGACAATTTTGTCAAAAATAGGTCAAAAATCCTAAATTATGGTCAAAAACTGTCTAAAAGTGTCAAACACTGTCGGAAAGTGTTAAAAGCTGTGTGATTGATGTTGAGAAAAAAAGGAAACAAAATATTCTTATTGTTCCATGAGCCAGTTTTTGAAATACACTGGTAAATTTTGAAAATGTTTAAACTGTTGAAATAGTTCGGAACGTAAATAAAGTTTAAATTTTACATTGTTCAATTTTTTTCGCTGTCAAAAAGTGTCGAAAAGAAAGACTGTCAAGAACTCGTGTCAAAAAGAGTAGAAAACTGTGTCATAAATACTACTTTTCGACACTACCCATCTCTGATTGAAATGCAAATAAAAAAAACTGTATAGGGATTCCGTGCAAATTTAGTATGAACAATTTATACTAAAATAAAAGTTATAGTGTGCTTTTGAAAACCCTGTACATGCGAATTGATTATTTTTATTTGCTTTTGAATTAATAATTTTAATTTTCGCCCGAATAAGTACTTTTAGTACCGTGAGAGTTATATTGTCGTTATGCAAATTAGTTTCGCAAGATTTTTCAATCGCCTTACACATACCAAATAAATTTTTTTATAAATGGTGTTGATAACAAAATTGTTCAAAATTTTCGGTAAAAATGTTGTTTTTATTATGTTTACAAATTTCGAGGTTGGCACTTTTAACCCACCATTAACCGTATTTTCAAATTGACGTTTGTGAATTAATAAATCGTCTGCGTCATATTGAGAGTTTTAGCGAACCATAAAAATTTCGCAACGTGAACACTTAAACTTCTTCATACAAACGTGTGCTATGTATCCCGTAAAATAATTCGTTGACA
The DNA here is from genome assembly GCA_963556165.1 of Tipula helvola. Lineage (NCBI taxonomy): Eukaryota > Metazoa > Arthropoda > Insecta > Diptera > Tipulidae > Tipula > Tipula helvola. The sequence continues at coordinate 181,015,518 of OY744483.1, read as the reverse complement.
TGTTGTTAATTGTGGGTTCTATGTATTCTAGACTATTTGGTTCGGTGTTATCATCAATGTTAGAATCATCATATTTACAAAATTTGTATTTTCAACATAAGGTATGCTCCCTAAGTATCGTAACATTAAAATTAATGATGTTTAAAGATAAAGTATAATAAATAATAATAGGCAAAATTTAAAATCTAATGCTAGCTCTCAATCGATTTAACAATCTGGCTCTCTCGGTTCCGAAGCAGATCTCAGAGCTCAAATTACATTTAACCGTTTGAAGCTGGCAACTACTTTTCTACGTCCTTCATTCATTCATTCAAAGCTATGTGTTTAACATTAAAGAAAAATACCATAGTTTTCATTTCCAAATTCTTTATCAACCAAATCACTTTAAATGATATAAGCCACGCCTGCTTATTTCATACTTTAGTTGAAAAAATTCTAACCTTAAGCAAAAGTATCGATCTATCTACTATGTTCCTTTTTCCCTAATGTCGTAAACACTTCAGTGATTTGTTTTAAGCATCATATTGCTCATAAATGACGAATAGAAAAAAAAAACGAAGGAACAAATTAGTCTGTTTTGAGGAAAATGATTCGTTTAAAAAATTACTGAATGACTGAATGAAGGCAACCGTAAAGTCGACTAAATTACTATGTAAGTGGGTAAATAGAGAGAAAAGTCAGATATTTTCTAAGAGATAGAGATTCGATTTTAAAAATTGCATTTTCCGAAAATATAGTCTTTTCTAGGGATGCAGATCAAATTTCAAACCGATGTGACATTTAATTTTGTTTTGGAAGCTATCGAATGAACGCGAATTTCGTTGACCATTCACAAATACAAATAATTCCGCGGGAAAGCTATTACGCAAACAAAGGAAAGTTAAAAAGTATTATGACGACTCTGCTCCTTCACATTTCACAGTTCATAAGTAGTTTACTGCATTTCGATGGGGTCGAGTCAGTACTAATAACGTTTCTCACTCAGGACGCCCCGTTAAGCTCACCACTGAGGAAATGTTGAACAAAATTCAAGACATATGGAACGCCCTACATGAATGTTTGGGCAAGTTAACGCCTGGAAGAATGCAATGGTGCAACCCGTGCTGAAACGGGGTTGTGACAAAACTGACCCTTCGAGCTACCGGCCAATATCAATTGTGTCAGCCGTCGCTAAGGTCTTTGAGAAATGCGTCAATCAACATATAGTTAGATATCTTGAAATTAGCAAACTAATTTCGGATAGACAATACGGCTTTCGTGAAAGCCGATCCACCACCGATCTCCTGACGTATGTCACGAACAAATGGAATCTCGCCCTAGAACACCACGGAGAGGCCTTTGCAATCGCCTTGGATATATCCAAGGCTTTTGATAAGGTATGGCATGAGAATCTTATTTGTAAACTTGTGGCGTACGGGCTGGACTCGATGACCACCAGGTGGATTAAAAGCTATCTCAATGACCGAAAAATCAGCGTCGTACTTAATGGGAGATCATCATCGACGCACTCCCCAAATGCCGGAGTCCCTCAGGGATCACCTTTGTCACCGACCCTGTTTTTGCTATACATCAACGATTTGCTGGATAGCACTGTAAACCCTATCCATAGCTTTGCGGATGATGCCACATTGCATTCTTCTATTTCATTCGAGGCGGAGCCTAGCACTACAGATCTAAATAATAAACGGTCAGAAGTCGTAACGTCTCTTAATTCCGATTTAAGTACAATATTTGAGTGGGGTAACAACAACTTAGTACAATTTAACGAGAAAAAGACACAAATATGCACATTCTCACGTAAAAAAAGTCGCAACGACTACCCATTTGTGGTAAAAAACCATATCCTTGTGGGTTGCGACTCAATTCGACTGCTTGGTGTTCAAATAAGTAACAAACTCAAATGGAATGAACACATTGTTGCATTGGCTAAATCAGCTTCAAAAAAACTCGGGTTCCTGAATCGATGCAGAAGGTTTTTCAAATCGCATCAAGTTCTCCAGATATATAAAACCTTCATCCGACCATGTATAGAGTATTGCTGTCAAGTTTGGGGAGGTGCGTCTGGTACCACCCTCCACTTATTGGACAGGGTTCAACGCCGCGCTATCAGAATAATTCGGAATCCCAGACTTACTCAAGAACTAGACAGCTTACAGCATCGCAGAGATGTTGCAGAACTCTGCGTCTTCTACAGATGCTTACATGGTAAATGTTCTGCAGAACTATCGGAGAAAATACCACCATTCGTTACAACAACAAGAGTAACAAGAGGAACAACCAATGCACATAGGTTTACGGTGAAGCTCCCGAAACCTCGAACTGAAGAAATCAAGCGCGAATTTATATACCGAACATCAAAAAAGTGGAATTCGCTAATACATTTCAAATTTCCGAAGGAATATAAAATGAATAAATTTAAGGTAGCTATTAATCTTTACTTGCAGGATCGCGCATTGGGTGCAGAAGCTCTGACAGTTACAAGGAGTTAGGACCGTTAATAAGTCCGCTCTGCACCCAATTAAAAAAATTTATAAAAAAAAAAAAAAAAAAAAAAAAAAAAAAAGAAAACGTGGTCTTCCGAAACGATAATGCACCAGTTCACTCGTCCGCAGTCGCCACCGCCTAATTGACTGAATTATACGGTATGACCAGGCTGCTTTAAAAAAAAATTCATTATTTTTCCATTCAAATAGTAGTTAACATTTCAGTCTACCCTCATATGTATCGCTTTAATTTAATTTTAAGTTTATGTTAACATTATGCTGTAAATGAAAATGTGTGCATATTTGTAACAACAACTAAATAAGGGAAGGTGGAAAATTCTCGGCCCCCCTATATGGAGTCCTCCATAGTGCGGGCGACATGCTAAACGATATTTATTCTGGCCGCTGCCTTATCGTCAGGAACAAACTTATCGGAATTTAAACAAATTTTTTTCAATATTTTATATATAAATAATTACTTGTCATAGTTTTATGTTTTTTCCGATATTTCATTGGAATTCGAAAATGAACACTCAGCTGAACAATTTGTGACCATCAATGTCAGAAATACCCGAAAGCTAATAAATACATTTTGAAAAGCCGTCTCAATATTGTTTTCCACAATTATTTTATAAAGCTAAGCATGTCTAAATTATAAATTTTGTTCTCCCATTAGTTGATTGACTAAACTTATGACGAACTTGGTGAAGGTCAGTTGCGAAGTTGGCGTTTAAATCGTATGGGTAGGCTTCATAATTCTCGTGACACAGAGTCGCGACATCTATTAGTTAAAAATTGATTTAGTATCTATTTTTTTTTATATTTTTTATTAATTTTTAATAATTTTTTTAATTTTACAATTAGATAACTTAATAAACTTAAATACTCTCTAATTACTTTTGGTGCCCTCTTTCTCTTGATGCCCTAAGCATATGCTTATATTGCTTAATGGTTAATCCAGGCCTGGCCTCACACATGCGTTATTAGAGGTACTATAACTCTGTGTTTCTAACAATATATTGACCATTACATTTCTAATATATACCGCTAAGTCATTTTAAAATTATTGCCGAAAAGTATTGCAATTCAACAGTTTTAAAAGTGTTCCTTCAAAAATTTCCATTTTTGAGCTGTGTCGTTCAAGAGTGTACATTAAGCTAGAAATGTAGGGCAATTTTCGCCGTCCCGGTGGCACTGTGGTTAGCATGCTTGCTTTAAGCTCCGGAGGTCCCGGGTTCGATTTCCGGCGGGTGATGAAAAAATCACGGCTGGTTAGTGTAGGATCAATGAATTAATCACTCATTATCCGTTGAAAAATTGATTACGAAACTTCAACATGAAGCGGCCAAATCCCTCTATGGGATGTAGCGCCAGCGAAAAAAAAATTAGATGTAGATAAGTAAATTTTATTGCTGTTCTACAAAATGTATTTTTTATTACAGATTCCAATAATGGATTTCAAACAGAGTCACTCCTAAATTATTTTTTGATGCGCAGTGCTACCTGAATGTTTCATTTTGCTTATGAGCCACCCGCACGCAACATGAAGATGTGCTCTAGGTCTAAATACCTCTGTGATTATCTGTAAATAACCCTGATAAAGGTGAATTTTTAGCGTGTAAAAGATTTATAAATCAAAAATTCATTCCTTGCGTACAAAAATGTTGTATCGCATCTGAATCCCCACATACATTTTTCAACTTTTACTTGTGATTATCCATTAAAACCTCACTCACATTTTTTGTTGGATTAGAAGAATTTCGTAAAATCAAGAACACATCTCTGAAGGCCTTGCAAATATCTTTACCGTATATAATTATACTCGTGTCGGAAAGCCTGAGTAACATTTAACAACATGCAACTCAGTGTCAAGCACTAATAACCACGGAACATTAAGCAACACAAACTCAGTTCCCTAATAATTTTGAAATTTGCATAATATGTGTAACGTCAAGCAAGCACGTCCAATTTAAAACTGGAATATATTGAACCATGGAGAAGCCAAGCAATATATCGATACCTTAGAGCACACAAATTAGACACGAATTTAGAGACATTCGACAAATAAAACCGTCACTCCCAAAAATCTCGATAAGACTCAAATAATCTGGTAACCTCGAAACGTCTTGAAAATTCTGGAAAATTTCGTCCTGTTAGAAAACGTTTAACATATAGTAAACCCAGAGTCAAGCAACCCAAAGCAATATTAAAAAATGTTCAACCTTTATTGGCTAGCCGTAAAATAAGGGATTCTAAAAAAAATCGAAATACCGAAAAATTTTCAAAATATGAAAATAATAATTCGTAAATAATCTTTTGAATAACCCCAAAATCAGCATTTCCTAGACACCAGTACGATTACATATCACTGACTCTTAAAACCCATCTACCTTTTTCCGTGCAGAAACACAATTTTATGTAACGTAAAAACGCATAAAATTTTATTACCTGTGGACAGTACACATTTCGTGAATAAACATCGAAGCTCGATTTACATTGACATTTCTACCATTATAACTGTTATGTATGTGTCGACAAAACCACATCGAAACACTTTTGGAGGCATAGGGCGAAAAATTGTGGGAACTTTTTCCTTAAAATTTCTAATAAAAATCAAAAATAAATAATTCCTGTAATTATTTGCCGCGGTCTTACCCTTTTCTTATGCACCACCAATATTTCGCAAGATAGCTCATGTTATTTAATCGACTAATCATGTGTGAATAAGCTGCGAATTTATGGTTTATTTGATGGTTCGATTCAACATGTGGTCTGTATGTGTAGGTTTCCGATATACAGTGAGTCACAGTGAAAATGGTCCAACCCCAATAAAAAAAATATTGGTCAAAAATTTATAAAATAATCAAACAATGTAAGAAAAAAGAAACAATGAATATTTTTAAAAGTATATTTTATTCCAATTTTAATAAAATAAAAAATTTAATTATTGAATATCAGTAACAACAGCAAATAATATATTCAGGAAAATAAAAAAAAAATCATATCACAAGGAAAATGATCCATGTTAAATTACAATTATAAAAATTACAAAAGACGTACTGTTAACAAAAAATCCTAAAACTTCTTCAGAATTTAGTTGGAAACCCTGTCTGATTCCACAAGTTTTCTGGTATATTCGGGGCTAATTTTATCCCCTTTCCTCTAATAAGAATTTTTTTAAATCACGTTTATTTGATTTATTAAGGTTCCTAATTTCACACCCCAATTTTCAATAATATTTAAATCAGGCGATTATGGTGGTGTTTTGATTATTCTAGGACAAGTAAACAACAGCCATTCTCGTACCATTCCAGTGTCGAGCTTGGAATTATTATCTTGATAGAAATAAAAAGTGTCTTTAAAACCCAGTTTATCAGCACTTTGTTTTAAATTTTCTTTTAATATGTAACCACAACGTTTCCAACTCCAGCCGCTGAACGCGCACTCTAAATTATCACCCAACAAAAAATTTCTCACTAACAAAAGCCTTCTTCCTGATAATTCTACCATGTAAACCACTTTTGCGTAAGACTCTCCAAACCATTTCAGCATTGCAATTAATTGTTAGATGTTGCTCCACCATATTTAAATTATATTGCTGTCCATTTCCTTAAACTTATCGGACATGGCCCCTAAAGGTTTTAGATGAGATTTCAATCAGGACTATATTTTAGGTATTAATTGATTGATTGATTTAGTATGTACGACCAAGCCTAAGGCAAGTTTCCCGGAACGCCGGGCCCACCGTACACCCTTTTACGAATAACAAGATCGAAGGAAAGGAAAGGTACGTTAGAATTAAAGACTCGACCCGGTTCCAGACACCTAAGTAGTCGATAGTTAGTAAATTTGTTAGTATTTTTTTTTTTTTTGACACTTGTTAATCACAAGACAACACAATATTTTCTAATGCAGCGTTCCCCTTTTATAAATCTGAAAAGCCATAATTTAATTAAATATTAGTCTTCACTATTTATCGGCGGTTGTGCCGTGGGAGGGGCGAGATTTCGTTCCGTCATGATGTTCCCAAGCGGTCACTCAAATTTGTACTAACCGTAGCAAATGTTGCTTGACATCGTTGTTGAAGTTGTTGCGTCCTTTCTCTCTTGTCTACTCGCCCCCCCCCCCCCCCCCCCCCCCAATAAATATTTTAGGTATTAATACATACAAATTGAAAATAGCAGGAAATATGTTAAATATTTAAGCATATTCCAATTGTTGCAATAAAATTACATTACATACTTCAAGTGGAACATTAACACCTTTTTATTGTAAAATTAAACTTTCCCGTAAATTTAAATTATTTCAGTACATTTACATCAGCTTTCATTCAATAATTCCTTAAAATCACATTGAGTGTAATTTTGTAAATTTAATAATTTAATATTATGCACATATAAAATCTGTACACACTACACAGTCACTATTACTCATATAATCACGTAAACTCAAACAAAGAAATACAAAATTTGGACAAAATTATTCGAGAAAGAACTTTATAGTAGTGTTACTTGAAGGACTTGATTGATTGATTGATTAGGATGTACGGCCAAGCATTATAGCAGGAACTCCCGGGCACACACCATACACCCGTTTACATATAACAAAACTGAATGATAAGACAGGATTGTTAGATGGCACAGAATCGACCCGGCTACAGACACCCAAGCGATCGATAAGTTAGTAAAATTGTTTTTTTTTTATTTTTATTTTTTTTTTTTATTTCATATAACGTATGAGGAATGAAATATGGGCAAATGTAAAATGTATTTGTATTTGTATTGTACAACCAAAAATAAAAATTTCCCTGTTTTTAAATAAGGTGGTTCCCGTATATTTTATAAAAAATACATTACAACTGCGTCATTTTACGATTAGTTACAAAAATGTCGTTGTTACAAGTAGATCGTCGTAAATTAATTTATAAATTTTGTCAGGAAAATCCAGACAAAAAAAGAACGAGATTTTTCACTACTTCAAGGATCTTGGATTCAAAAAATCCTTTATCTACAAAACAATTAAACTGTTTGAGAATAATGAACCTGTGGAAAGAAAACCCGACTCTGGTAAAAAATGTCAACTACAAGGTAGCAAAGTTCGAATGAAATTGAAAGGTGAAACAGTGGGTCGAACTGCAAAATCGTACAGATAACTGGGTAAAAAATATCAAGTTGCCCCAAAAACTATCAAGAAATATTTACAAAGTATGAATATTCAACGCAAACCCCAAAAATCGGCACCAGCAACTACAGACAAACAATTAGCTACAATCAAATCTAGATTAAGAGTGCTTTCCCAAACATATTTCGCTGCTTCTTCAGCTTATAAATGTGTGATGGATGATGAAAGTTATTTCACTGTTGAAGGTAATGAATGGCAGCCAAAATACTACTACGAGTCTCCCGATCACAAAGCACCAGAAAAGGAGAAGTTTATTCATAAGACCAAGTTTCCAGGTTAAGTTATGTTGTGGTTGGCTATTAGCGAACGAGGTGTCAGTGACCCAGTATTTTTCAAAAGTGGTTTGGCGGTTAATGCGCAAACATACACAAACAAATGTTTACCTGTGCTTCAGAAATTTATAAATAAATATCATAAAAATGATAAAACGATTTTTTGGCCTGATTTGGCATCCTCACATTATGCCAACGCAACGTTATCTGATTTACGTCAACGCAGAATCGAATTTATCCCTAAAGACTATAACCCACCAAATGTTCCACAACTAAGGCCCATTGAAACTTTTTGGGCAAATCTGAAGAGAATGGTATACAGCAATGGATATCGTGCCAAAAATGTTGAATGTCTGATAAGAGAGATAAAAAGAGATTTAAAGAAGATTGATACATCAGGAACGCAGGCGGCAATGAAAAGAGTGCCAGAAAGGACCAGGAAAGCGAATCGATATGGAGCGCAAATTTTTCTGTAAATTTTATCTAAGAATTAAAGTTTTAAATAAATTATGGATTAAAATCGTTTGATTAGTAAATAATTTTTTTTTTACTTTTTTCTGTTTGTCCATATTTTATTCCTCATACGTTAATATACAAAAAGTTGCAAGCAACTATAACATATATATAATTTTATTATTCAATTTGTATTTATTTTTTTCTATGCAAATGGAAGAAACATTTTTTACTATATTTACTATTTATTTATACATTATATACACATATACAAAATTATTCAGAGGTAAGGATATATCCCTTTAATTACTCCTGGCAATGAAATGAATGCCGCCCCGGTGGCACAGTGGTTAGCATGCTTGCTTTAAGCTCCGGAGGTCCCGGGTTCGATTCCCGGCGGGTGATGAAAAAATCACGGCTGGCTATTTGTAGGATCAATGAATTAATCAGTCATTATACGTTAAAATAACGATTACGAAACTTCATCATGAAGCGGCCAAATCCCTCTATGGGATGTAGCGCCAGCGAAAAAAAAAAAAAAAAAAAAAAAAAAAAAAGGATATATTGTTCAACGATCGTCTTCACAATATTAAGTAATTACAGCTATTTAGTAGTTGAGTAGAGAAAATCCTTTAATTGAAGCTTAAATTTGACTATGTTATTTATTGATTTTATGTGTGTTGGCAGTTCGTTATATTTTATAAAACCGTGGTGGAAAATATTCCTTTTGGCCATATTTAATTTAACATTTCCAATATAGAAATCCTCATTTGACCTAGTGGGATAGGAGTGAATTTGTGAAGCTTTTTTTATCGATAGGTTACATTTTATTAAATTAAGTCTTGTTTTATGTACAAAGATTAAAACCTCAAAGCTCGACATTAATGTAAGTGGTCTTGGAAGGCATCTAATAAATTATATGGCTTTATTTTGTAAAACTTGTAATTCATTAATTTTTTCTTTTGTCGTTGATGACCATATAAAATTTATATAAGATAAATGGGAGTTGATATGGGCATAGTAGAACATCCATGCGCTCCTTTTATTTATTAAATGTCTAATTTTTTTTAGACTTAAAATAAAAGGACATATTTTATTTTTTATATTTCGTAAGTGACCTTTAAACTTAAACTTGGAGTCAATAACCATTGTTGGAGGGTTGATTCCAGCTAAAATTTAATTCTGAAACTCAGGATTAATTTTAATCCCTATACTAATGATTAATTCTGGAACTATGTTATATTCTGAAAATTAGATTATTTATTAGTAACTAAGGAAGAGACTCTTTAAATATTCTTTACACTTATATTCGATGGTATAGTGTTACTTGAAGGACTAAGTAAAAAAAATTATTAATTTAAAACTACAATATAAACGAACCACGAGTAGGTACATATGTATATGTATAGTAAACTAAAAATGTAATTATTACTTTATTTAGATTAATTATAAATTATGACTGCTTTAGCGCTCTCGGTGGTCGAGTGGTAAAGCGCTGGATGCATGATCCCAGTGTCCCGGGCTCGGTTCTCGGTGGTGAAACGAAAAAGAGTCAAGATTGGTTGTTGTGTCTTTTTGGTATGTGGTGTGAGGTGCACAAGTATCGAAAATTTCCTCTCCCTCTTCCTAGAAGCCATTTGTTATATTTAATTTATACACACAAATTGTTTATTACATATGTTTCGAATGTAATTTTGCAAAGTAGTTCTGTAATTTTTCACATAATAAGTGTGTAAAATTAAAGATTAAAATTTAAGGTACAAAAATTGAATTTTACACCAAACATATAACTTTACATAATTCTGTAAAATTACGTGAAAAGAGATGGCATTCTTCTTGCCCACTCTCAAAAGAATGAAAATTTCAATGGACATTTTTTACTGTGGCGGTAAATATGTAAAGGAAAAATTGGATTTTCTTGTGACGACTCGACACGCTCGGATTTTAGATAGTCCACCGAACATAAAATGGACAAAACTTCGGAGCAAACTACGTTTAACGTCCATGCATACGAATAATCGGTTCAAATTTGCTCATAAATACATGCCATGGGTAACGGATTGGCAGGGAGGAATTTTTTCTGACAAAAAAAATTTAATCTGGATGGTCCCAATTGCTACAGTTACTACTGGCATAATTTGCAGGAACATAGCGTCATTAAGTCAAAGCGTAATTTTGGTGGCGGAAGTGTTATGGTATGGGGAGCATTTTATTATTAAGCGAAGCTTCGCATCTGCTTTATAACGACACGAATGAACTCCGTCTGTACTCTGTACGTAGAACTTTTGGAAGGCGTTTTGATAAATTATCTGGATGTGGTTTCTCGAGGAAAAAATTCCCCTTCTTGAATGGCCAGCTTGCAGTCCTGATTGCAATCCCATCGAAAACCTTTAGAGGGCCTTGCCCGATGGAAATGGACAGCAATATAATTTGGGTACCATTTGAAACGCGATATTGTAAAACGAGATTTGACAAAACGCGATATTTCAAAACATGAATACAAAACGCAATATTTCAAAGCGCGATACGGTACAAAACGCGATATTTCAAAGCGCGATACGGTACAAAACGCGATATAATACAAAACACGATAATCCAAAATGCGATATTTCAAAACGCGATGTGGTACAAAACGCTATATGTATTTCAAAATGCTGCAATTTTTTAAATTAATTTGACAAATTTCTGGAATTTGGCCGATTGGAACGCAACTTGTTTATTTCTTAACCGATTATGAAGAAATTCGTCATGTGCGGTGGAAATGGCATTTTAAATTGATTTTTTGACTATGTTCTGCGTTCTGGAATATAGCCAGATATAGTAGGAAATAACTGGGCTATTTGGCTATTTGTACGATATGTTGGTAAACTATGGCATATTTCAAAATTGCATATTTTAAAACTTGGCCATTTGTTAGCCGATTAAGATGAAATCCGACAAATATTTTGGAAAATGGGTCCTAAAATAAGTTTGTGAACTTAAAATTAAACTTACAAAAAATAAAAGTGATTTTTTGAAATTTTATTAAAAATTTTATTTATTTATTAATTGAGTAATTTTACACCTTTCATTCAAAATTAAATAAAGTTCAGAATTAAACTTCATTGTTTTTTAGAAATTTATTATATTTCTGACTATTTTCGTTTATACATACACCTGTCCCTCGATTAACACGGATTTGAATTAACACGGTCAACGAATTGAGACCAAGTCTTGATTAACACGCACAAAAGTTTCGATTAACACGCACAAAACTTTCGATTAACACGGTTTTTTTATATGTATGTATGTACAACGTAAAAGTAAAAATGGTTTAAAAATGAGTATGTATATAAATAGCTAGCGTAGCTATATTTTATTTTTCCGGTATTACAGTTTTTACCATATTTTAGTATGTATGTACTATATATTTATAAATCATTGGTGGTGATTATGTTATAGCGTTCCCAGCCTGCGGTTTAATAAATCCGATTTAGCTAAACTGGTTCAGGTACTCTATGAAACAAAACACGATTAGCAAAAATTAGGGTTGTCACACTACGGCTAAACTCGAAAAATTGGCTAAATCCGATTTATTAAAATGCAGTATGGCAATGCTATTAGTTAGATAATACATATAAATCAAAACCTTCTGCAATTTTCTCTTGAAGCCTGACGATGTTGTGTAGCTAACTTACACGCATTTAAAAATATATACTGTTAAGTGTATTGGAGGCTACAAAAAACTATATAAAATAAATTCAATTTTTTTCGTTTCTTACCACTACTACTTCCAGTGGATATCACACACCTTACTTAACCTTAAAACCGTGTTTGGGGAATACAGCAAATACATAATATAAAAGTTTGGGAACGTAATCCTCTAATTTTCATATTATATGTACATATTTATTAGTCGCGATTAACACGGTTTTGATTAACACGGTAACGTAATTACCGTGTTAATCGAGGGACAGGTGTATTTGCCTAAATTATTTATTACAACGAAGAAGAAAAAGTCCAACATTAGAAATTCCCGATTGTTTTTATTTCTAAAATAATACTCAGGTAATAAATAAATTTTAGCTTCTGTTGTACTTCAACAGTTGTTTTCTTTTTGTAAGTAACTACAAAACTGGTAAGCGGTTACTAGCCGAAAATATAAATGCAATATAACATCTGCTTTACTGTGGTTCGGTAACAAAACAACAAAAATTAAAATTAAAATTTGGATTTCCCAACATAATATCTTCGTAAACAAAATAATCACACAATCATAAAATTTAAAATCAGCGAATTAGTTAATTACTTACATTGCTAATTGTTGATGTTCGTTGAAAATTTGTTCCATCTTTTAGCAAATAATTTTATTTAATAAGAGATAGATTTATTTAAAATTAGATTTACATAGAAATTGATTTCTATTAGAAGAATAAATTTAATTTTTTTAAGTGACGGGAAATTCTGTTAAGCGAAAGAAAAGGCTTGGGTACTAAATCTTACTTTACAAAATCTTACTTTTCAAAATCTTACTTTTGACGAATCTTACTTTCTTTCAAAATGAGGATTTTCATGGGGAACACAGCCTGCTAGTTTTAGGTATAACGGTACGAACAAAAATATACCTTGCCCCACAATCGAAAATGAAACACATCTGACCAAAATGGGGAATTATTCTTAAAACACTTTCTATTGTTTAAGCACAATTGTTAAATAAATCTATAATATGTATATCTATAATTTAAATTTCTTTAAGAAAATAACATCAAAAATTTTAATTCAAATATATTTTAAAATTCTTCCACCATTTTTAGTTCACCAAAAATAGTCTAATCACTTTCCACATGTCCACATTCCAAAATGTTATAAAAAATATGATGAGTCTGCCTCTTGGATTCATAATGTAATTTTTAAAGAAACATGAAAATATTTACTACATTTAAAAAAAATGTATTTACAGATTACAATAACAAAAATAAAAATTCAATTTGACAGTTACATACATATAGTTAATGAACATGCTCAAGTGCCGAAGGAGAAATGCGCCACTTAAGCTTTTAATATCTTCAAGACCAAATAATCGTCACATATTTTTTTACAAAATTTAGTACTGGATGCTTGGCCAAAATATACAATGGCCCAGTAAATGCCTTCTGTAAGTTGTTGTATTAATTCCTTTGTCTATTTCTATTTGGTATAACCGATTTCTATTCTAAATTTACAAGAAACATTTTGATAATCGTCATTTATCGTTTTACTAATTGGCTTGCTGTAGCATTACAATTGTATTGCGACTACATTACCATCTATACTTTATAAAGTAGGGTTAACGCCGGGGTCATTAGTTAGCTTTCTTTGGCGAAATTACCGTGACACGTACAATGCAAAGTCTCAACCAACCTTTCAACTTCCCGTATTATAGTTAAAAATAGTTTTTAATTATTGTGGTTTTTAAAATCTGTGTTGGGGTCATTGACGATATATCGTGATCATTGAGCAAAGTTCATCTTTTGAAAAACAAACACAGAAAGTAACTCCTCTAGACTTTCTGATTTGTCAGCAGTATCTGTGCCAACTCGAAACTACTAAAGCTTTTCGAATGTGACGTTGCAACGACTATTGTAGTATATGGAGTACACCGCTCTTCTTCTCTGTTAAGTGTGAGGACGCTCATTTCGAAAATTAAGAATTTCTCGGATTGGTTGTTGAACTATCGCAAATCTACTTAATTTTCATTTCATATTTAACAAGTTTATGTGGAATTTAGTGTTGGAAAGAAATTTTTCTCGAAATTGCTACATCCGCAAATCAACAGTATGTACATTTCTTTACTACTTCTGACTGATCATTCTTCTGAATCGTGAAATCGTAAATATCGGCATCCTTTGATTTTGTTATTGTTGTTATAAACCAAATATTTTATAAATTCGTTTATCACAATTTTCATTTGCAAAACCATGATAGAAATACATCTTTGCGTTGAATTTCCATTTACCAATAATGAATAGGACTAAAATTCTCCATAGCACTGTTCTTTAAAATTCTGAACTATACTCTCTTACGAAGTTTAAATTGATCAATTAAAATGTTATTTCCTCCATTTATTTTCTAATTACCTATTTGTGTCTAAGAGACTCAACCAACGCATGCTTTTATGTTTGTTTTTTGAAAATGGGTCAGTTAGGCCTACATTCGGTATGATTAAAAAAATATTAGTAGTTGATTCTAGATCTTAAATAATAAGTATTGGAATACGCAAAGCTCAATTTTCTTAAAAAATTATTTTTCGGTTATTTTTTAGCTAATAAACTTAAAATGAGTCTGCGAGACTCAACCTATGCTGATTAGGGTTAAAACCGCATTTGCTTACACATCGCGATTTGAAATATCGCGTTTTGTATCATATCGTGTTTTGTCCCATATCGCGAACACAACGAAAATACAAAATAGAAAATACTGTAGAAATATCGATAACACTCACCTGTTTGAGATTATTCACTTTGATTTATCGCCCTTTTAAAACATTGAAAAATTATAATTGCGTTGATTTTTACGAACTTTTTTTTCAATGTGATCGCAGCAAATGAACAAGCTCGTTCATTCACTTCGATATTAGCTAGAAAACTGCGTACTGTTAAAATGCAACTACGACAATAGTCAGATCAGCCATATTTACATTATATCAAAAGTTATGCAGGGGTGCCCACAACCAGAGACTCTCCCCTACTCGAAACATAAATTTATTGTTTACTAACATAATACTGAAAACTGGATTAATCGTATTATCTACTAATAACTGTTGAGTATCAACAAATTGGCAAAATAAATTTATTTGAACTTTGATTAGCAATTTAGGAGTCAAACTATTGCTTTTAAATAATAATTGTTTACTAAAATCTTTACTAAAAAGTTGTAAAATGTTTACTAAAAAGTGACCATACAATTTTCGTTTTCATGGTCACTTTTTAACACACTAAGATTTGGTAGTATCTAATAAACTGTGAATATATAAAAGGGTTTAATGTGTTTCTTAATTTAAATAAATTGTTTAGACAAGTAAACAACTTGTCTAAACAATTTATTTTGACAAAACTATTGGTTTAAAAAAATTCACGTTTTTCTTAATTAATACTAAAATAGCTTACTAACACTAAAAACATATTTATAACATTGAAAATCACCAACCATAAATCCTCGCTTAACAAATAAACTCGTAACCAAAACATCCATAACTTACAAATCTCTCCACACATACCGTAATTCTATGAACTCCGAGAAATTTACGAACATACAAATTCGAAAACGCGATATCTCGGCGAAAAAAATAGATATTTGAGCAAACTCAACGGCATTTGAAGGAGGAAGACTTGCACTATAAGATTCCATACATGAATTATTTGGAAAAGAAAAAATCGCGGTGCTAGATAACCTCAAATATGTAAAAAAACCGTGTGTTTTGCAATTTCAGGTTAGAATATCTCATAAACTTGACGTGATAGAGTAATTCTGAGCCCGGATTCGGTTTCAGCGTGAAACATTAGTTAGGAAACAACTATTCATTGTCCAGGGGCAAAATTTTGTAGGGTAGTGTAATTTTTCTAAGTTTGAACTTCCTTAAAAATTGGAAATAAATATTTAGTGTAATAAATTTCATATTCATTAAATTTCATTCTTCCCATTTTGATTAATCCACTGTTTGTAAGACACAATGTTTAGTTCATTATCTTCCATAAGATGACTAAGGTGCTTCTCCATTTTTAACAACCATTAGCTTCTTCATTGGTAACAACAACATCGTAGCGCATCGATTTTCGAATTCTGATATTTTTTATGATTTTACATTAAAATAGCTTGTAAATAAATTAACTTTATTGAATGAAACTGTATACATAAGAAGAAAACATGAATTGCGTAGTTTGGAATTAATAATTTACTGAAATGTTGCATGTCGCTCTAATTTGTTATGACGTTTTGTTCTATAAAATCTCGAACGCTTTGAGTCTCCATCATGTAAGATGGCTTGTTGGAAGGATATTTTCAAGTGCTTTGCAATAAAAATAAAACGGTGAATAGTTTGATTTTTCAGAAAAATACTATTTAAAACTGAAATTCAGTGGATATATTGTACATTAACACCAAAGTTTAATACGCTTATTTGAAAGTATGTAAAGTTATCTTTCTAACGAGCTATCACACGTGAACATCTGATAAGAAATACTTAAGATACACGTATTTGAAACATGTCAACTTTCGAGTTTCGATAAAAACGAATTATAACGGTACTCCGTGAATATTGATCCCAGAGAGTTTTTACTCAATTTATATTTTTTTTTATCCAGATTAACCATCTCCCACAATTTCAAAATAATTGCACACCTTAAATGTGTTTTTTTTGTCCGATTTCATGTGGGATCGTTGTAATACATATACAGTGACTCACAGCTTATTTGATCCAGCTGCATTTCCTTAACAAAATTGTAAATATCTCGTGGTCTTATTTTGATTGAAAAAAACTGAATGTCATATGCGATTTAACTTTCATAGAAGGAAATATGAATAAAGAAATGTACAAGTAAATCTTATAAAAAAATTTAATCGAAAGTGCCACTAAATTGGGCATCAACGAGAATTTTCGGTTCTATCATGACAATAACCGCAAACATAAGTCGGGGATTGTGCAGACTTGGCTCATTTGGAATTGCCCACATATCAGCACAATCGCTGGATTTGAAAGTCATTGAAAATGTAAGGGCTGTGCTTAAACGAGAAATTAAAACCCCCAGATTTCAACTGTTACAGATTTGAAAAATGCTTTAAGGGAAGAGTGGCAGAAGATAACTCCGGAGTACACGCACAAGCTGGTCAGTTCAATGTCAAATAGGCTTAACGACGTCTTAAAAGAAAACAGAAAGGCTATCCTACCAGGGGTGAGATGTTGGAACCATCACGTTCTTCGCTTCGATGCATTTTCGATAGAATAACTGTACTTCTTTGTTAAAAATATAAAATTTTAAAACAATTTAGTTCTAAAACACCGTTATTCTATCGAAAATGCATCGAAGCGAAAAACGTGATGGTTACAACATCTCACCCCTGGTATTAATATCTTAAATGCCCAGTTTATTAACAATAATATGAAGTGGACCATTTAAGCTGTGAGTTGGTTATGAGTTGAAATAAGGAACTTTTTAATATAATTTTGATATGCATTCGAAATATTTGTTTTTTTTTTGTGTTTTGTAATAAAAATAAATATACCTTGCAAATGGCATTTAGTTTTTTTCAAACAAAATAAGATATCACGAGATATTTACAATTTTGTTAAGGAAATGCGTCTGGATCAAATAAGCTGTGAGTCACTGTATATATTCCATATTCCAACAAATTTCAATATGTAATTATAATTACCTATTATCTTGCACACAAAGAATATAATTTAGTTAAAAGAAATGTTTATTTCACAACTAACGAAATGCGTAGTAATAGCCATACTGATTGTTAACCTTGAACATAAACTAAAAAAATCTACATAATGATTTAAGAAAAAAGGAAATTTACCATTTTATTTTAAAATGAGAACATAAAATTTTTTTAAATGTTTCCATGTGTAATTTAATTTCGTAAAACTTTGACATATTTTCTAAGGGAAACTTTTTTTATGCGGTCCCTCTCCACCGCATAAAAAAAATTTTTTTTGTAATTTTTATCCAAAATCACTTATTATAGCGATTTATGAAGTTTGTGAATATTTTTTTTGTACGTTCCCTATCTACCGCATAAAAACAGGTTTGACTGTAATCAAGCTAAATGGACGAAGAGATAACGTAAACTTCGACTAAAGCCACATCCCACATCACATTGCAGCACGATTAGCTTTCGCCAAAAAAATACATGTCTTGGTCCCATGAATTGCAAAAGATTGTGTCAATTTTGGCATGATGGTAAAATATACGGCCAGTACAGCTACAATCATTGGTGAATTCGATGCCAAATCGCATTTATGATGTCATACTACACAATAGAATGAACACTACTTATTAATTATATTCTTTTTTACCGTAGTTTAAAGTGGCCATATAATTATTTCCACACGAGAAATTACTATTCCATGCAAAAAATGCATACAATGTTTTTTAAATTAATTTTTAATATGTAAAACATTGTTACAATAAATGAAGTTATTCACTTAAACCAAAATTAGCCTTTTACATAGCATCAGACTCATTTTAACCTCAATATTAATGGTGGCTATATAATTATTTCCATTAGTGTAGCTTATTTCTCTTATTTGTATCATGTTATCCCTATTATTCGTGTCATTTTATCTGTCTTATTTGCATCATGTTAAATAAAAAACTAAAAAAACGCACAATCGTCACCAATAAAATATACCAATACTATTATTTTCTGGTAATCCTCAAATTAATTCTCATTTTGCGACCAGAATCGTTGGCCAGGAATAAAAGGGCTGGCATGCTTGCGTCCGAATCGAGGATGTAGATGCACAAGACTAGAGTGATGTTACTACTTTATTGAATCTTAATACTTTTATTCCCTAAATATACAACTGCGTCACGTTTAACTAAAACCTTAAATTTTAAACGATAAAATTCGCAAATGCAGTAATTTCATTTTTTTTTCTTCAATGTTTTTAACATGTGATTATTATGCCCTTGGCACCACAGGCCACTAGTATTTAATCAAAATCCACTCTTTCTCAGAAGCCCATAAAACTACCCTGTATTTGAATAATACGATGTTAATTTAAAAACCTCTAAATTTCAATTAACAACACAAAATTTAAGAACATCTGCGGATTACAATCTATATCCAAAGATATACAAAACAACTGAATGAAAAATAAAAGAAGTCAATCACGTGTTTCTTTATATTTTTTTATGGACAATAAAACGGCATAACGAAAGATTTATCAATGTAATTTAATTGACAATTTGCCACGTTTTTTTATTTTTTTTATTTTATTTCTGTTAGTATGTATTATTATTGTTGTACACATTTTTTGATCTTGATTTTATCATCTTTTTCATCTTCATGATGATGACACTAGTAGCTCCTTCCTTTTGCTCGTAACCAAACAAACAAAAAAAAAAAAAAAACATAAAAATCTTAAACTTTTCTTTTTATTATTATTCTAAATTGGATTATAATACGAGAAAATAATAAAAAATAAAAAAAAAAAAGAAACAGAACTTGAGAGTAAAAACGAAGAAGTTACAGAAAAAGAAGTAGAAGAAAATGGAAAATTCTTTTCCAAAATATGTATATAGTACTTTTGTTGTTTTTATTTAGTCTACTTAATTTTATTGTTTGTCTGTCTGGAAGTTTTTTTTATTTTTTATTATTCTACATGACTGACTAACTTTTTATTTTTTTATTTTTATTTCTTTAAAGAAGACTAAATGTAAAGGCGCAAAGTATCTTTTTTTTTTTGTTGTATATTATTGTGCTGCTCATGGATAATGATGGTTACATATCTATCTATAATATAAAAAGAGATGATGGTGCGATGATTCTCTGTGTGTTTTGTGGATGATGATATCCTCAAGGCGTACGATAAAAACAAATCTATTATTTTGTGTTATTTGGTTTTGTTGGATGTGTACAGTACGTACGTAAACGTACTACATACTTACGTACGTACCGATACGGGATAAAAAGTGAAAGGAATACAATTGTGAAAAATATTTAAAAAGAAATCAAAATAAGAAGTTAAAAAATGAGGATACATACATATATACATCCAATTTTTTATTTTTTTTTTTTTGTACAATTTTTATGTTGAATTCAATGAATGAATGAATGAATTTGTATTTTTATACGAGTTTTATATAATTTTTATTTTTTAAAAAGGAGAAGCAACTTTTTGAAATGAGATGAAAATATAACTTTTGTTTGTTATTATAAAGATGATGGTGATGATGATGATGATGATGATGGTAAAGATGAAGATGACTGAGGAATTCAATTGAACGAGGAATGTTTTATTTTTGCTGAATTACGATATTATTTTTACTACTATACTTTCTGTCTGATTTGTTTTCCTTATCGCTTTTTGTTGTTGTTGTTGGTGTACTCAGTATATGTATATGTATTCAGTATTATTACGTATTTTTGTCGTAAAATTGAAGAAGAAGAATATTTTTATTTTTATTTAAAGTATAAGATGAAGAAATGTATATAAAATGAAAAGTTGATTTCTATACTAAAAAAAAGTGGATTTGCTGCTAAGATGAGATGAGGTTCGTGTTTTTTTTTTTTGGTGCGCCTTATATATTTCTGTATATTATTGTGTTAATGGGACAAATTTGTATTTGTTTGTCGGAGAAAGCGATAAGATGGTGATTACCTCGCGCGCACATTTTATTCATCTTAGGTAAGGTCATGGTCACGAGGATGATGAATAAAATGACTTTACGATATTTATATACGACACAGACATACATATATAATATGTATAATAGAAGATGGAAACCCAAAATAGAAATGTGTATTGTATAGCAAAAAGGATAATGTTACCTTGGGAGATTTTTGTCTGACAAAAATATCGCACACACACACACACAACACCAAACGTATATAGAGTATAGTAAAATAATAAAAAAAAAAGGAAAAATATTTTTCCTTTTTATTTTGATTTTCATGATGATGTTATTTCCTATGAAGGAATGAAAAAAAAAACAGAAAAAAATCACGCAAGGGTGGAAAATTGAAGTTTTTCCTTTTCAGGGACACAAAAGAAATCCTATATTGTATATATAATGAATGAAATGTTTGAATGAAGAAAAAGGATATTTTTTTGTGCTGAATGTCAAGTTCAAGGACGTTTTTTTATTATTTTATGTATATCCGATTTGAAAAGATGATGATTATTTTAATGATGGTTCATTGTCCTTTCGTTTGTATATTGTATTATTTGGAAAAGAAAACTAAACTGGGTAGTATGTATACATTTTTTACAAGTCTCACAACATATAGTATAAAAGGATATACATATATGTACATAATATTGTATGGTTGGACGATTTTGTTTCAATTAAACAAAATATTTTCTAATATTTTATAAAAA
The DNA here is from genome assembly GCA_963556165.1 of Tipula helvola. Classification (NCBI taxonomy): domain Eukaryota; kingdom Metazoa; phylum Arthropoda; class Insecta; order Diptera; family Tipulidae; genus Tipula; species Tipula helvola. The sequence continues at coordinate 180,994,063 of OY744483.1, read as the reverse complement.
TGTCACATATTTTCATATTAAAACCATAAATAATAATATTTACAATATGGAGTGGAAAAGTGTTTGAGGGTGTTGATGGCGGCGGGTGTTCCGAATATATGTAAATGTAACCCAGAACAAGCAACCAACCAAGCAAACAAAGCACAAAAAATAATAATAATAAAAATATATGTAATGCCATCTTTCAAAAATTAAAATACCAAGTACACAACACAAAAAAATATATACTCGATGTATATATATATGTATGTATGTACATGTATCCTTGTATGTACATATATATTTTCATCTCTAATAATAATGAAAAAATAAAATACAAAAAAGAAATTTTTCATCATCAAATTCTTGTTATAAATATATCCATCCTCCTAAAACAAATTATTTTTGTACCCCATGACTACCACATCGCATGCATACCTCGCCAATACTCATCCCACTTTATTTTTCATTTTTTTTTTTGTAATATGTATATATGTATAACGAACTCTACAGCACTTTTTTGTGCTGTTCCTTTCTTCCTATTATTGTACAAAAAAAAAACCTGAAATATATATATGTACGTACAAACATATATACATACATTTTACAGTGGGGGCAATAATTTGCAGGCCCAAGTACAAATCGAGAATTTAAGTTGCTGCACTTTTAAAAGAACATGAAAGGTAACCTTCGGGCCAACAAGCATGGTTCGTCGATCTACACTGTACATTATTCCCTGCACTGTAGACGTATATAATGTATATACATATACGTTATACATGGTATATACCTATATAAAGTCTAATATAGAAAAACGTGTGGAGAAGATATTGAGGGTACAGTAAAAAATATGGGATTTTGAGGTAAACAAAATTACCCATTCCTGGAACACCCCATCCCTAAAGTAAAAGAAAAAAACATACAGAATTTCCAACACCAACCCTCAAAAAAATTGTATGTATGTACATCTATAATATATAACGACTACATATACATACATATATATGTACACACACATAAAAACGAAGAAGAAAATATCCCAACCAACCACAAATACAAAAACAACAATCTCATATTAAATTTTCTTTTTTTTTTTTAATGAAAAATTGTTGGAAAATTCATAAATAGTATTCCCTAATACTACTCTACTCTATACTACTTATAAAATATAAAGTAAATTATTCACCTATACACTGTTAGATGCAATTTTAGCTAGAGCATATAAAAAAAATACAAAAAAATAAAACTAAATAAAATAAAACAAACGAACGATACGAATTTCCACGAAAGGAAGAAAAACACATTTTTTTTTGCCTCCTAAAACAACCCGAAGACAGAAGAAAAAGGATATTTGGATTTTTTTTTTTTTTTTTTTTTAATTTTCTCTGCCATATATTGATTTTCTGCGCAATAGAATTTTGCGCTTCTTTTTCTTTCAGAAAATAAAAATAAAAATGAAAAATAAATAATTTTCCTCTGCTTTTGGTTGCTTTAATACTGCTTGCTTCAGCTTGGTTTTTTTTTTGTATATCATGAAAAATAAACATAAAATGAAAACATTTAAATTTTTTTTTTTTTTTTTATTATTTTGCTCTCCGTACGTAGCTATATACTTGTGTGTTATACATATGTACATTGAATATGTATGTACAACATACAATCCTGGTTGTGGAAAATTGTGGAAATTCTGTATGAATTTCTTGTTTAGGTTATAATTTGGCCGTTTCTGTATGTATAAAGGCGAATATACGATTTTTTTTTTTTTTTTTTTGAGTTCAGTCTCTGTATGTACACAAAAATGTATGTCCCTATGTATATATAATTTAGAAGAAAGTACAAACATATGGATATACCCGATATGTCTATAGATATGTACAACAAACATATATCTCAAGCAATATACTCGGGTATGTACGATATATTTATTTATTTATTCTTTTTTTTTTTTTGTTGTTTTTTTTAATTTAATAAAATATTCGTTTTTTTTTATATATGCATATATACGAATATATAATATATATATATATATATATTTATAACAAAAATGGCGGGCAATTTGCAATTATAAACATAATATTCCAAAATAATATCAAATTTATGTTTGGGCGATATGCCGCGCGCGCTCTCTGTATACCTACATAAATATAAGACGGCGCATGTTGTGTGAACTCACCTTTAAAATTTAATGCCGCGATCTATTAAATATACATTAAAATGCAATTTTTATTTTTACAACCTTATAACATAAATTTCAATATAATTAATTAATAATTTACAAAGTATAACTTTAACAAAAAAAAAACATAATTTGAAAAAAAAAAAAAGAAATCAACAATAAAATGGCGGCAGCCGCATACTTTATTACACTATTATTTAAATATAATAATATTATACAACATCTTAAAGTTAGCCATGATTTATCATCCGTTATTTTAACTGTCATAATAAATTATAACAGAAATAATTAAACGCACATTGTAATTAGTTTTGTTCTGCTTTTTTTTTGCTTGCTTTTTCTTTTTTTTTCTTTTAAGACGAAACAAAAGAAAATTGCAATAAGATCTTTTTTTTTTGTATTTTTTGTGTTCGTATTTTGAAAAAAAAAAAAGAATATTAAAAAGAAAACAAAAATTGTAATAAATAAAAATGGGAGGACAATAATTATATTTTTTTTTAAATTATAATTAAAATCATTTTTTTTTGTGCGCTATATATAACTGTATACACTTTGATTAGAGGTTGGAATGTGAGTAAATTATATTAGCTGGATGGATGGATATATGGGATAGATATAGGCGGGCGATGGGATTCTTATTTTATGTTTTACCATCAACGATTTTTTTCTTTTTCTGGGATTTAACTCTGTACTGTATCGTAGATGTGGAATATTAACTGGTATTTGAGCTGATTTAATTTCTGAATTCCAATGTTTCTGGGAAAAAAAAATCTTATTTGGAAATTATTGCCTTCAGCCATTGATCCTGTTGTGAAAATTTAATTCTCATTCTACCAACTTCTAAAAATATGGTGGTGTTGAGCTTGAATCTGAACACAAAAGTTGTTTCAAAATTAAATTATAAAAATTAGTTGAGATTCTTGTTCGTTTTCATGTTCATTTTTATTAATTTTGAAATTTTGAAGAAATAAACCTTTAAATTAAAATGCTAAATTTTAAGTTTTTGGAGACTTTAAAAATGCTGAATTGTTTGAAATCTTGAACCTCTTGAAACTATCGTGAAAAAATTTCTTAATTTCTTAACTATTTTAAAGGCTTTACACCACGAAGTTAGCTACATGAGTTGAATATGTAACCAATTGGTTGCTAGGTTTATAACCCTTCGGGTTAGATTTGTACCCTGTGAACCAAATTTGTTGCTCCGACCCTGGTCAATATTTTTGTTCTAGTTGGAAATAATTTAACTCAATACAGCTAACTGCGTGTTGTACATTTTGACGTAGGACAACTTCTCTGTTTTCATTATATATGTATGGGGGTAAACCAAAATTTCAATGTGATGACGCGCGCCACGGAATTGACGTATTTACGAAATTTATTTGATTAAAGCAATGTCTTTTGATATTATAAATGTAATGTTTTAAAAACTGTAAAAATCAAATCAAGTTAAATAAAAGTTTGTGGATTGAAAAAAAAAATTAAAACAACAAATTATTAATATGTATTTTATGGAAAACGGATTTTTTATCTAAAACAGTTTACCTAAACACAATTTATCTAAAACAGTTTATCTAAAAACATTTCGTCTAACAACAATTGATCTAAAAACAATTTACGTAAAAACAATTTGTCTACAAACAATTCATCTAAAAACAATTTGTCTAAAAACAGTTCTTTAGATGAATTCGTCTAAAACAATTCGTCTCAATTTATGTAAAATTATTTAAATAAAAATATTTCCCGACGTAAACTTGGCCATTCCAAAAAAAAAAAGGTTTTAAAAATGTGTCCTCACTAAATTTTAGAAATTGCTGCTTTCCAGTCGACTTATAGCTGATTACATTCAATCTTTTCGTTCTTTTCCAAAAGATAAAAGGTGTACGATAAAAAATGCGTTTTAATATGATTTGATTGTATTAAAATGAGAAGGAATACTCAAAAAGTACTATTCAATACTATTTTCTGCAACACTAAACTTTTTTTGGTGAAAAAGAACGGAAAAATCTGAAAAAGATGAACTGGTTTATCTTTTTTCGTAAAAGTTGCTCAAAATTTATAAAATCAAAGTAACATTTTGAAAGGAAAAATTGAAATTTTGAGTATGCCCGTCTCATTTTTATATATGGGTAAACTGTATTTCCAATTTTCTTCGTGTTTCTATTATTTTGCAAAATACCGAAAAGATTGAATGTAAAACAGCCTTAACCGGTAGCTCTCGCTAGTAGTACAATTTTTGTCTTTGCTATGTACAACTGGACATGACCTAAAATTATTTTTTGGATATTACCTATCAGTCAAAAAATTATATGTTTTCTTTGATTTTAAGTCGATACATACAAGACATGTTTTTTATTGTGAATTTTTTTAAACAGCTTTAGTGATTATTAAAAATAAATAATCTAAACGGTTGAAATTAATAAATTTCTTCAACAAAATGTGACCGGTTCTACACTTATCCGCTTATTGAAACCACGTATTGCACACCTTTATATTATTTAATTCGGGCCATGAAAAGGAGCAATTATGCCAGAATGTCATCCTAAATTTAAACAAACGGATTGAAATGAGCCGATGAAGCCGTGGTGAACCAGCCGAAACAAAGAAATCAAAATCATTTCAACGCAATAATTTTTTATTTACTATTCACAATGGTGAATAGGTAGTCGCTAGGTAGTGAAATGGTAGTCGCTTATAGACATAAGGGTTAAAGAAACACATTGACTGCTCAATTGAAACAATTCTTTTATTCGCCTTTTAAAGCAAATTGTCTGACATGGTGGACGATTTTCAAAATAGAGCTTGAGGGATCAAAAATCTAAACAAATACAAAATTTTTCATTTTATTCCAAAATAAAATTATGATTCTCTACGGTTTTATAGTCAAAACTCTCTGTATACTTTCTTATATAAGGCGGCACGGCAAATACAAGGCACTCAAGCCTTGAAAACCCATGGCTTGTACAAGAATTAACAACTAGACGGTCTGAAAAATTGTACAAAAAAAAATCGAAAACAACTATTGATGAAGTGATTTTTGCTGAGGTATTAAGGCAGATTCGTTGTCGGGCGTTTCAGGCTGGAATGGAAACTCCCTTGTAAATATATTTAACTGCAGTTTTCGGCATGTAAATTAACCATTTAATATTCGAGTTTTTGTATAGGCGTTGGAAATTGGACTGAGATTACTAACACCCGAATCAGTTTTGTGAAATGTATGTAATATCCTTACAATTGATATCAAAATGAATGAGTCCGTTTATTTTATCATTAATTTTTTTTTAACCCAAAAACTTAAATTATTTTCACGCGGGCCTTAGTGTTCCCGTGTTAAAAACACGGGATTTGTTCGAGAAACAAAAATTCTCGAAATTATTGGACTAATATTTCTCAAGAAACCAGGTGTAACTATAATTTTAAAGTCTCGAGAATTCTCCAAACAAGAATTACAAATCGCAATCTCTAATTACAATCAATAAGCCAAGTTCCTGTGCAGTTTAATCTAGAAATAAATATGACTCCCTTTGGATTGTGCGAAGACTGACTCTCGCGGCACTTAAGGCAAATATAACATTATCGATTTGCCAAAATATAAATTGTTTTACATTTCTGTTTAATGTGTTGAACGAGAATTCTTAAAAGTTGATTCACTGCATTGCCAGTAACTGCTGAAAAACAATGTGCTATATGAATAACGTAATAGACAAAACTTAATTTTTTAAATTTACCGGTAAGGCATTTTTTAAAATTTAAATATCGATTTTAATAGTTCGATGGTATATAATATGTGTATAGTTAAAAATGTGTAAAAATATCAGCTTTTCACCAGAAATGAGGGAGTTGCTATAGGTAGTACGGAAAGATTCCAAACAAAATGGCAAAATGCGCGCAATTGCAGCAGATTCACAGCCATGCCTATAATGAAACTTGGTATTTGCTGATTGCTGAATGCTGATACTGGTTATGTACATATTCTCTTTCTCATTTAGAGAAAATAGATAGATTTTATACGATCGAGAAGACAGATTTTATACGATCATAAGAGTCAATTTTAAACGTCCATGTTGGTTTTATACGTAATTCACAGTAAACGAAATTTTGAAGATGAAGAATTCTTTATTCTCTCTATGAAATTTTTGATAGTTTTCCACATAACAGATAAACTTTAGTAAAATATGTCATAAAACGTAATAATTATTTGATTGTCACCTATTTATATCTGTATCTTGCTTATTTTATGCATTTATTTATGTGTGTGCAGAAAATGATGCCAACCGTCGCCTTATCTTGAAAAGCCAACTTGAAAAATCGATTTTAGGATTTGTTTCTTGGGTTTCAACTCGGATTTACCAATTGCTTTCGAATCGACCACCGCGAGTACTTATAGATTGTGTTTTAGTACATCAGTTGAACCTTTTTCTCATGAGAGGTCTCATCGTTACGGGGTCAACATTTTTGTTTACATTTTTGACGTAGGACTACGTCTTTGTTTTCATTATATATGGGGGGTAAACCAAAATTTCAATGTGATGACGCGCGTCACAGAATTGACGTATGTATTTATGAGATTTATTTGATTAAAGCAATGTCTCTTGATAAATATAAATGTAATGTTTGAAAAACGGTAAAAATCAAACCAAGTTAAATAAAAATTTTTGGATTGAAAAAAAATTAAAACAACAAATTATTAAAATGTATTTTAATTTCAATTTTAATCAAATAGTGATGAACTTGCTCAAACGTGCCGCACGCCATATTGATTTAAAGCTATAAAATTAAAATAAAAAGTGCAAATTTTTTTTAATTTCATGATGTAAAATATTGCGTACATTTTTGGAATTTATATGCTGTATAACCTATGCAATCCTATAAAAATGTATAGTCGCAAAGTCAGGCCGAAAAATGTTTAGGTTTGCAAGTTATGGGACTTCAAAGTTTCCAAGTAACCTTAAATTAATGATTTAATACGTCATTTGAATCGTCAATATTTTAATTAACTTTTTTTCGGAAATTAAGGGATGGTTTTAACGCCTAAAAAGGGCTTAGTTGCCGATAAAAAAAAAGGTTTCGTTATTGTCTCACAGGACACAGAGTACTACAACTTTAGTTATAGTTTTTATGAAGAGGAGAAATTGTTAATAGTTTTGCAATTCAGTTTCGATCTGCGAGCATTGCGAAAATTAAATCATCTTTTAGCCATCAGGCTATAGCGACTGAGCTGCTAAACTTATTACTCTAATTTATTCCTATATACCTCCTCTTCATAAAATATTTACCAATCTGGAATACACCAGAATGTTTGAATATAAGTAGTTTTTATAATTTTTTGAGTTTGGCAGTACAAAAGGTTCTCTTGCAAAATTATTTGTGAGACTGTGATTTGGCGGCAAGAGAGTAGAAGATTTATATTGTCGTGACCAATTGTGATATTGGGGAAGAGGTCTCCAAATTTAGGAAAATGCCTGCCCAAAATAATAAAAAATGTTTGTAAAATATAAATGGTTGGTTTGGTGATTTTTAACTTTATATGACGTTTTGTGGGAAAATATTGTCCGAGGAGGCGGATAGCCCCAATTTTTTTTATTTTTATTTTAAAGCGGCTTTCATTGTGGCATAACAAATTGAGAAATATATAATTTAGTAATGTATAAGCAATAAGTTAATTGATAAACGTTTAGGATGATACAGCCTAATGAATAAAGATGGCAGCATTAGACGTACTAACGGTACGAATTAACGGTATCTTTTAATTTGTAATTTCTAAATTTTGGTTTTACTTAAACAGTACAAATAAAGTTTTCTCAATTATACGTAGTCCTTCGTAAATAGATCGTGTCTCGGATACAAGCTCGTCGGTTTTTTTTATATCGAGTTTGGCCCAAAACATCAAAAATTTAAAAAAAATGAAAGAAATTTACTTCGCCGCGAAGTTTAATTAAACCATATTTGTTAACAAAAGAATGATTTGTTTATTTTTAACATAAAATAAAGGATCGCCGTTACAATTGCTAGAAAAACGAAATATAAAAATCATCAATTTTTAAGTTCTGTGTAGTAAATTATGTGTTAAACGAACCGTTCTAGCTATCTGGAATAACAAATTTCACAATAACAATGATCCACAGGGAGCTCCCCTCCCTGAAAGATTATACTGTTATTTATCTATTGTTATCATTAACTTGATATTTTTGAAAAATGGACTTATAATAAACTCTATTAATAAACTCAAATATTGTTCGGTCTTTAAGCATCAAATTCTTGTAAACCAAAGGCTTTTCTTTTTATTTTATGTGAAAAATATAATAATTATTCTTTTGTTAATCAATTATTATATTTTGCATTTCATATCACAGTAATTTTCTTTATTTTAATAGAGCTGTTTTTGATCAAACTCCTTATAAAAAAAATGTAAACAAAACTCATTGATCCAACGTTCATATACTCTGGAGCTAAGTAGACATACTAATCACACCATCTATAATCAAAACTAATCTAAATTTTCTCCAAATTTCTTTGGATCTATTAGTTGGTTTTACACGAATTAATTTAGAAAAAATATTTTATATCCACTTTTTTTTGACGATTTTTTTGTTGAATTGTTTTGGGCGAGTTGATTTATATGAATATATGTACTCGCTCTAGATGAATTGATTTTAGATAAATTGATTTTAGACGAATTGTTTTAGACAAATTGTTTTTAGTTAAATTACTTCAGACAAATTGTTTTTAGTTAAATTGTTTTAGATAAACTGTTTTAGACGAATTGCTTTAGACGAATTGTTTTTAGATTAATTGTTTTTAGATAAATTGTGTTTAGGCAAATTGTGTTTAGGTAAATTGTTTTTAGATAAATTGATTTTAGGTAAATTGCTGTAGTCAAATTGGTTTAGATAAATTGTTTTAGACCAAAAGTCCGCGAATCGTTCATTTTTAAATTTTTTTTAAAAACACTTGTTAAATATTTCGCAAAATTATACTAAATTAATTTTGCGAAATATTTAACAAGTGTTTTTAAAAAAAATTTTAAAATGTGTGTATTAAGTGTGTCTCGCCGGCAGAAAGTGTAAAAAGTATATATGTATTTTAATTAAATAGTGATGGACTTGATCAAACATGCCACGCGCCATATTGATTTAAAACTATAAAAAGTTCAAAATTTTCTTATTTTCATATTTAAAATACTGCGTATATTTTTTGAATTTATATGCATATGCAATCCTAGAAAAATATATATAGTCGCAAATATCAGGCTGAAAAATGTTTTGGTTTGCGAGTTAGTGACCGGAAACTAATTTGATTTAAAGCGGGCCTCAGATGATCAATATCTATTGCCAATATTTCAGTTTTGGCAATACTATTGAACAACATGTGAGGACACTAATTGAAGGATTGTCAATATACAAAATATTGTGCTGATGGTTTGATGAAAACCAAAATATTTTTAATATTGAAAAAAAATTTACAATACTATTGATCTTCTGCGTTACTTTATCGTTAAAATATCAATGCGAAGAGCTGTCAATAGTTGAGTTTGGCATTCAAAACCAAGAAAATGTAACAATTTCCTACATTTAGCGTTGCATTTAAATATAAAGTTGAATTTATATAGTAAGTATTTGGATTTGCAGAATTAATATACATATTATAGAGTTACATCGAAAGATTACACCCACCGAGATAAAAAATCTGGAATATGATAAATTGTTACAAATTTACGAAACAATAAAAAAGGTGCAAATAGAGATGATGTGAAAAAAAAATTTACTCGTTGAGGAGAAACTATAGAAACTTATTTCTTTTTAATTCACTTCCTAGACCATATTCTGTTCTTTTTATTTTGATTTTTTTCATTAACAAAGCCAAACTAATAGCAAGCTGTACTGTTATCTAACATGGTTCAAAGTAGAGTATTATTGAGGTAGTTTACACCACAAAATATTAAGTGGACTGACCTAAATGGTGACCTATTTTAGTTCACTTACCGACCGTTTACTTCACAAGAAATATAGGTCGCATTGGGGCCATATGTCAAAACTTAAAATTTTTCAATAAATGTACATTTTGGCATTTATTGATTTTAATTCGAATATTTTTATTTTTATTCATTATTTGTGCTGTAAAAATGATAATTAACAAATCGCATCTATTGAAAAATTCGAAATTCCTTAGGTCGAACCGTTTACACCATATTTCTAGGTGACCTATTCTAGGTCAGGTCACACATTTTACTTGCCATTTGAGTAACTAGCGTTTACACCATGTGACCTATGCAGTTTAAGTCGAATATAGTGTATAGTTCGGGAGTAAATATGGCGGTTTAAACTACCTCATTAACCTACATATTGTTTGACATTTAAGTGAATTGTTAATAGTATTGATGGATTGACAACACTTATTGAACATCTGAGGCCCGCTTTATACGAAAAATTGAATCGTCAATATTTAAAAATAAATTATATCTAGTAAGCTTTTATTAATAGCAAAAAATTCCTATTTCTATGACATTGACATTTCTGTGACGTTTTGTTGACTTTTTGTGACATTTTAATGATTGAAATTTCAACGAAATATTGATCGATACATTATTTGTGAATTGCTTTATTAAAATCGCGTTTAAAGGTATTATTTCTAAAGCTCAGTAAGCAGGTCGAGCTAAGATACATTTTCCATACAAATTTGACGTAAAATTTAGCTATAATTTTTGTTTAGCTGACAATTTCGCTGAGCAATATGCACCTTAGCGGGAAAATTTGAAAAAATATCAGTTGTTTCATTCAAATCTAGATTGCGCCACCATAAATTCTCCAAACATTTCAGCCGCAATTTATCTGACAATGACAATAATTTGAAGATAAATTTTGATGGTTTTGAATTTTGATTCATTTTATAATCGAAGTAGCCACGAAGTAAAATTTATTTATTTTTATATAAAGAAGACAGAATTCAAAATGGCCGACCAACATTACGAATTTGGACAAAAACTTCATTCAAAAACAAACGAATGAAAGTCAAACAAAATCAACAAAATTTATCTCTACACGAATTTTTAGCTTGACGATTTATCTGTAATTGGAGACTTGTGAAGACCGCGCTAAAATGTATCTTAGCTGGAGCTGCATACTGAGCTTAAGTAGTAAATTCTCTTGGTATTAGGTCGTTTATAAATCGTAATAGCAAATTATTATGAGACAAAAAACGCTTTTTTCGATATATCTCATCTTTTGCTCGATTTTTTTTGATAAAACAAACTAGCAATCATTACTCATAAAAAGTACAACTAGTCCATAGTAAATTAAATTATAAGGGTTGTATCTCTAGTTTTTTAGGGGATGAAATTATCTGTTTTTCGGAAATAAGTGGTGGTTTTAATACCTAGAAAGGGCTTGAAAGACAATTAACGGTTTTCTTTTAAATTGTCCAAATAAATTTTTCTCAGTTGTACGTAGTCCTACGTTAATAGGTCATATCTCGGATACAAGCTCGTCATGTTTTTTTACCAGATACCATGTACGCAGCTTGAGGCTGTTTTTTTTGACTAAATTTGCATTTCAAAACTACATTACGCTATTCACCATCAGAGTGTTAACGAGAAGTTTCCTTGCGAGGTTACTTTTCAATTTAGTTGTCATTTTTACAGTGGAAAGAGAGGAGACAGCCACATTTACAGATACTAAAGAGGATGGCTTAGAGAACCTAGAGGCCGGAACAGCATTAGCGCTTTCCTTTAATTTTGTCTTTCATTTAATGCTTCATTCGAATCAATTTTCTTTTTTTTAATAAAGTCTTTATTAAGCATATTATGTTGATTGTACAATTAAAAGAAAAATATTATAAGAGTTCACAATTTTGCCTCCAACTTCATTTTTTTTTTTTTTTGTTTAACAATTTAATTTACTGCACAGTTACCTTATGGTTTTTACAAAAAGTTGAGGAAAATATAAAAACCTCGTATCTCTTAAACCTAACATAAACCAACTAAACCTTTGAAATATACAAAGTAAGAACTAAAAAGAATATAATAAAATTATTTACAAATTAATTACGGTAATCTACGTATTAGGGGGTTTCCAAATATCATCTACAGTCAGAAACATTCAGATGTATACGGCAAATTAAAATCAACGAAACACTTTTTTTTTTTTTTTGTCTTACTTTTTTTTATTTTAAAAATACATAAATATGAAGTAAATATATGTGATACTGATAACATTATTGATAAAAAATAAAATTTTGAATATGATATCTTCTGTTTGGTTTTTAACTTTATCTTTAAATTTCCCTCTAAATATGAGCCGTATACATCTGAATGTTTCTGACTGTATGTATTTTATCTTTGATTAACTCTATGTTATCCAACTTGTGAAGATTCCGAGTGGAGTGAGGTAATATCTCGGTAAATCATATATAAGCTTAAGAATTTTATTTTGAGTTATTTTTATTTTTTTGTAGTGAGTATTCGCATAGGTTCAGCAGAAAGGTGCTCCATAAGGAAGTATTGCTCGAAAAATGGTTTTAAATATAATTATTTTATCTAAGGTAATACCTATAGGTACTTTACATTATCATGTGATTGGCCTTATTTGAACAATGTCAAACAATAATAATAATTGCATTACCTGCAATAACACGGTATTGCAAGAAAACTTGCTAGTGTGTAGTGGTCTTTGTAAAAAAATGGCACATTATAAATGTGCAGGAATCACAAAATCAGCATTCAATTTGATTTGTGGTTCTAACAATGTTCGTTGGTTCTGCAATTTGTGTAGTGATTTGTGTAATCTAATAGTAAGCAAACTATCGGAAATCACCGAGTTTTCTAAAAGTATTGAAATGCGTGTAAACAATTTAGAAACTAATTCAGTGATTAACAAACCGCATTTGCTTAATATGAGTGTTGAGGATGATGCTGCGATCATAAATGTTAATGACGTTGTGATTGCAGGAAACTTTATTGTACCTGATTGTTCCAGTAATGAGCTTCCGACTATAAACTTAGTCAGCAAAGGTTCGAAGCTGGATTCATATTCTGGAATTGTAAGTCAACGTATTACGACTACATCTAAAGACGTTTCTCATAATAAAGATGCCGCGATAAATGATGAGTGTGGTATTAATTTCAATTCCACAAAAAATCGGAACTCAAATAAAATTATTATTGGATCCGGTATTGGTAGTGATGTGCTGCGTACTGTAGAACGGCGCAGGCATTTATTTATATCTAGACTGCATGCGGATGTAAATGAGAATGATTTGCGGAATTATGTTAATATCCAGTTTGCTGGCATAAAGGAGGTTAAAGTTTTTAGGTGGTCCAAGAGTAAAGATGCAGTTAATAAGGACTACTCATCTTTTAAATTAACTGTGCTGGAGTCAGACTTTGAAATCTTGTTGAATCCTTGTGTTTGGCCAGCTGGAACTCTGGTCAAAGAATTCAAAAGCAGAATACGTGAACGCTCTTTTTTAGGGGCTCCTACGGTTTCTCGGGGGAAAATTTGGACACCGGCTGCACCAGTCAACCCGCCTGGAAATCATCCAATATAAAAGATTCGTCATTATTTATTATACATCAAAATATAAGAAGTATACGTAAAAATTTTAATTTATTTTTAGCCAATATTGCTGCACTTAATAAAATTCCACAGATCATTCTATTGTCAGAGGTTTGGATTGAAGATTTTGAACTTGATAACTATAAAATTCCTGGCTATAATATATTTGGTAAGTGTAATTCTACGTATAGAGCGGGTGGCGTTGTTGTATGATATATTTTGATGATAGCATTCAATACAGTACTGTCTCCTATTTTGATATTAGTAGTGCTGACGTTTTACTGCTTAATTTTAATTTTGATTCTATTTCATTTTCGGTTGTTTGTTCGTACAGATTTCATGCCTTAAACTCGTCTGTATATGTTGATGAATTTAATACTGTTCTTGCAAGTATTAAGTCGAAAAATCTTATTATCTGTGGGGATATGAACATAAATATTCTCGATGATCGTATATCAGCTGATGACTATTTATGTATGATGGCTACACACGGATTAAAATCGTTAATTAATTCACCAACTCGTGTTTCAAAAAATTCCTCTACATGTCTGGATCATTTATTCTTCAGATGTTCATTAAACTTAAAGTTCAGTTTTTCTGCGAATGTACATAATCTGAATATAACTGATCATTGTATGACATCCATATTATTTTTGCCAAGTTGTGCTTCTACTAAACCATTACCAAATAATTATTTAACCAAATCTATTATTAATTATTTAAGTTTAACAGATGATATGTCTAATGAAAACTGGTCGGTCGTATATTCGCCAGGAAATGTGTCTCTAGCATTTGACAATTTTATGTGCAGGTTAAAATTTTATATAATTAAAAATACCTCGTATATTAAAATTAAATCAAAGGATAGAATTATTAAGCCTTGGATTACACCTTCACTACTTATTAAAATTAGGCTGAAGAATAAAATAGCCAAGAAGTTAATTCGAAGGGTGAATGATTTAGAGCTTAAACGGCGCTTTGATGTGATAAATAGAGTTGTTAAGCACGACGTGACTCTTGCTAAGGTCAACTTTTACAAAAATAAATTTGAATCTGCGAATGGTAATATTTCAGAATGCTGGAAACTAGTTGATGGCGTTTTAAATAAAGACAGGAAAAATGTGCAAATTCAAAAAATTGATATTGATGACAATTGTTGTATAACTGATAGACGTGAACTGGCTTAATTGTTTAATAGTTATTTTGTAAATGCGGTCCAAGATTTAAAACTGACTGTAAGTAACAATGAAGATGATTTTTCTGACCTAATTTATAGCAATTCCGCTGCACAAACATGTGTTTTCTTTGAAACTTGTCCAGATGAACTGCTAAAAGTCATATCGAATCTGAAACCTAATTTTTCTACTGGCATTGATAACTGCAGCAATATTCTTGTCAAACAAATTTCTCATTGTATTGTTAATGTGTTTTCATATATTTTAAATTTTAGTTTTGATTCGGGTATTTTCCCAACTAAACTAAAAGAGAGTCAGGTTATTCCCATTTTTAAAAAAGGAAATAAAAATAATATTGTAAATTACAGGCCGATTTCTTTATTATCGGTTTTTTCTAAAATTATTGAAAAGGTAGCTCACCAAAGAATAACTAGTTTTTTGAATAAAACACATTTTTTGCATACCATGCAGTTCGGGTTTAGGAGATCTAAAAGTACTGAGGGAGCCCTATTGGAATTCACTAATTTCCTGTATGAAGGTCTTGATAAGAAAAGATCGGTTGCATCAATTTTTGTGGATTTAACTAAAGCCTTTGATATGGTTAACCACAAGGTATTATTACAAAAATTACTACATGCTGGTTTTCGTGGAGTAACTTGGCAATGGTTTAGCTCATATTTATGTAATAGAACTCAAGTGGTTAAGATTGGTGATGTTTTGAGTGAATGTAAAATTATCAATGATGGTGTTCCACAAGGTTCTGTTTTAGGCCCCATGCTTTTTTTGATCTATTTAAACTCAATTTTTTATTTGAAGCTTTCTGCAAAGTTGATAGCTTTTGCGAATGATCTACTGTTTCTGTATAATGATCGTTTGGAAAGTACGAACATTCAGTCTATGAACTCTGACCTATGTAGTCTTAGAAAATGGTGTCTTGCTCATACCATGTTTCTGAGCACAAAAACTAAGGGTATGTTTTTTAAACTTAATAATGAAATTGAATTGTGAACACAAATAATAGGTATTAGCATTGGTTAATATTTAAAATTTTAATAATTTTAGGTTAAGATTTGAATACTTCTTGTTAGTTTCTTTTGTAGAAAGATTCAAGAATAAAGCCATTGGCAGCATTTATAAAAATAAAAAAAAAAAAATAATGAAATTGTTGTTCAACCAGATATCATTTACCATGATATAAAGTGTGATAACATAACTTGTTGCGCGGGTTGTTTTAATATTGAATTCGTATCAAAATTCAAAAAGCTTGGCCTGACTATGGATGCTTCTATGCGTTGGCTGCCCCATATTGATTCGTTGCGTATCTATTTGTATGCTGTAATTCGAAAATTTTATATTTTACGTTTAGCCTGTCCTTTTAGTTTTTCTTTTTTCCTTTAAATATTAATGTTGTAAATATATTAAATTGTTATCAGTCGACACTGGATTTTAAAAAATCCACAGATTGTATTATAATAAATAAATAAATAAATTATCGTCCCAAGAAATTGATTTGCTTTCGATTTGTAAGTTTCTATTAGGAAGAAATGTAGAGTTGCGGCGCCTACTTAGTTAAGAAACATGATTGTTACTGAAGTTACATGTTGAACCGAAACATGACCGACCGAGTTGTGAACTGAAAATTGACTGAACGAACTTTTCAGTCATAAGTTACATGTGTTTTCTATTTTGTGACCGAGATGACGTATAAATGTCAAATTGTACAACAACAAAATTAAACAAAACAAAATCAAATCTAACACATCTAGTAAAACATCCACTTCTTCATCTGACAACAAATTTCTTTTTTTTAAACTCATTCTGTGTTTTGTACTTCAATTGATGATTTATTATTCTAAGATTTAACCTAGAAATAAGCTCGTGAAATGTCATTTCAGTCAGTCCGAAGTTACATGTTACACCGAAAATTAAAACCGACTCAACCAACCTAATGTTAACCGACTGACTCGGTCATTATTTCGGTCGCAATTTCGGTTGGGTTGCGGTTTACATGTTAGACTTTTCGTTAAGTTTCAGTCGGTCATCATTTCAGTTCAACATGTAACTTCAGTATGTGTTTTCTCAACGTTTAGTTTAATTTTCCATTTGGTAAAATAAGCATTGGTCATATTAACACCATTTTCCAAATTTAAGATAATTTGATTCGGATTTATGAAATTGATTAGAGCTGAGTCGTCGGCATATAGAAGTAGAGCACAATCATGTGGGGTTGGAATATCAGAAATACAAATATTAAATAAAGTTGGGCTTAATACAGCCTTTTTGCTACATTTTTATCGGAAATAGTGCTCATTAACTTGACCAAAAATGTTCTGTTGCTCAAGTAATCTTGTAACAATTTAGTAATGTAAGTGGGTGTATTCAACATTATTAGTTTATGTATTAGACCATCATGTCTTACACTATCGAAGGCTTCTTCCAAATCCAGCAAGACAACTCCAGAAGATATCTTCTGCGTTCAAATATTTTCGATATTGAGTAAAGTAGGCTTATTGTTTATAATTCATTGGATTACTGTTATTTTTATTCGGCTTGGGTACAGGTAGTACTAAAGCATGTTTCCAAGCTTGTGGAAAGTAGCTTAGATTAAAACAAGTATGTATATATGACAGCATAATAACTAAATTTCGTGAACCATTTTTTAGTAATAAATTGTTAATATTAAGTGAGTTAATGACCGATTTCACTTCAGCTGGCTTAGTGGACTCTAAGTAATTAATGGACAATCCTACCATATTTGTAATATCAGAGTCGTTATGAACTATAGAAGTGCGTCTAAAGACAGAAGCTAAGGCATTTGCTTTTTCTCTGTCGGTAATGAGCGTCTGATTATCTTGTTTGAAAGGTGGTAAAAGTTTATTTTACTCTTTAAGACCTTTGTAATTTTTCAGTAAGGTTTCAATCCAGTTTTAAGTTTGCTAAAGAGCAAATTCCACCTCTCTCAAATCAGGGATGATCAAAATTATTTGACGATAAACACAATCGATTAACATCTTACAACTTTACCCTTTGGGTGGATTTTTAATATTAAAGTTGTACAGAAACAGTACAAAGTAACATCAGTTAATGATTAAACACTTCAAAAGCTTTATTAATTTTACAAATTTAAACAAAAAATATACGTTGGGAGTAGAGATTGCGATTTCCCAAGAAATTTTGTTTCTCGAGAAACCGAGAATTTGTTTCCCGGCAAATTTTTTCTCGAGTATCTCGGAAATTCTCGAGACTATTTCTATTTATTGAATTGCTAAAATTTTATCAAAAACGTACTTTTATTACATTGATTTATTTGAAGTTTCCTAACGAATAAACATTTCTTTCATATGGAGCTGAAGTAAAGGCCGAAGAGTAAACAAAGCATTTTTTCAAATTAATGTTGTTGCAAAATTCACAATATTTTCGAATCTCTAAAAGTTTCAAGATTATGATCGTCTCTTATTTTGTTGACAAAACCCTCTCTATACTATATCCCGGAGACAAAACAGTGCGGCAGATGCAAGACACCATGGCTCCCTAACTGGTGGGGCCTCAAGTAATGTGACAAGTCAAGAAAAAAAAAAACGTGGATAGAAGAAAATTTTGTTTGTTATTGCTACCTGGCGAACATACGTACAGTCCTAGTCAAAATTATTCGTGCCTCTTAAATTTTTGATGCAGCGTAACACAAACAACTTTAAAAATTATATAAATACTCAACTTTTTGAAAACATTCATTTTAATTCAATAAATTTAATTACCCTGTTTTATATTTTAATCAAAAAATTTTTAAAATACAGATAATTTAGTTTTTATCAAAATTATTTGTACCCACAAATTTGTTTTCATTATTATTTGTGTATAATATTGAAAATATCAAAATAAAATAGTAAATCAATCAAATTTAAGATTATTTTTGGCTAATTAAATAATGATATAGTCATTCATGTTTTGTATGCATATGGTCAGTTTATGTTTAGTCTCGTATAATATCTCGTAAGTGGTTCAAAAATTTGTTGTTAACATTACCTAGAATCTTATCCCACTGGGCATTTTTGGTATTTTGGTACAAATTTTGGTTCTTGTTAGATCATGAATATCTTCCACTTTAACTTAAACCTTAGCAAGTTTAAATCGAAACTCAGCCCTGGCCGAGACAAATAATTATATTCAAGATTTTTGTATAATTTCGTAGTAATAACTATTCTTATGCAATGTTGTGCTGAAGAGAAAATTGAGAACCGACTAGTTTATGATCAACCAGGAATGTTACCTAATGCAAAAAACCGAAATTGAACTTGGCCTTGAACAGTTGTAGTATTTGAGTTTTTAGTAACCGTTGCAGTAACTGTGATGTGTTCATAATTGGTTTCAAATTGAATGAGTTCATTCATTTTATCATTGATTTTTAGCCCAAAAATGTTTTGCACTATCTCCTCTTGACGGGAAGGCCGGCTCTGTATTCTCTACATTGGACTAGCGAAAAAATCGGCAACTATAAGCAACATGGTTTAAGGGATAAACAATGGCTCTCTTCACATATTCATTACTTCGGATTTGATGAATAATTTTAAGTACATCGGTCAAAATTAGTATCGCAGCAATGTCAGATCATGATTTAATCAATTTTTTTTTATTTATATATTGGTAAAAGAATAAAACGAGATTTTATTATTATATAACGTTAATTAAACGAAACGATACCGAATTTCAAAAATTTAAACGGTAATGTATGACAATTATCGTTTTTCATCAATTATAAATCCCACCGATGGAAAATTTGTGTCATAAACACCATACATGACCATTTTATTGGGCAAATTTTGCAAATTTGTGTTTTGCTATTAAGAATCAATGTGAAGTTTTTAACGCATTTTATGTGAGCGTAAATTTGTTTAACATTGCAATTCAAGAAAAAATTCTTATATGCGGTGCAAGATCCCACTCTTTGCTAAATAACACAAATCTCAGAGATTGGCTAGGGGGTATTTTGGGTTTTTCAAATCTGTACGTTATCTGCTGCTTAGTTTAGGGTTGAGCTCTGATGGTAAATTTTAAAATATTAACAAAACCAAGAAATGTGTGGAAAAATATCTGCACTTTGCTGAATAACATAAACATTAGGTTTTCCAATTCTGTACATGGTATCCCATAATTTAGGGTTGGGCTCTGATGACAAATTTTCAAGTGGATAACTTTTGAACTGTGACTCGTTCTTGTGTCTCTAAATTTCAAAGCATAACATAATAAACATAATATCATTATATCATAATATCATCCGTGCAGTTCCGCTTGGTTTTTCATCCCAATTAACTCTATAATTTTGAACAAAAGACGGAAATTTCAATACTAATAATAAAGTGGAATAAAACGAATGCCACATTAGGATCAAATTTTGAATATTTGTTTCACAGTAGACGTCAAAAAGAAGCTGGGTTGCCAGATGA
This sequence comes from Tipula helvola, assembly GCA_963556165.1. NCBI lineage: Eukaryota > Metazoa > Arthropoda > Insecta > Diptera > Tipulidae > Tipula > Tipula helvola. The sequence continues at coordinate 180,973,746 of OY744483.1, read as the reverse complement.
GGGAATTCTGGATATTTTAATTGAGAGTACGGACTACGGACATTCCAATATTGAAAACCAAATTCAGAAAATCTGATGTAAACAAAAAATATTAGTAAGAAAATAACAGAAGCAAGCATGCAATTATAAAAATATGGAGGCGTACGAACGTATCACGATAGCTCCAGTGCTGCAATTATAGTATGAGTGGCCCTGTATGATATTGCCAAATCTTTCTTTAGTATGCGCAATCCACTCTGCCACAATAGAGCAGTAATCTTGGAGAGATTGATTATATCGTGTTAAAATTATAGCGGTTTCTCGTCCAACTGTTAATAATCATTGATGATTATTGACTGCAGGACTTATCTTTGTTGCCGAATTTATTGCCAATGGAAATTGCAACGTATCGTCATGTAGCTCCCACAATCAATTTATGATATCTTTGTGAATTAATCTGTGAGATTGGTGTTATTTAGAAAAGTGTTCGTTCGATCATTTTGGTAATATTTTGAAATAGACACCACCATTAGAGTTTGCATTAATATTAAAATAATTCATTCATCATGTCGAATAAAACACTATAGCGGGTCCAAAGGATGCGTTTTCTTAGTCATATAGTGACTTTGGCTTGCTAAAGTATTCCGCAATTCTATTACAGGAAAGTTTAATAACGCACGGAGAAGAGAACAACAATTAGTGAAATAAAATTTCTCGAAAAGCGAGATTTAAATATTCTTATAAACTCTGGAGAATTCTCGAGACAGGAACTCCCAATCGCAATCTCTTGTCGGGAGTAGATGATTTGATTATATTCGCTATCGAACACTTTCTTATCAACAAATTCCGCTTCCAAATTCAAATTTTTAGCGAATATTTTATTCGTTCTGTTTTAACCTAACTCGGTGTTGTTTATCGATAATACAAAAAACTCAAATAAATTTAGGAATTTTCTGAAATTTAAAAATTAAATTAATTTCAAAAGGTTGAAACTCTCCGAGTTGAATAATTTCAAACAAATTATATGTTTAAAGCGCTACTTAACCAGAATTTCAATCATTTAAGAATTTCAAAAAATAAGAATTTTCAGAAGTTTGAGAATTTAATTATTTTCAAGAGGTTTTAAAATATATTGATAATCTTAGGATAATATTCCAAGAAATTATTGGATATTTATTATTCTAAGAATTAGAATTTTTTTTTTGTTTTATGAATTTCAAAATTTTTAGGAATTGATGAAATTAAAAAAAATTAACGGAATACATTTTTTTACACAGTTTTATAATATCAAATATTAAGAAAATCAATTTCAAAGGATTTTGACAAATTTTAAAAACTTCAGCAAACACTTTAATTTTAAAAAATTTAAATTCCGCCCTTCGATAAAATAATATGATAAGAAATTTAAGATAACAACCAAACAGAATAGATAGTAATAAACAAATTCTGAAATTAGCAATTTAATTAATTTCAAAAGCTTCAAGAACCTCACAGATAAATAAATACAAAAATTTTAATTTTATTTTTTTTTCAAAATTTTAAGCGCGACATGAGCATAAATATGTATTTAAAGCGTTAAAGAAATTTAATTAATTTATAATTCATTTGAAAAATGAACTAATTTAAGGGACTTTGACAAATTTTAAAAATTTTAATAAAAGCTTGAACTTTTAAAAATTCTCGATAATCTGAATATCAGAAAACTAATATAAGAAAACCAAAAAAAAAAAAATAAGAAATTTCCGAAATTCAAGAATTAAATTAATTTTTAAAGGTCAAAACCTTTTAAACAGTCGATTTGAAAAAAAAAAATGAAAATTGAAATTTGAAATCTCAAAAAATTGTATTACTCTTAACAACTGGAAAATTTTTAGAATTTCATTAAATTTATAAAAATTGAATTAGGTAGTTTCAAGAATTTCACAATTTTTAGGAGTGTCACGAGACTAAATATTTTAAGAATTGATCAAATTCAACAAATTTAAGGAATTACAATTTTTTAAACAGTTGAATATATCGAAAATTATGGGGGGTGAGTAGACAAGGGAGAAGAGATGCAGTAACTTCAACAACGATGTCAAGCAACATTTGCTTAGGTTAGTACAAATTTGAGTGACCGTTTAAGAACATGATGATGGAACGAAATCTCGCCCTCCCACCATCCTACTGCCGAGGGAAGCACACGCAGACACACATCCATACGCACATATACATAGTTAAGAAATTGTGTTGGCTTGTATTGTCTTATTTACTAATTATCAACTGCCATGATATCTGGGACCGCGTTGATTCGCTATTACTAGCATGCCTTTCGTTTCCCTCGATGTTGTTATTCGTAAAAATCTGTGACAATTTCGGGGAAACATACCTTAGGCTTGTTCGTACACCTATATACTATATCAATCAATCAATCAGTTGAATAATGTCGAAAATTATAGAATAAGAAATTTTAAAAACTCCAGCAAATGCTTCAATTAAAAAAAATTTAAATCCAATGAATAAACAAACAGTAACATCGATAATATAAGAAATTTTATTAATTTCAAAACGTTCAAAACCCTCTATCTAAACAGTTGAATGATAAAAAAAATTTTGCAAAATTACAGAATTCAAAAAAAAAATTGAAAAACCTTTAAATAATTCAACAAACTCTTGAATTTAAAAAAATTTTAAATCCTAGATAAATACCGATAATTTAAAATGTTAAAAAGAAAAAAGAAAATTTTTCAGAAATTTAAGAAGTTTAATTAATTAATTAATTTCAAGAGATTTATATTAGAAAACCTCAACATATTCACGACAAATCTTTCAGGAAAAATCTTAACTTTAAACTGTAGAAGGGAAAAATTTAAAAGTACCGTACTGAACAATCAATATATTCACTTGTAATAAGGATGTATAGGGATCGATATTTCCATCTCGGTTTCCAACAGCAGTTAGGGTTATACAAATTAACAACAGCTTGTGGACGATCAAGATCAAAAGCACCTTTCGCGCCCTATCGAGATTCGAATCCGTTATCTTTAAATTTAAACACTGTACTGTTTGTTCGGTACAAGCAAAGTCGCAACATAAAAAGAAAAAATACATAAGCGAAATTTAAGGCAGTATGCCTGGTTATTTTATTCAAATAGCAATATTGTTCGGTGACTTTCTGTTGTCGTTCGAAAAGTCACATTTACAAACTAAGGTTCAAACTAATCAACTATTCAGGAAAGTCGAAAATTTAGTCAAAAAATTCAATCTGAGGCACGCAGCACTAAGTAGTATCTATTGAAATTCATAAAATTATTAACATTTGGATTGGGTGTTTCTTAAAATATAACAAAACTATTTAATTGGTTAATTTTTTGGAAAATTTGAAACCAAATACACCCCTGTATCTTAAAATTATCTCAATTCAAACAATTCTTATTAAATCTTTATAATTTTTTATTCTTAAAACAAATTCAAAATTATTTGAAAATTCGTAATTTTACAATTTTTTATAGTAATGTTAGTATTTTAAAAATTTTTGAAATTAAATGAAGCTCTGTTTATTTGTTTTTTTATTATTACTCGTACATATTATTATTATTGACATCAAAATTTAAAAAAAATTGTAAATGATAATACAAAATAAAAACGCGACGTCTGTAGTTGCAATTATCCAATCTAAAGTAGATAGCGACAGAAGTAATCGTTATATTATAAAGTAGTCGAAGATTAGCACGAAAGTTGTACCGAGCATCACCGAGAATGAAATGCCATTTTTAATAGAGAACTAGGACATAAACCACAGAGGAGGTAGAAAATCAGAGATACAGGCATAATATAAGTTTTTAATTTGGAAATATGAATTTTTCAATTAAGTTTAGCATCCAATAACTTGGGGAGTGAATTAAAGTAAGTTGCCAGAAATTCTAAACCACATAAACTTTGTGTTTTTGCTTAGTAACGCTTATCAAACAATTGTAAAACTTTTAGGTCAAAATTAACCATAGAAATCACATCCGTGGAACATTTAGCAGGATACGCTAAGGATAAATATCATCAGTAAATCAAGTACTGTTACCATTTAAGTTTAAAGACAAAATTAGTCTACATTAGAAATACAGCAGAAGAATTTATTATCTAGTTAGAAAGCAAAGCGTTTGTTAAAACCAATACTAAACAGAATAGATGATAATAGTTTATGGTAAAAACCATATCAAATGACTTAGAAGCATCAATAAATAAATCTGCGCAAATATTACCTATATAAAGTCCGTTATGATTATGAATAACTTCCGAAAATTCCACCGTAGCTTATTCGGAACTCATAACTTGACAAAACCTACGTTGATGAACGCTTATTATATTAAAATAATCTAAATACATATAGTAACTCGATATTTAACCGCTTATTCAACAGCTGGAGGATAATTGGTTTTATGACAATAGGTCCTATAGTTTCCCACTTATCACAATGGTCACTATTTTTAAAAATAGGAATAATAATCGCAAATTTCATTCTCTAAGGAACCAATCCCTGTTCAAAGAAAATATTGAAAATATGAGCAACAACAGGATCGATAAATTTAGAAACAGCTTTCAAAATATAATTTTTAATTCCAACGATTCAATAATCTCAATTCGATCAAGAACTTCTGTTAACTTGTTTGCAATATACTAGTAAATATCGAAATCATTTGTAAGAAGAGCACCATTATCGGATAGTATGTTTCTAAACGAAGAAATTTTAGCCTTATTTGTTATAATTTCATTAACAAGGTTCCAATTTTTTTTTAAAGTCACCGCCATTCACTGAGAAACGTTTGATATTATATTAAAATACATTTGTTTCACCCTCTTAACATCAACATTAATTTGTCTGCAAGTGATATCAAAGGTTTCGCGAATAATACCATCATTTGGATGTTTTTTTTTAACAATTGGTTTATTTTTAATTCGACTTTCAAGTTTACAAGAGATCTAAGATTGCAACAAGAGCTATTATTCACCTGAGGATAACTATAACATCGCTCCAATATGTTTGAAATGGTGATACAAATTGATCAAAAGCTAGAGAAGGATCATCTAGATTCAGATCCAAATTCCAGTCAGACTGCTCCAATAATTGATTTAACAATACCAAATTAAGTTTATTATTATTACCAAATGATATTATGATCCAAAATTTTAAGCTCGATTGCCGAGGGTTTATGATCGATGTAAGTGGAGGATGATGTTGTCACTCGAAAAATATTAATCAATGATTCAAGTCTAAAATAAGGCATAAGAAACTTATAATCATTGCAATGATGGAAAGTTTAAGAGATCAATGTTAATGTCACTAACAATGAAGAGATTCCTCTTGTAATATTGCTAATAAAATCCGAAATTTATGCAAACTAAATTTACTGGAGTGGCATGTAATCGATAATGCATAAAATTAATTTTTAATTTTTTTTTTTAATTTTATAACAAAAATCGCTTTTAGTTAATTAAGAAATGTTCTGCCGTGCTAAGAAAAAAAGTATTATCTGCCTTTTTGTAGTTTTGAGAATTTCAATTTTTCTATTTTTGTTTGCCAAGTCGTTATTGAAACTTAACTATTAAATACCGTGATTTTATGGCATTTGATAAACGATATTTGACTCTTTAAAAAAGCAGAAATATACGTATTTGTTTGAAGGATCTAAATATGCCCCTAACGCATTTTTTGACTTTTGGCGCTTATGATTTATTTTCTTACCACGGCAGTATTCTTGTGATTTTCAAATTTTTGAACATTCAAGAAAATTGGCACTCTTTCAGAATTTTTCTGAGAATTCTCTTAAAAAAAAAGAATTTTTAAAACTGATTTTCTTGGTATTTTAGAAATTTTTAGAAATTCACTAAACTCTTTATTTAAAATGCTGAATTTTAGGTCTTTGAACCTCTTGAAGCTCGTTAAATATTTAAAAATTAAAATAATTAAAATAGAAAAATTCATATCTAATTCCAATCTCTTAAATTTCTTAATCAAAATTTGTAAATTTTTTGAAATTCTAAAAATATGTATTAGAAATTTCAAAATCGTTAGAAACTTAAAATCAATTAAATTTGTTGAAATTCAAAAAATTATTGAAATTATATTCGGGTTAATTAAAAATTTAAAAAAATCTGAAATTTTCTTAAAATTTTACTAAACTCCTTAATGAGGGACTTTCCCAAAATCGATTTTCATTTGTTCATTTGTCCTCACGCTTGGCATGGACTGTGTTCATAAACTCTACATTGTAACAATATTGTTAACAATGACAGTTCTAAAGCGTTCATAAACCTCGGTTGTAACCACAGCAACGTGCTTTGTATTGTTCATAAAAATAATCCAAAATTTCCCCTTATTGTTACAAACGTCATTTACAACTCTACTCAATACTGCCTTTCCAGCTGTCATTAAAAGAAACAATTATGGATTCTGATCGTATTGATCAATTTACGGATGAAAATAATTTATTCGATACAAATGAATACGTGAAATGAATATTGGTTCTTGTTAATTAAATAATTATTTTTTTTATTATATGTATTTATGATAACGAAGAAATAAAATTTTGCTAAACAAAGTTTGTTTTGGGAGCAAATTTGACGTTTGTAACAATATCGTTGTTATCTGCTATGTCATTTGTACAATGACAGTTGTAACAATTTGTTACAATGTAGAGTTTGTGAACGCACTCCAGCGCTGATTAATTGTTTTTTTTTAATTACATACAAAAATAAGTAAAATCATGTTTACAAATACAAGTTTCTTGTCTAAATTAGTGGATGTCCCCATACTTTTTTTTTTATGATTAATAAAATTGAGTATGTTGCGATTAATAATAAATATCAAATTTTAAAATTAATTTAGTCGAAATTAATAATTTAATGAAACATTCAAGACCCATTTTTGACCATATAACTACATACGAAATATTTTAGCTGCCAGTCAGCAAGCGTTGGAATTATATTTGGGAAAGTCACTAATTTTGTTAATTTCTTGGAAAATTTGAAACCAAATTATTGTCTTTAAAGTTTTGATTCTTAAAACATATTCAAAATTTGTATTTCCTTGAGAATTCGAATTTTTTCAAAGTTTTAAATTAATATTAGTATTCTGTAAATCTTTAAAATTAAATAAAATTCTTTAAATTTGTTTGATTCTTGAAAAATTTGAAACCCTAATATTTTCTTGGTATTTTAAAAATTTTAAGAAATTCACTATACTTTTAAATAAAAATGCTGAATTAAGATAAATAATCATTCAAGAGGTTCAAAGACTAAAAGTTTTTTCAACTTTAGTCTCAGTCTGTGAACCTCTCAGAGCTCGTAAAAATATTTAAAAATTAAATTAATTTTAAAAAATTTTTAAATTAATATATATTTGGTACATCGTTTGCCAAATTGAATTGGCCCAAAGGAGGGGTCATTTGCTATCTCTTAAGCCCCAAAAACTCATTTTCCTACGGATTTCTTTTCATTAACTCTTAAAATATTTGAAATCTATAGTAAAAACTTAAAACTCAACTTAACATTGCAATAAAAAAAACTAAGAGTGATCGTGATCTTTGCACTTTTTTATTAAGTTCTCTAGTCTATCCCCTCTCCAACACTAGGTAATATGCCATTAAACCATTTCAAATACTTAATTAAATCACAAAATTTGTGTATCTGGTTTTGGTTTAAATGACATACATACATCAAGGGAGGGTCATTTGCTATCTCCTAAGCCCCAATAACTCATTTCTGGCACTACGGATTTTTTTTATTAACTCGTAAAATTTTGAAAAAGGGTAAATAAAATTTAAAATTCAACTTTTCATTGCAATAAAAAAACCTAAAAATGATCGTTATCGGAGCCAGAAACGAGCTATTGAGGCTTAGGATGTATGTATTTTATCGCGAAAGTCGATTTAGTTAAGTATTTGAAATGGTATTTATGGCATATTGCCTAGTGTTGGAAGATTACAGAACTTAATAAAAAAGTGCGAAGATCACGATCACTCTTAGTTTTTTTTTAATTGCCATATTAAGTTGAGTTTTTCCGTAGGGCAAAAAAATAAGTTATTGGAGCTTAAGAGATAGCAAATGACCTCTCCTTTGGGACAATTCAATTTGGCAAACATTGCACCAAACACCCTGTATAATTTAAATCTCTTAAATTTCTTAACCAAAATTTGTAAGCTTTTTGAAATTTTGAAAAATACTAGAATTTTCAAAATTGTGAGAACCATAAAATCAATTAAATTTGTTAAAATTCATAACATGATTGTAATTCTGGTCGGGATATTCTTTAAATTTTAAAAGAACGGGAATTTTCTTAAAATTTCCCGGTTCCTTAATTTTGTTAATTTCTTTTAAAATTTGAAACCAAATTATTTTCTTTAAAGTTTTGATTCTTGAACATATTCAAAATTTGTAATTCTTTGAGAATGCGATTTTTTTTTCAAATTTTTAAATTAGTATTAACCCTCTAATGCCCTAGTCCGCCTCAAGACGGACTTAAACTAAACCCTTCTAATCCACACATGTATATTTTTTTTAACGAAAACAAACACTAAAACTGTAATCGCAATTCCACTTTATTCATTGGTTTTTTCAGCAGTATTCTATTTCGTTTCGTTTTTCCTTTAAATCAGTTCAAAGTGAATTTTTGACGAAAACTGACGAAATAATTCTGTGGTATTAAACAAAAACAGGATATCTGCAAATATCTAAGTTTTGAGAAAACGCATTTAAAGGTTGAGTTGAGTTTTTTTTTTAATATTTTTAATTATTTTACGTTTTGCATAATGTTAAACTTTTTAATTACATTGAATTCAATTATCAATTATGCATAAAATATATTAATTAAAACAGTAAAATAATCCAAAATATAGCTTTATTCCAATAATTACTAAGATAACTAATTTTGCCTTTCCATATATTGTTTCGAAAATAATGAGGCTTTTGGAAAATTATTTAGATTATAAGGTGATGCTTCAGATGCTGGAACGAACAGCAGCAAAAACTGAAAAAGTGAATTTTTGCAGATATCCTGTTTTTGTTTAATACCACAGAATTATTTGTGTGAAAAACGGGACTTTCAACAATAAAATATTATTAGTAATTTTTATACGATTCTTGTGAGAAAAGTACTGGTGAGTAGAAAAAAGAGTTATCTTTTGAACAGTGCATAAAATAACAGAAAATATTACTGTTTGTTATCAATAATACACTATCACCTGAAACCGCCTGTAGGCGGACTCGGGTTTTATGGTCAAAATGCTTGCGCTTACAGTTTTTCGCATGATTTATTCGTGTTATGATTTTCTTTTGAATTTTTTATTGTGTGATCTTTAATTTTTTTTGTTATTAGCACATTGTAAAACATATTACGATCTTTCGAAAATGACGGAAGATGATATTATTGATATGATGGAGTCGGTTCCAACTGATGATGAAGAAACTGGAAGTGAAGATGGAGCCGAAGATTTCGATAGTGATGACGATATTGACGACCCTGATTATGTATTTATTGAGACAGAATTACCCACCGACCAGCAGATTAACACTACACAGAATTGTACTGAAGCAAACCGGATGAATTTAAATAGGAATGACAACGAGGCATGTTCAGCACAACACGAGGAAGATGTCCCTACTGGTCCTTCTTGTGGTGCATTCAATGGCCATATAAGCGAAGTAAAAAATGACTCACCGGAATTCAAATCGATAATTTGGAAGAAGAAAAAGCTACAACTTCATTTAAATGAAATCATTTTTCATGGTCAAAAGGAGGTACCAACTGAATTACTGGTGTTGAAAACACCTTATGACTGCTTCCGCTATTTTTTAACCAGTGATTTTCTTCGGTACCTAGCAGATCAAATGAATTTATATGCTCGGCAAACTAATACTGAAACACGATTCATCACTGAAGAATCAGAACTTCTAAAATTTATCGGGATCCTAATTTTTATGTCTGTATATCGGTTTCCAAACGTTCAAGCTTATTGGGGGAGACATTCAATGGAAGCCGTAAGACAATCTATGACTCGCCATCGGTTCGAAGAGACGCGTCGTAGCTTGCATTTCAAAGATAACTCAGCTGCGATTTCAAAAGATCAACCGGGCTATGATCGGCTGTATAAAATACGACCGCTCATAAAACATTTCAATGAACGATTTGTTTCCATCCCAATGCGCCAGCGTCTCTGTGTTGATGAACAAATGTGTGCCACCAAAATGCGAGGAAATCCGACACGTCAATATATGCCGGCCAAACCACATAAATGGGGAACGAAAATTTTCTCACTTTGCGATTCATTAGGGTATTCCTATGCATTTGAAATTTATTCGGGTGCTGGCGATAATGTAATTTCTGAGAATATACCGGATCTAGGGGCCGCGTCGAATGTCGTTGTTCGTCTGTCAAAAGACATCCCAGATAATATCAACCACATTGTTTAGTTCGACAACTTTTATACCTCGCTCGGTTTGCTGGTATACCTTCGAAGCCGTGGCATCTATAGTTTGGGAACAGTGCGAGCAAATCGTGTGCCAAATATCAAACTGTCCTCCGAATTGGAGCTAGCAAAAAACAAAGTTGAGCGTGGATATTCTGAAGAATACGTTGGCACAGCTTATGGTTTGGATATTACCAATGTTTTGTGGCGTGATACAAAAACTGTCCGATTACTTTCGACTTACGTTGGGACCAAGCCATTTTTGTCGCGACAACTGGAGCAATTACCTCAAAAAGCCATACGATGGGATCGAATAAATAAAAAAAATATTGAAATCGATTGCCCCGCTATCATTAAGGAATACAACCAGCACATGGGTGGGGTCGATTTAATGGACAGTGTTATTGGCCGCAACCGCATTCGCATGAAGACTAGGAAATGGACAAACCGAATTTTTTTCACCTATTGGATTTAGCGATGGTCAATGCCTACGTTTTGTATCATCGTCTTCCAGAAAACACTAAAAAACAGCTTCCTGACTTTCGTACTGAAGTAGCAGAAACCCTTTGTGTGATGGGCACTGTTCAACCAGCGAAACGTGGCCGACCATCTTTTTCGGAATCGCCGCCTCCAGCCAAACCAAAGAAGTCATACATGCCCGTAGACAATTTCAGATACGACCAAATAGGGCATTGGTGTATATTTTTAGATAGATCGGGCAAAAAGATGTGCAAAATGACAAACTGTAAATCTGAAACCCAATCATTTTGCAAAAAATGTAATTTAAATTTATGCAATTCAACCACTAAAAATTGTTTTTTTGAATTCCATAACCGTTAACATGCTGTAAAGCATTATTTTCTAACAATAAATATGTATTCTTAATTCCACTACAAACCGTAATTTTTTGTTAATATTCGACCCTGATCCGCCTGTAGGCGGATTTTGATTTTTGCCTGTACAAGGTCAGGATTGTGCCAAATTTAATTTCTGTTTATATATTTCTGGATTTGTGTTTATGGCATTAAAATTACTTTGTTGTGATTTTGTCGCCCCGAAAAAAAATTGTGGCATTAGAGGGTTAATATTTTTAAAATTAAATGAAATTCTTGAAATTCTTTAATTTTTTTAAAAAATTTTATTTTCCTCACATTATCAGCATAATTTATGCTGATAATGTGAGAAAAATAAAAAAATTTAAAAAAATACATAAAATCAGCGAGAAAACTTAAAAAATTTATAAAAATCCTTTGATTTTGATTGTTTCTTGAAAATTTTAAAACCCTAAAATACTTAAAATTTTTGATAAACTAAAATTATCTAAATTCATAATTGATAGTTCTCTCAACTAATACACGATTACCGTGCGGTCAAAAATTCAACCGCTACGCAGTTTATACAGCAAGTTGGTCAAACATTAATATTTGCAGTCAAAGCTGCGCATTCCGTCGAATTAAAATGCACCAAATAAAGTTAGGCTGCGCAGTTTACGCAGTCTGATTAAAGCGGATGCAAAATCTGTACAGAATTGTTTACATTATTGTTGGTAAAATAAAATAAAAAAACACGATTTCTCTTAATTATTCGTAATCACGGGAAATTCTAAAAGTAATTAATTGACACATGTCTTACCAACTTGCAGTCAGGTGCCGTTCGTATAAAAATGCAGCCAACATTTTTTCCATTCCGCCTACTCTTCGATTTTTTTTATGCAGCTTAAACTGCGCAGCGGCTGAATCCTTAACCACACTCTAAGAAAAATAGCTTTTATGTTAATTAACGAATGGAACAATGTGCTCTGATATCCTTGAACACTTGAAAACTCTTTTTAAATTTTTTAAAGTTCATTTGTAATTCTTGAATCTCAAATTTCTTAATTAAAATTTGTAAATTTGTTGAAATTCATAAAATTATTGAAATTTTGTTCAGGTTATTCTTTAAATTTCACAAAAATCGGAAATATTTTCTTGATTTTTCTTAAAATTTTACAAAATTCCCTTATTTTGTTAATTTCTTGTGAAATTTAAAATTCTTCATAAATTACAATTATCTAAATTCATAATTCATAAATCGTGGGAATTTTTAAATTTTTTAAATTCATAAACCTAAGAGTTGTTAGAAAAAACAATTCCTTAAATTTTTTGGATCTGTTAAACAACGGTTGCAAATATAGTCTCGTTACGTTCCTGAAATTTAGAAATTTTTATAATTTTAGGTATCTTACAATTAAATAAATTCTTAAATTTCAAATTTCTTGAAATTTATATTCATAAAATTATATTTCAATTCAAACGCAAAACGCAAAAATTATTGAAAAAACGTATCCATTAAGTTGTTGAGGTAGTAAAATGTGTTCACATATGTTGAAATTTTTTTAATTGGAGCGGGAGAAGTGTCCAACACATTTTCCTTGTTTTGTGAGAAAATTAATAACTGCACGAAATTCAATATTTGACATTTTTGAAAATGACTCTCAATACGATTTGTCCTTTCTGCTATACAAGAGATGATAACTAAACATACAAACATGAAAAGTGTGTTTATGTCCAAAAATGAAAAGGAACAAAAAAATATCCGCCTCTTTCTATTAATTTAACCCAGAATACCAGAAATTCCGTTTACGGTTCTTTAGACTCAAACCATATCTAAATCTAGAATGTACCGTTGCGGTAGGGATTAAAGGAGAAAAGCATCGGGAAGAATTGAACTGATCAGTTACAGAAGGCGACCTCACTACAAACGCAACATTCTTATTACGTGACTGACTCTTAGTACAGACTCATCAACATGATACTGATAGACCAAATGGCACATTGATTAAAATTGTGTATCGGGAGGTACCGAGTTAGAAACCAGCCAGAGAGAAACAAACAAGATTGTAGGTTTCGAAATATTAAAATATTAAAACAAAGTTGCTAAATAAACAAAAGAAAATTGAACCAAAAATTATCAAGAAAAAAAGGAAGCCCATAAAGAACCAAGAGCTAAAAAACTGTAAATACACAAAAATTGCAAATCTTGACAATCATTTCTGAGTCTAATTAAAAGACAATGCGTACATATTCAGACTCCTGGGCTTTGTGTAATGTTGAGGTTTAAAATTTTTTTCAGAATTTTGTTGAGGCGGAACCCCTTGGCAAATTATATTCAGATCCCTACCTTTAGTCGAATATGCATTCCTTTCATTATAATTTTTCACGTTTTTAGATTTTTTGAATCATACACAAAACATATTGATGAACGTTGTAAGCGGTTAGCGAAACAAACGAATTCTTACGCTAAACTCATCGTCCAGAAAAGCTAATACCCACCAAGATCCACTTAACGTCGAATCCGGTATTTAATTTCAAAAACCTTTACTGCATAAAACGATGAAACCTACTACAGAACAGCAATAAAATTATTTATGATTTCCTCCAGGTTCTTTTCACAAAGGCACTTCCAATTTAAAAAGCCATCAGGCAGGATTCGATTTATATTTACCGGCAAATAAAATCGAAACGAGGTTTTTCTTGTTTGATTTCGACAGGTAATTTTCGATTTCGAAAGAGTTACCAAATTTAATGTTTTGATAACATTTTAAAATTTCTAAAGGTTTTCCAAAATATCCAGGATTTTTTGCAACAGTCGAAACAAAGAATATTAGAGCCAGTATTATTCGAGTTTTCTTTTGGTTGAGTTTAGCGTTAACTTACTTGAGCTTACTATACCCTTCACAAATGATACGATAAATTTACGGCTTTTCGGAATTTTTTGAAATTTCCAAGGGTTTTCTAAATTATTTTTTTTGATAGACTTTCAAATTTTTTTATAAATATTTATATAAATTTTCTAGGTTTTCCGACGATTTCGAGATATTCTGAATTTCTCGAACTAATTCAAATTTTGCTTGGCAATGTTTAACACTTAGTTTTTAGTTATGAATCTTACATACTTACAGATATAAATGTGAATTATGAGTTTAGTAGATTTTGAAGATTTTACCGCGCAGAATTGGGTTTATTTTATACACTCACAGATGATTCGATATTCGTGACAGTTTTATAGAATTTTCAAGAAATTTTAAAAACTTCGAGATTATTTCGAAATTATTGAGATTTTTCGAAGTTTGTGATTCTTTTTCTAGTGTTTAAAAATTTAAATAGGGTGGAGTTGTTTGCTGCGTTTTATTCGAGGTTTTCGTTGCCTTTTTTATTTTTAGTTGAATAATTGAACTGCATAATTCTTTAGATGATTTAAGATTTTCAAAATTAGTTCAAACTTGTGTCAAGATCGAATATAATTTTGGAGATTTCTGGAGGTTTTCTAGATCCTCTGTGGCAATATGCTTGAAGTAGTGAAAAATTTCATTTTTTTGCGTCCGCATTTTTCTAACAAACTTCAGAAATTAATTTTCGATGATATATGTATGTACTTATAATTTTTATATTTCTGCCTTAATATTTCAACCGGTTGGTCATCTTCAAAAAAGACTTACAATTTATCTTAACTAAAATGTAACAATATAAAACAAAAATATTATAACTTATGCACGTTTTTTTTATATTGTTACATTTTAGTTACGACTATTTAAGTCATTTTAAAGATGACCAACAGGTCAAAATATTAAGGCAGAAATATAAAAATTTGTAAAGGAAATTATTACAACTAAGTACATGTAAACGTATTTTAAATTAAGTTTGACTATAAAAAGGCCAAATAATGGTAACAAAAATTTATAAAAATCAGACAAATGACTAAATTTATTTAAAAATTTCTAATTTGCAGTCTAAAAATAAAAATTGAAATTCTTAATGAATTTTCAAAAATTCGACAAAATTCTGGTAATATGAAGTATCTTCCAATAAATATTTTCGTAAATCTTTAAAGATTTTATCACAAACGAACTACGAATCTAAATTAAGAAATTTGCTGACAAGCCAACGACAAATATTTGGACGTAAAGAAAATAAAAAATTAATGCAACTTCCATTCAATTCGCAAACCATTCATTCGTTCAATTGATTTACCAAACTTCGAGAATGATTTAAAGAAATTTCAATATTGTATGTGGTGTTTTTACAAATTTAATAAAAAATCCTATAAGATTTCGAATTAAACGAATACTTTAAAAGAACCACACAATTTATTAAATTCTTAGAAATTTGTTAAATTTTTATTTCAAAGCAATTCGTAATTTAATTTACGTAATTTAAAATACGATTAAAAGGAATAAAATTTGTTGTGTTTTTTATTTGTGATTTTTTTAATATTCACACAGCACTGTACCTAAGTAACAAAAATGTTCTTTAAATTATTGCCTTTTATAATTTATTACAAGAAACCTATCGAATATCTGTTGACCTATCCAGGAGTAAACAATCTTTTACACAGTGAACATTTTTGATGAATACTTTTAGATATATAAAAAAACGATATGAAATACTTTAAAAAAACTCAATTAGTATTGTAAACTTTGAGGCGCGGTCACAAGCACAAATTGAAAAAGTTGAGAGAATCTTTATTTCCACGAACTATGAATATCGATTTTCTTTAAAAATTGTGTTATTAACCCAGTTTTCTCGCTTTTTCGACAAATTTACAAAACTGACTACATACAGTAATATAATATTGCAGAAACCCACACTTAAGATAAATTGAGATAAATATATTCTTATTTAATTAATTTTAAAGGTTAAAACTAAGAAAAAAGTTTCGTATCGATTTTTCTGTTTGTATTTGGCCCAAAAAGTTAGTATGGGGTCCAAAATGAGTAAGTTATCTCTTTCATTTGTTGCCATCTTTCTAGAATGGTTAAATTGTGGGGGCGGAAAAAACTGAGTTCGAATTCCGATACGGGAGGTCCTACTATTATTTGTAAATTCTAATCCAAACCAACGAATTAAGCTAACCAGAACGTGATTTGAGCGATACAATTCATTTGATGTGTGTCGGCATGGGATGGCAAAAAGCTCATCACGATAAAATTAACTAAATTAATTATTGTGGAATTTAGAAAATTCTAAGAAGGCAGAAACCCTTAGAAATTATTTAATTGAGAAAACTATCTAATATTCTTTATTAATGTTGGAGGGAGGTATCACGAAAATTTAATTGTTTCTAAATTTATAGAATTTAACTTACAATTAGTTAAATTTTAACGACAATTAAGTTAATGAACCAAAATCGGGCAATTAAATATTTAATTGTAGATTTTGCTGGTTAATAGACTAAAAGAAAATTGTGAATTAATTAATTGTGCATAATTGTGAATTAAAATTTGTGTGCAAGATAATTAAGTTAATTAAATGAAAATTAATATTTTCAAAAAGTTTATTATTTATACAATTTTCAAAGTAGTTTGTATACGTTGCAAATCGTTATCATAACAAAGATGTCACATTTTCGGAGAAATTCGAGGAACGAAACATAGAATCCATTATCCAAACCGCTGTTTGAGTATTCGGATAATATATTCAAATAATGACCATTGATCACAAACCAAAATGTCACCACTTAGCCGACATTTCTTCGGGTACAGATGCCATTCCTGAATTCAATCGAAAAATGCAAAAAATTCACGAATTCTTTTCTATTCACTATTTTAAATCAATTCACTAAGGGAGGTTCACAACATTCACAACATACCGAATATTTGCAACACATTTCCACCATTTAAATTTGCTTTGGGACATGGTGCAAATCAAATTACACCTTTGATGTTCTTCAAACCATTTCCAAATTGAAATGAAACTTTTTCCATTTGGAATGAAACTATGTATTTACAAATGGAATGAAGAACGCGATTATGTTAAATTATGTCGAAACATTTGTGACTTTTCAAAACTCATAATTCAAAATATGAGAGAAACATAATCGTCATCTAGTGGTATTTTAGCAGATGAAATTGAAATGTGAATGGATTAGAATAATTGCAACTTGCTGTGAAATTGAAGTGCAATAGGCAGAGAATTTAACTTGTCGATGCTAAGTTTTTCGTGAAGGTTTTTTTTCCATAAAATTCAGTAAGTGTACATTTTATAATTGATAAAAATAGGTTAACTTTAATCGGGTTTCATATCTCTTGCCGCACTGGGAAATTACCAAAAATTATTGCGAAACCTTTGTTGTTTTAATAAAAAAAAAAAATGTTATTGCTCCTTAAAGAAAAATAGGGTTATAAATTAAAGCAGAAGAATTTGATTTTCCAAAATATCCAAATCAATCTGTGAGTAATTTATAATTGCTAGAAAACATTAATTGGATATTTACAAGCGTAAAAATTTAAATCAGCAATAATTTTTGTATAATAAATTTTTTTTTTTACGTCAATAATTTTTTGGTAATTTCCCTACCTTTTGTTTGCTTTTCCATTTTATTGCAGTAATTTCCGAGAAATGGGTGGATTTTTGGATAGAAATTATGATGGATGTTATCCAGAAGTAAACTTGATGATTTTTTTCTATTATTGCTTGCTACCGAGCGATAACTTAACTGGGCACGCATTGTATAATTTTTTGAAAATTGGGATATTATCAGTGGCGACTGCTGATTGAAATTTGAATGCATGTAAATATCCAATTAATATTTTCTAGCAATTTTAAAATATGTATATACAAATTGATTTGGATAATTTAGAAACGGATAGCATAATAAAAAATTGTGAATATATAGAATTTTCAAAGGAATGTGAACAATTTATACTAAAAAATATTTATCAAAGGTTTCTGACACATTCTAAGATGAGAATGATTAAATCAAACACAATAAACTGCGTCAATGGCATTAAAAAACGGTTGGGTCTAAAATATTTTCAATTTTTAAACTGAGAATTTAAACTTTAATTCAATTCTTTTAAATAAATTTCGTTTCTTGTAATTTATTCTTAATTTTTAAAAATGTATGTTTTCTTTATTTGAGAACTGTTGTTTCAAGGTTGCAAGGCGTGTTAGGACCTATTGGGTATTTTATATAATTTTTATATAAAATACCCAATAAAGTGTTATATAATAGAGATGAACTAAGCATAGTAGGTACTACTCAGTTATAGACCAATTAGAGTGGTCCAATTTTCCAGAATCTTTTTTTTTTGGTGCTTGTAACTTTTTTGAAAGATCACATCTAAAACTAATAAATTTGCAAAAAAAAAAATCGAAATAAGTCTTTTCCCGGGCCAGGCCCAATGAGTTTAAAGCAAGTACTAGACAAGACAGTTTATTGAAGTTTGAAACGTTTTACCTAAAAAATGGCGTGTATTTTGAACGTTATGATTAAAAAAAAATTTGATTTCAAGTATGTACTTTAATTCAAGTGACTTGAACCTACTTAACCAATATGAACGTGTTATTTTGTATGAATTCAAGTGAATTTTACTTAACTTCAAGTTTCCAGTAAAGTAGAGGACCTTTCAACTTTTGTATTCAAGTCGAATCGTCTGAAATGAATCACATTATTAAATTTAGAGTAGTACAGAAATCATAATTTTTTTCAAAATTTACTTATCTTATAAAGCTTTGTGGAACATTCGATGACCTTTTAAACAACCACTTGACTAAATTAACTTGAATCTATATGAACGTAAACTTGAATTCAAATACTATAACTTGACTAATGAAATGAGGCTTTACAGATTCTGCTAAAAGCCAAAAAAAACCTCAGATGTTCGGTTACATTTTGAAGCCATTGAAACACTAAATTTAATGAGTGAAATTTCGTTAAGGTTAACTAACTACCTTGACGCTCGGAAAAATAGGTATAAAAAAAACATTTTTTTTGACGCAGCTATTAAGTATATAAAATAACGTAGCCACACAAAAAAAATAAAAACAAGGTTGAAGGGCTTAGGAGCTTTGATTATGGTGTTCTTTGAGATTATGGCGAAACCCTGACGTAATAGGATCAGATAGACCTTGGATTTAGATTCAGCGATCCAAAACATTTAGTAATCATGGTCTCATCCCTAGACCCGAAAATTGTTTTTTTTTGGTGTGGCTGTGTAATTTTTATTGTATACATATACATACAGTATGATCAAAAAGTACCGGGAATTTGTTATTTAAATAAACCGATCCGGTTTTTTTTAAGTTGGTAGACCCTTAACTGACATCTGTGTCGTTTGAGCGCGAACGAATCATTAGTGTTTGTTTGGCAGCTGTTTTTGATAAGTTTTTGTGTTTTGTTGCATTTTACCATGAATAATTTTGTTGAGCAAAGAGTTTGCTTGAAATTTTGTGTTTCCAACGAAATTTTTTGTGCTGAGTAAATTTCTACTAAACAAATTTCACTCATTAAATTTGATGTTTACATTTATTGTGAACTTGTTATACAAAATTAGAGGACACTCCGTGATTTTATTGCAAATTCCTAATTAACTAAAAAACTAGTTTTAAATTTTCAATTATTTTTTTTTATTTACGTAGCACACTGCACAATAAACTTACAATTAAATATACAAAATCATATTTAATTTATAAAAGGAATAAAAAAATAATAATTTAACTTTTTATTTCACAATTAGGCTGTTCAAAATAATAGGACAGTTAATTTCAAAATTCATTTTTACTCTTATTTGTGTATGATTAAATCTAATATGCGTTTTTATTGAATAGTATTGGTCGTATGACCTTCTTTTCGAACCACTTCTCTGCATCGGCACATCCCTAGAGCCCCCCCTGGCAATTGTGAACGGTCATTTATTCCAAATTCGACTAATTTTAATTCCAAAATTAAATTAATACATACGTTAAATTAATGGCCAGCGATTAGTAGTGCATTTACAAGAATAACCATTAACCATTTGATCCATGGTGTCGACGCCAGCCTTCTTTTCAGTATAATACAGGATTTGATATGTGCGTTGCACTTTGTTTTTTTTGGGAACATACGAGCCCAACGATATATCGTTGTTCTAAAAACAAAACTAAGTGTTAAACACTTCACGAGCAGGATGGGCTAACAATTGTGGTGGCAAGAATGCTTTATTTCTGCGAACAATGCCTATTCTTACTACTATTTACATAAGCACAACTAGTAATACACAAATAACTATAAAATAAATACTTTCCTCCAAGCAGACAAAAAGCACAGAAAACAAATTTTAATTTTCACTCGATTCGATGTTTTTGCACCAAATAATTCTACCGGACTGACCAGTCCTTTCTATTGAAACTGACACACTTTCGCCTATAGATGCGTTTTCGATAGACTAACAGTATTATTGTGTTGCTGTTCATTTTTTCAAACTATAGAGGTGTTATATCAGAGCCTTCTAGAGTATAGAGCCATAATCATTATGACGTATTTTTTCGAAGCTTTTTTAGTGGTATAACTTTTCACTAATTTCCATAGGCATCCATAATAGGAATGGTGTTTTTTAGCTTCGAGTTTTTCATTGAAAAAAGCAAAAATGTTACAAAATGTTTATACAAAAGTGTTCTACATATCTTTAGCAATAATACACAAGAAGGGTATATTGGTATTAAGTAAATATTAATTGCAGAAATATTAAAATTAAATTATTTCTAAAATATATTTTTCGAACTTTCATTTTGAAAAATACATCAAAGTTGGCTCTGACGAATTAAAATAATACTTGCTACATTTATCTTTAGTTTTACTAGTGTATGTTAGATGTCTCAGATTTATACAGATAAATACGAAAAAAAATTGTTTAATCACAAAATTATCACACGTTCTTAATATTTTGAGAATTTGTTTTGCTTTTCCTACAATTTTTGAACTTAAAATTTCCTCAGGTGGCAATTTTTGGTAGGATTTTTAAAAAATTTGTACTGCTATCACTGCCATCTATGCAAAGTATATTGACTTAATGCACACAATTTGTAGTAAGCTTTTCTTTCTTATTTGACCAGAAAGCTGTTGTTATGAACTTTTTTTATATTTTGGTTTAAATAAATCAATTATTACAAGAAAATGAAAACGATTTACTTAAACGACATTTATATATGTTGAAATTCAAACATTTATGAAAATATTTCAGAAATCATAATTAAGAATTTGCAACGTTTTCATTTACAAATTTGTCTTAAGAAAAAAAGTGATTTCCCATATGTTTTATGTGTTTTACTATGGAAATTTCGATTTTTTCGTCGTTTCTAATTCCCTTAAAAAAGCTTCGTTTTTTAGATTATGGCAGAACCATCTTGATATGAATAGAGCCGGCATGTGAAAAATGAACTTAAAATAAGGGATATAGAAACACTAAAAATTCATTTATTTTCATAGTGTTTATATGAAAAAACGCGATTTCGATTGATGATAAAATATGAATTAAAAGTTAAACCCAGTTAAATAATTTTTTAAGAAATCGCTAACAAACAACTCAATGTCTTACTCACTTAAAACACAGATTCTCAAATTTCCCTATTTTCCAGCAATAATCAAAAGAAAATAAGGGAAATTAAATTAAAAAACATTCTACAACAACAACAATATCTATTAAAAAGAGAAAATTCAGTTTAATGACGACATTATATCTCCACATCTAAAACCAATGGTACGAAAAAGACAACACGTCTCCGCTCAACAATCAAAATTTAAAAAAAATCAAAAAGAGCCAAACAGAATAAATTAAATCAATACAATGAGTGCGAAAAAAACAAAACATCAAACCAATCTAGCATGCTTTGCAAATTCAAAATAACTATAGAAACATATTTGAATTCAAATTGGAATGGAGGCAATGAAAGAGATGATTATTGTTTTGTTTATAAATTTCTAGTTATATTGGTGACGTATAGTATTACAAAAACAACAATATTTTAAATTTTAGAAGTACCTTATTTTTCATGAAGATTTTCACTTAGAAATAAACATTTTCAAGACTCGATTTTTCAATCAAATAATATTACATGTTTCATGAACATTTTCATATAAAAACAAAACAAAAGTTTACATTTCTAATAAACTAAATCTGTCAATGAAAATAAGCGTTTTCCCATATAGTTTCATAGTAAAGAAAAAATTGTTTGTACCTTATTTTAAGCTTAGTAAAAAATACAGTCGATACTGGAGGCTCTTATTTATACAGTAGGCTCTGATTATGGCTTGTATAATCAAGGTTGCTTTGGTTATATCTAAATGAAATTTTGTTCTAGGTCTGAACAGACGTCACGGTTCACTTTAAGATAAAATCACATTCAAAAAACCAAATTCTTCTACGAGAGCATCGAAAATGATCTCGTTGGACTCTAAGAGTCGAGATTATGAATTCAAAGAGTTTCAATTTTTTATTTCAGCAGAACCAAAAAATATGAACTATTGAAATTTAAATAGGTCTGGCCAGACCTTATTGCCCCTCCTAAGGATCCCTAAGAAACCATTGTATTGACCACAGAATCAATAAATTCTCTACTGGTCTTTTTAAGCTCATTGGGCTGACGCGGGAAAGAACTTGTTTCGATTTGTTTTGTAGATTTATTTGTTTTAGATATGATCTATCAGAAAATAGCACGCACCAAAAAAAAAACGATTTCTGCCAATTCCATGTATTTTTGGGCCATTCTAATGACTATACATAGAAGAGATTCTCAAAATTTGCACCGAAGTTATTCGAAATTTTCGACATTATTGATTATTTTCAAAATTCAACGTTTTGTATGATATTTTTCAGATTATTCGCGATTCTGAATAAGTTCTTGGTTTTTCAAAATTATCCTAAAAATTTTAATTTAGGTTAGTGTATCTATACATAATATATTGTCAGAGATCATTGAAATAATTCTGGATTAATTCAGATCATTTTCCATTACATTACCTATATTCTTACTTGCTTGCTCTATTAAAATTGCTTTTTTCTACACAACAGCGAATATAATATGATTTGCGAGAATCTTGGTTACGTTTACATAAACATTTTTTTTATAGGGTCATTCCATTTGGAATCGTACATGAGTTGGACGCGATGTCGCGGTAAGATAATGGATTGATAATGGATTGAAAAACCGTTGAGAAAACCAAAATCGGTAGACCGATTTTGGTTTTCTCAACGGTTTTTCAATCCATTATCAGACGATGTAAAAGCAGAATTTTGGAATATTATTACTGCAGTGAAGTAAGCCGAATATTACCTGGCATTAATACAGTGAGTGTCCGTGAAGGCACAGTAAAAAATTAAAAAAACTAACAGGTTGATGTTGCTGAACCTTAAGGAAGCATACCATAAATACAAACAACAAAATGAAAACGATCGCGGCGAATTTTCAAAATTTGTAATGGAACGACCAAAAGAATGCGATTTGCCAGGTGCTTCAGCGACACACTCAGTTTGTGTTTGTATTACAAAATATCTCGAGGGAGTTTTATAATATATTATGTACAATGTTCAAAATTATAATTGCAGCTCGAGTACATGTTCTGATTGCAATACAAAGCTTGATGATTTCATAGCGGAGATTCAATCAAAATTGGACGACCAGGGCACGGAGGAAATTAGATGTCATATGTGTACACAACAAGATCGTTGCAGCCTCGAAGAAATCATAAAATCAACGGAAGAATTTCTTGAACTTCTGAAAGTATTGTTGAGTAAACTGAAGTTACACAGTTTCACTGCTAAGCGACAATCTGAATATCTTCGAAAAAGAAAGGAAAAATGCGAATATTAATAACACGATACCTAAAACAAAAGAAGATATTTCCTCAAATGAAGGACTTTGAGGCGCATCGAACCAGTAAAGATGATATTGGTTATCTATTAAAGTTCATCCGCAATTTCCTGGGTTTAATTCTGATGGATATCTCATGTGGGCGTTACACCAAACTCTATAAATTCTTCTTTTTATTTGTTGAAGGAGTTCTTCCTTCGTTGGCGGTATACTAGAAGCATCAAGCCCTATTAATTTATTTTTAAATATTATCTCATTTTTATTTTTATTGCCGAATGCCTTTTGAAAAAGTTCCACACGTGCTGCATTTACATCTTTCGATATCAGTGAATAAATTTTGAAGGCGTTTTCTTCAAGTATACGAAATATATTATTTGATGATGTTATATCAGAAGGAGACATTTTCAGAAGTTCTATAAATGCCTCATAAAATGTCAATGCTTTTTTAAAATACCAGAAGGCCTCTTTTTTCCTTTGAGGAAAAGTGATGGATTATAGTCTTTGCCGTTGAAAACGTGGTAAACAGTAAGTACATGTGACAGCTGCTCCCCAATATTTTTATAAATCTCATTAATATTTAATATTGATTTTTTTTGGCTGGTGGTCATGTCTATTACATATATGTACCCTTTACATACGCGATAATTCGTGTTTAATTGACATACATATAGGGTGAATCATTTTCATGTCAGCTTCCTCTTGCATGCAGGAGTAGATAAAATCGATTGTTTGTCTCATCTGATTATTGGTAACTTCATAAACATAGCATAACTAAGTTACCTGGATACCTGGAATAGTTTTTAAGTGTGCATTAAATAAAACTCATCATAAATATGGTTAATACCACTGACAGACTAGGGATTAGCTAAGCGCGATTAGCTAAGCCCGTTTAGCTAATCTACCACTAATCTAATTGCATAGACAGACTAATACGGTAGACAGACACAAACTGAATAATCGCGAATCTAGATTATTTGACTGTCTGTCATTACACGATTTTCACCAAAAACCGGATTATTTCGTTTTCAGAACGCGATTTTTGACAATCGGGATAAATGAAAATCGCGATTAACTTTGTGTCTGTCTACGGTATAAGGTTTAGTAAGTGGCTCCACTAGTTTATGGTATCGGTATTAATACAAATATCATCACTCTTGTTTCAGTTGATTTTCTTGATTATGTTCAATAATTAAATCAAAATAAAAACAACATAGACATTAAAAAATAAATTATAATTTAAACAATTTAATTATTAATTAAAATGTTCAATCTTTTTTATTTATTCCTATTCCTACCACACATTTTTTGTAGTTTTAAAAAGTTTGATAATAGTTCCATCTATATTAAAATAGCTCAACTTAAATTTACAATTTTATTTTAACATTTACATATAATAGCGCCACTTGCACTCTCACTAAACTCATTAAAAAGAGATAAACTACAAAATATTGAGAGATTAGTTCACTAATCGCGCTTTGTCACTAATCTCGAAATAAAATACGTTTAACTAACCCTTGAACTTAACACACTTGAGCTAATCTCGAAAAATTCACTAATCGCGCTTAGCTAATCCCTAGTCTGTCAGTCTGGTACTGGTGGATCAAAACTTTTTCTTTTGTAAGTTTGTAATTCCTCCACGATGACAGATTTAGAAGTTTCACAAATTACCCCGTTACTATGACACAGAGAAAATGGTACCGGTTAGCTTAATGCCTTTTCAATGTCAGTATTATTCGTTAAAGAAGCATACAGCAGCCATCCCAAAATATCTCATTGAATTTTAATTTCATTAACTTTCACTTCATTTTATTTTTAAAAGAAAAGTTGCATATCCCTTTAATTACTCCTGGCAATGAAATGAATGCCGCCCAGTGGCACAGTTGTTAACATGCTTGCTTTAAGCTCCGGAGGTCCCGGGTTCGATTCCCGGCGGGTGATGAAAAAATCACGGCTGGTTAATGTAAGGATCAATGAACTAATCACTCATTATCCGTTATAACGCTGTTGATTTCCTATAATTTCAACAGATGCTAAAAACGTATAATTATCAACTGTCCGGAAGAGATGTTACATAGATATTCTTCAGATAAGTTCGGATCAAAAGGGTTTGTGCACGATAATGCCCAGTAATAGATGCTTTTTTCAAGTCTTTGCTTATGTCATTGATGGAGCGCAAGTTGCAAAAATCCATTAATTTTGAGATCATGCTCGTGCTCAAAGAATGAGTGATCGACCACTTTTTTCGCGCGGCAAAAGAGTTTGTCATATTAATAATGCCTTCGAACAGGTCCTGCGTTGAGGTCCTGCGAATGCCGAGAAAGCAATTATTCAAGTCTTGAAGTAAACCTGGATGTGTCTTATCGATGTTGTCTAATTTATCATAACAGATGGAGAGGTATCCGTCGTAGTTGTGATAGTTCATTGAGAAGAAAATATTCGTCATTTTGAGCAGTACATATTTGTACAGATTAACATCCCCCGTACGAATATTGTACTCCATTGTTAAATTAGTCTATTAACCGTACATACATTAGGTATACTTGGGGTGTAAGATTACGAAGTATGTGTAGACACGGTAGACTAGCAAATTTAAGTTCGAGTCTATTAAATGTTAGGCTGGAGGCACTCACACTAAATGACCGGCAAATCGTTTATGAAGCGAAAGATGCTCATATCGCTATCGAACTTTGTCAAAAAAAAAAAATGGAGACTTTTTATGCTAGTGTAAATCGTGCTTGGCTCACGAGAAAATCGGATCTTCCTAAAATTCTACTGTTGTGCATCCAGTGTCATCAGACCAGTAATATGAGCGATCTCCGTGTTCGTTACACATTAAGGATAATCAACTTAAGGACATCGAGATACAAAATCGAATTCAGAGAATAATAACGTGACTCATGACACGACTATTACGACATGTGATTCGGTGGCCGACGATGAAATATCTACGAATGATGAAAATTTTAACCGACACACGCTTCGTTTGGTCACTACGGTTACGTTATGTAATTCAATTTTATCATTGGAACATGAGAGTACGATTCAGACGATTTAGATTCATTGTTGTCGCAACCAAGGTCACTATCTGGGAGTTTATCCGATGAATTTGAAGAGGAAATGAATTAAATTCGTTATACATATTTCTAAATTGTATAGTTGAGATGTGTTTTATAAATTCAATTTATGAATTTAATTTACAATTCATGACATGTTTTAACTTTTTTCCTTGGTGGAACCCTTCCCTCTATCTCGCTTAGTCTTTTCGACGAGTTTCCCGCCATCACTGGTCTCGACAGGACAGCAAAGGTGACGCAATTCACGAATGCACATACAAGCATACATTGGCAAATTCACTTGTACAATAAGAAACATGTAATTTTGATTTTTTGTAGGTTAAGTTACAATTGCTGTCCAAATTCCCCTTAAAATTTTTGCTATAAAAAAAACACCTTGTCTTTGTCTATTATATGGTGTTCGATTTTTTTCTCTTTTTGGCGTATTTTCCTATTCAGTAAAATATTTCCATGGAATAGCACCATTATGAATGAAAATAACTCGACAATTGTTTAAAGTTTCAAAAATAAATTTCAGTTTTCCAATTTTTTCATCCACTTCTCCGGAAAATTTAAATAAAAGTGAGCAACTGGCTACTGCGACCGTTTATTTCAAATGCATTTTCTGAAAAATTCTTTTTTCAGTTAACTAGTTTCTCAAAGAAACCACAGATATCTTCTTTCTCAGTTAAATTTTTGTAAAAATAGCTTGACATCCTTTAATGCATATAAGAAAAAACCTAAATAGAAAAACTTTAATTGGAAAATACCAACGCTAAATTTTAATGTATTTTAAAAATATTTTAACCAGTCATTATCGACACTTTAAAGTAACTTTCAGAAAGGATCCTGTACCACCTTGTTAAAGTTAGCCGAAAGTTATAAAATGTCGGCAATGAAGATAGTGTCTTGGCTATCCCAGCCGAAAGTTACCATCCGACATCTTTCGACCAAAACATATTTCATTTAAAACGAAAAATTGACAAAACAACATATAAACTGGAATTTCCATATAGTGAATTTATTGCTGGATAAAGGCTCATTTGGTTGTCAATGTTTGTGATCGAAAGTTTCAGGAGAAGAGCATAATATAGAATTTAAATATTTGCATAAATTCAACCTTTAAAGTGGCATGTCTGAAAAGTGGTTCAATTAGTGTGGATAGCCAACAGTTATCCCCAGAAAAATTATCAGGACAAGTTTCATGTAGGGAGCCCGGGAAAATTCGTTTGAATCAAAGGCCCATATAAAATGTAAAAATTTGTATAAATTCAACCTTTAAAGTGTCTTCCCGGGCTCCTCACATGAAACTTGTCCTGATAATTTTTTTGGGGATAACTGTTGGCTATCCACACTGATTGGACCACTTTCCAGACATAAAACTTTAAAGGTTGAATTTATACAAATTTTTACATTTTGTAATTGGCTTCTCTGACGAAACTTATAGTAAAATTCCTAAGGTATGCACTGACAACCCAAAATGGGCCTATATTCAGCCGTAAAATCACTTCATGAAAATACCAGTTTATACGTTGTTTTGTTAATTTTTCATTTTATATAAAATATGTTTCGGCTGAAATTTGTTGCCTAGCAACATTTGGCTGAGATAGCCAAGACACTATCTGCATTATCGATATTTTTACTTTCGGCTGAAAACTTTCGGCCAACTTTGATAGTATCCCCGTACCAAAATTAAAAAAAAAAAAAATTACTCCACCCTATATAATAATACATACATACATACACACACACACACACACACACACACACACACACACACACACACACACACACACACACACACACACACACACACACACACACACACACACACACACACACACACACACACACACACACACACACACACACACACACACACACACACACACACACACACACACACACATCAAAAAATATATTCTTCAAGTACACTACACCAGTGTTATACAAGGTGTAGAAAAGTTAAATTAGATTATTTTATAAATAAATTAATTGTTATAATGAAACAGATGACTTAAAGCGTCGGACTGCAACATTGGCCCATCCATTTAGTCAGACAATCTTACCTCTTGATTTTAAATATTTTTATTAAACGATTCTACTAAAAAATAGCTGGGTATATGTAAATTTTGAATAATCGCTATTTTGATATGTTTACGGTGATGGACCCGCTCGATGCCCCCACTTTTTATCGGACAAATCTTTTTTTGCACCTTTCATTCATTAATCTTACAACTACAATTTTTAAAAAAAGGATATTCATAAATTTTTAGTACAAGGTAAAATCTACGTCTTTCGTAACTATTAGAAAGGGAACGCACAACTTACGAGAATTTTCGAAGATAAAAAAGTTGGTAGACTCAGCATAATTAAGCCACACAAGAATTTTTAGAGGTGTATTTTTCTACGATACCATATGCTGACGGGCACTCGAACTATTATATAGTTTGAACAATTTTTGAGACATCGCGTCCAACTCATGCACGATTCCATATGGAGTGACGCTATAAAATAATTAACATACAAAATGTTTGTCGTAACTTCCGCAGTTTGCATCCCATAATCCAAGTAATTCCTACTCTCAAATAGTACTTCAATTGATTGCTAAATAAATTGTGACATGTGTCACCGTTGTTGCCAACAGGCATACTTGTACTTCAGATCAAAATGTACCCCTGCACCGAATTCTAAAAAAATCTCCCCCTATATTATGTATAGAGATCTACACAAGGCAAACAAAAAAAAAAACATAACCTACATATACACATCGCCATGTAAATGTATGTACATACTTTAATGCTTGCTAGCATAAGAATTTTGTTCAGCTGTACAAAGAATAAGAACACAGAACAAAAAAAAAAAAAATTACATTAAACAAAAGAATTTTTTATTTTTTTATTTTATTCTGTTTAAACTACAATTTTAATAAATTTCATTTTGTGAATATAAAAAAAAAAACGCCCCAAAAAATGTTCTTATTCTTTTTTTTTTTTTTAATTTTCTTGTATATTATTATAATAATTTTTTTTTTTTAATTTCCAATTGAATTTCTTATATAAATAACCTTGAATTTTATAGTTTCTTAACATCCTTTTATTTTGTTTTGCTTGGCTTTTCAAAATTACTACTATATGTATATGTATATACGAGTACCTCTAACTATCGATTTTGATTAAAAAAAAAAAAAAAATTTGCAATATAATTATTTCAAGAAAGCAAAAAAAAATATTGTATATGACGAAAAAATTATGATTTATGTAATATGCAGAACATAGGTTTTAAAAAATCTATATAGACGGTGCAGCATAAACTATAACTCGCCATTGATGATGCCAGCGTATATGACATGTGCGCTCTCAAGGGTTTAAAAGAGTTAGCTTTGGTAATTTTGTGCCTTCTGTAATTATTTGCCATTATCATCAAATTTTCTTTTGTATACATATTTTCCAAACTAAATTATTATTTTTTTTTTTTATCTTTCTAATTCATCTTTATAAATATAAACGAAAATAATTAGCATAATAAATATTTTTATAAAAAAAAAATTGTCTGATGGCATGAATTTATAATGAAAACATACATAAATTTGTCCACTTTCATTTTGATGATATACGAGTATATGTGTGCATAGTACATAATTTAAGATGCAATAATTTGTGTATTACGAGAATAGACCCCGCCATATTGTTCAGAATATAAATTAATTGTTTTGCGTACCTTTTTTACAAAAATGTTATTGTCATGGTATCAGAATGACCTTTGTAATAAATCAAAATAATATACAAGAATAACAAAAAAATGGTAATAACACTGGAAAAAAACTAAATTCTTATCATTTTTTTTTTTTTTTTTGTTATTTGGTCGATAAGAAATGAGGTAAAATATATATAATTTGCGTGCTAACATAAATTAAAAAATAATAATAAAAATTAACGAAAAAAAAAAAAAATATTGCTATTATTATTATTGTTACTATTTCTTTGGATGGCATGGATTTTTATGTTCCGGTAGATTTGTGGTTTATTTCTGTGTATATATGATGGTTTTCAGTGGCGTAACCATTTCAAAGGCATCATTTTGATGACTTGCAAAGAAATTTATTAAGTGCTCCACTGTCAAAAATCAATTTCTCTCGAAATTTTACATAACATAAAGTAATTTACGTTGGCCCATATACACACACAAATGGAACAAGGATAAATATATTTGGATATCCATCATCTTGATCAATAATTTGAAAGTAAAATATTTATGTACGTGTATGTATATTAATTATGGGAATGTTTGATTATCCATAATTATTATTTTCCTGTATACAATTTTTTTATTTTCAGTTTTGGTTTTGGTTAATAATAACATAGAACACGCAAATGAAATTTATTGACATGTAACGTAACATTTTCTTGTTGCTCCACAAAAGACGAAAACAATTAACCGTACATACCTAGCTATCTATCTATGGTATAATATTTTCCTCATACGTTTTCCTTAAAATATTTTTGTATGCATAGACATACACGTTCGAGAATATATAAAATTCATCTAAATTGAATTTAATTTACATATTTTAATTAACAAATTTAAAAAAAAGCAAAAAAAAAATTAAAATAACTTTCTGCAATATTTATACACTTATACAGACATAGTTTATATTATATTCCATCTCTGTCTCTTTATACACACACATACTTTCCGACCTCTATCGACCTCTTGTATAAACATTTTTAATTAAAAAAACTGTATAATAAAATAAAATTAACAAAAAAAAACAACACTAAAAATTAGTACAAATCTCCACATGGACACGTTTAGAATATTTTCAAAAAAACTCTAAAACATGCTGTTATAAAAGTAAACGCCATTTTGTTTTCAAAATTGATGACCATATTATAATCAGTTTTGAATATTTTATTAAACTGACGAATTAATTTTCGCGCGCATTTTCATTACTTAAAATTTTAGTATATAGATGTCCTACAAAAAAAAAAAAATTTTTTTTTTTGTTTGATAATTAAATTTCGGTTGAAATTGAAACACAAACAAAAAAAAATAATTGTGCGATCGTATATCCGAGGGAATACTATAGTTGTACATACAACGGTTGGTTTCTTCTTAGATTTTTGTTTTTGTTTTTTGTATCATAATTTTTCATTTTCTCTTTCCACCCACTTTTTTTTTTATGTTTTTCCACTTTTGGGTAACAGTATACATAAATATATTTTGTTGTTGTTGTATTGTTTAATATTGCTATTTCTTGTTTTTGTTGTGTGTTTTTTTTTTATCTTAACCATTAAAAAACAAAAAAAAAAATCATCCTCCAATTTTTTATGTTTTTTTTTTTATGCCATCATCATCGTCATATTTTGTAATTGTACTTGTTTCTATTTACGTGGATGTGTGTGTGTTTTTTTATATGAATACAAAAACAATTGAACATTTTTTCAATATTTCATTGTCTCATCGTTGTGATGGCGTGATTGTTGCGCCCGCGAAAATTTAAAAATTGTCTTATATACAATACATTATATGCGTATGTGTTGTATTATTTTGTGTGTTACTTTCTCGATATGTTAGTATTTGTGTGTATGTTCGATGGTATGTTAAAAGTCTTGATTAGTGTAAATAATTTATTATTTACAATTTTCCCTTTTTACATTTTTTGTTGTATGTAGGTTTGGTTTGGTTTTAATTTAATACCATTCCCGATTTCTTTCCACCACCCCAACCCTACAGTGCGTTCGGTAGATGAGGCAACATTATTAAAATAATAAAAAGGGGGATTCACAGAAGAAATTTCGGAAAATTCCAAAATGTATTTAAATAATATATGAGCTTTTTGCGTCCGACCCTTTTGTACATTATGGGTGGGGGGTGTATGTACTTACATGTGTATGCGTGTGTTTGTGTACTTTAAATTCTTGCATACTCCCGCATTCTGTATATATACATATATAATTTTGTTTGGAAAATATTTGAACAACGATGAAACTGCAATGTTTTTTTTTTTTGGTTTTCTTTCGTGCGTTTTAAGAAAGTTTAGCAGACATTACCTGTAGGGCAATC
The DNA here is from genome assembly GCA_963556165.1 of Tipula helvola. Classification (NCBI taxonomy): domain Eukaryota; kingdom Metazoa; phylum Arthropoda; class Insecta; order Diptera; family Tipulidae; genus Tipula; species Tipula helvola. Next base: position 180,940,608 of record OY744483.1, on the reverse strand, counting down.
GCAAAACTTTTGATTGAAATTAAATTTACATAAAGTTTATTTTGGTTTATATTATACATAGACTATCTCTTGATTTCGGTTAATATTAAATTGTATCGGTCCGTCGAACAAACTCACACACATACACACACATATCTACCCATTTTTCCTTACGAATAATAATAAAAAAAAAAATTACTTGTAGTACATACTATACTAATTCTACCTCTCCCCCACACATAATATATGTATATATACACACGTACACATAAAAAACTAACCATATCATCAACACCCCAAATCTCCCCAATTTCTTCCACCAAACCATCATCATCGGCACCATCATCATCGTCATCATCATCACCATCATCATCACATAGCAATTTAATATCGTAGTCGTCGTCTACGAAAAATATACGTACAGAGCTACAGTGTTTTTTTTTCTTTTTCGTTTTCTTTTTTCTTTTTCTTTTTTGCTTTTTTTTTTAACTTCAGTTTATATTTTTCTGTTGTGTTTAGTCTTTTCATGAACTTTGCACAAAGTGGACGCGAATTCTATATATTCCCTACAAAAAAAAAAAAAAAAAAGTAAAAAAAAAAAATTCTTAAAGAATTTAGATTGTTAAATTTAAAGTTTGTTTTAAACAAAATAAAAAAATAAAAATCTTAAGAACTAAAAATAGTGTCCCCAATAAAGTGAAGATATTTCGTTTATTGTTTCTGTTAAAAAAAAAAAATTAAGAACTAAAACATTGTTTTGTTTATAGTTTTACAATTAATTTTGTTTTTTTTTTGTTTGTTATTTTTTTATTTTTATTAACTATTTCTTAATGTGAAACGATACAATATTGGTGTATATTTAAAGAAAGAAAAAAAATTATAATTTAAAGGAATAAATTAACAAAAAATATTGTTTTAATGGAAATAATTTAGTAAGCAGAAGAGTTACGAGAAAGTAAAAGTGAATTGTTTTTTGATTTTTTTTTTTTGGAAATCAGTTTTGTGTAGAGTTTTTATTTGTGATTTTTACGGTGAATTCCGTAATAAAAATATACAATCTTGCCGAAACGTTTAAAAAAAAAGGATTAAATAAGGTGAAGTTTAATATTTATCATTGTATATTTATGTAAAAATTAGAGTTTCGTAATTGATTTAATTAAGTTTAAGTGATGATTCATATTCTACTATGTCTCTTTTGTTTGGTTAAAAATTATTAGACATAAGTTGAAGGTTAAACTAATTAAATTATTTTATATAAAATAGGGCCAAAAACATAAACAGCCTGCCACTTAATCAATATCCCAATTAAAGAAAGCAAACATTTTATTTCCGTTCTTATCTTTCAAATATTTTATGAACATTGAATGGTAGACCCTTGTTGTAGGTCTGCATAAAATGGATATACAAGAGAGAGGGAGGACAGTAAAATAAGTAACAAGCCAAATATATGGTTGGTTATATACACATCCAAATTTAACAAATAAAGGAATCTTAAATCTAAGACATTTTTTTTTCTTTTTATGTTTTCTTTTTAATATCAAGCATATAATATTGTACCTTCAATATAATATAAATAAGGTTGGAATATGTATAGAATACACAAAAAAAAAAAAAAAAATATTTTAATTAAAATAAAATAAGAATAAGAAAAGTATTAAGAAACTAAAAAAAAAAAATCGCGATTAAAATTAAAACAGGTTCCCGTTATCTTACTTTATAGTCTTGTAGTTGAAAAATTAAAATAACGAACTTATTACTATTATTATTCTTTTTTAAGTATTTTAGTCCAATCACCTTACTTGGACAAATATATTGTGTGGTACATCGGATAGTATGATGATGGAACCACGGTTCTCATTTATTTATATTTTAATCTATGAGCGTACACTAAAAATTGATTGCATCTTTGTAAATAACCGAAACATATTATGTACATATATATACATTCACACACAAAGAGACTGTCTTGTATATTTTGTATATACATTATTAAATTAATTTATTTTTAATTTTTTTTTCTTCTTATTTTCTTAATAAAGCTAGTATAAAATTTAATTAAAAATTTTTTTTTTTTATATAATATAAATATATATATATACATACAAATACATTATTTTTTGTACACACAATCCTTCTTTTTCGTCTTATTATTATTACTTTTTTTTTCTTATATACATACAATTTTTTTTTTATTTTACTTCTTATATTTCGTCTTTCTTGTTTCTGCTCCTTCTTTAAGAAATAAAAAAATTCTTATTATTTCTTCGTCATTAAATAAATTTTGTAATTTTTTTATCTTAATTTTTTTTTGTATATACATACATATATAATTTTTTTTTTATCGGAGCGACGATGACAAAAAAAATCATAATAATAATAATAATAATAATATAATATAATAATAATAATTTTTATATACAAGAGTACATACATAAATTTTTAAATATTTTCTATCTTAAAGTTTATACTGCTTATATGCTAGTTTTGTTTTGTTTTGGTTTTATTATATACACAAACACACACAAATATATATTTGTACGTGTATATACATAAGAGACAGGGTAAAACCTTGAGCATAAGATGGCTATAACTCATAAAAAAAAATATCTTAGTTTTATTTTTTTGGTACACAAATATATGAAACACGTGGAGTAATTAAATTCTTGCTACAAATTCTTATGTTATTTTTTTTTTACTCTTATATATTTTTTAAAGATTTAATGTTCTTTTATTTAATGGTAATAATGTAAAGAACGATTTCTATTTTTTAGAAAATCGATTTTCTTTTGTTTTTCCAAGATTTTATAACTTTTGTACGGGTAATATGGAGCACGTGTTTTTCACGTGACTAAAATATATTTATGTAATTAGTTCGCTGATTCGACCCATAAAGAGATTTTAATTTAAATAATTTAACATGAAAAGACCCTCAAACTCCCACACACACACACACAAACTAATATAACTTTATACATACTTATAACCGAAAATATATATGTACACAAAAAATGAAGAAAATTTTCATGAAATAATAATTTTCTCTACCACACCCTGCATTATTCATTTTTTGTTCCTTTTGTGTACCATTTTTTTTCCTCCATCCCATTCATTTTGCTTCAATTTTTTTTTTTTATATTATTTTTCGAGGAGGTTATTTATTGTTTCAAGGCAAGGAGAGAGCATATGTAGCAGAAAAAAATGAAAATTTATAATTTATTTTTATTATATAGAAAAAAAAATGGAAAAGAATGTATATTTATAAAAATAAAATTATAATTAATTTATAAATAAATGTATACATACACACACACACATACTTATAAATGCTTTGGTATGTTTCGGGTTCGTCTTAATATAAGACGCGCGCGTCAAACACCCCATCGAACACTAGACTTGTTATTATTATTATTATTAATTCGTAGATACTAAATAACACAAAAAAATACCCTCTATAATATAGATTGGACCACAAGAGAATGTGGTAACTGAAGATGAGGCAAAAAAATAAAAATAATAACAACATTGTACCGTATTTTTATAAAATTTGTGGTTAGTGGTGTAATTAATTATTTTAATACAAAAAAGTATAAAAACCAAAATTAACTGCTTTGAAAAATTAATTAAAACTTTAAAACAAAGAAAAGTTATTTTTATGTTATAATTATAATATGTGATTGGACTTTAGCCATAATGCCGCCAAACACAAGATTCCTCTGACTAATATCTCTCTATCCACCAATTTGCACGAAAATTGAAAAAAAAAAAACAAAAAAAAATTATAAATTCTCTTACATATTCCAAAGAAAATTTGAAATTTAAATTGGTGAACGTGAATTGAAAATATAATACAATATTTATTTGTAAAAATAACAACAATTTTTAATTTTATTTCTTTTCATATTTTTCCAACATTTTCATCATCAACCAACCAAAACATATACATATAACTTGGAAAATGTATACATGATGATTTTAAACACAAATTTTCCATAAATAGAAGGTAAGTTTTATTTATATTTTTTACTACATACATATCCGACCGAACCCTTGCTGATTTTCCACAGCATTGTAATAATATATTACATTCACATAATAGAAATAATTATTTATTTAACAAACAAAAAAAAAAATATAATTAAAATTATTATTATATAGCCGTTAGGGAACAAGATACGCTAATAAAAGATTATTATTTATTTTAAATTAATTGTTTTAAATTTTTCTTTTCTTATGTATAAAACATAAATAAAATAATGTGTATAGTTGGCAAAAAAAACAAAATGATAAAATCGCACAACGATATTAGATTTCATAACTTTTGGTGCATTTACAATAACCAACTGCCCACCCACTTTACACACTAATAATAATATAAATAATCTTGACCATATCATCACCACTAAATAGTATGCAGTTGCAAATTAACAATTTTCATGCCATTTTTGTAAAAATGTAATTTTCAAATTTCTCTTTTTTTTTTTTGTTCCGTCAGTCTGTCTAAATTTATTTATGTTCTATTAAAATACAAAAAAAAAATATGTAATATATATTGTATGCAATTTTTTAATTATCTATAAATTTATCAACAAAAAATAAAATTTCCTTTCTCTCTGTACACAAGTTAAAATAAAAATAAAAAAAAAGCTAATAAATTTTCTTAAGAAAATATAGTTTATAGTTTTCTAAGTTATAACACAAACAGAGCCGCGCGCATAATTTATTATTATTATTATTATTTTTTATTTTTAAGGAATTTCTCTTTTAATTGAAAACAAGTTTTATTTATATTTTATTTTTTTTTAATTAAAATTAACAATATTTTTATTTTGTAATATTTTTATAGAGTTTTCGTGGTCGTAAGGCGTTAAATTTTGGTGCTGTAGTATCACCAAGACCACAACAACAAACATCGGTAGCTAGTCCAGCACCAGCCACATTACCGCATCAATCACCGAATACAACGGTACCAACAACTACAATAGTGAATAATTTGGGTACTGGTGTGGGAGGTGGTAGTGGAGGAGTAGGTGTTGGTGGAGGAGGTGGAGGAAATAATAATAGTACGAATGCAACAATAACTCCTGCCCTACCAACCCAACAACAACAACAGCAACAACAGCATCAACAGCAACAGCAGCAGCAACAACAACAACAACAGCCGCAGCAGCAACAGCAACAACAACAGCCCCAACAGCTACAAGTGACCCCAGTATTAACAGCACAAACAATGAAAGATCAACCGCAACAACCAATGGTAAGTAGACAAGAATGAAAAACCTATATAAATAATATTACAAATACATATATAGAAAAGGCATATGTATAGAAAGATAGCTATCCCAATTTTTACATAAGTGGGTAAAAAAAAAAAAAAACGAAAATTAAATAAAAACTGGGTTCTTAATTTTTCTCAAAAAATGCGAAGCAAACGGAAAAAAACTTTCAATTTTTATATTTTTTTTTCTTGCTTTCTTAGTGTTTTCTTATACTTTTTCTTTTATTTTTTGTGTCAGTCAGACAAAACATACAACTTTTTTTTTTTTTTTGTATTTCCACTTCTTTAACTGCTTGCGCGCTGCTTGTATATTCATTTTATTTCTTGTGTTTATATGTACTATCTATCTATATATATGTATGTATACAACATACATATAAATATTTTTGTTCAATTTCAAGTTCAAAAAAAAAATATCAGAAAAGAATTTTTGTTTAAAAGACGATAATAAAGAAAAATAACATGAAAACCGGGTAGCAAAAAGAAGAAGAAAGAATCAGAAACAAATAAAAGTTTTTTTTTGTGTTACTTCTCATATACTTTGCAAATATCATATTAAGGATAAACGAATTCCGTTTGTTTTTTGTTTCTTTATATTGAAATCATTTTAATAAAATTAAAAGTCATTATGACTAATAATTATAATATTTCTAGCTAGGTAAATAGAGTTATGCCTTTTGTAATAATCTTGTTGAAACTACCTCCTTAATTTAATATTGTGTGTCTATTAAAATTAATTATACTTTTGTTTTGGTTTTGAGATTTGATACACCCAGTTCTAATTCATTACAAATGTTTGTCAAACAACTTTAGAATTTTATGCACATGTGTGAAAAATACTTTGTCGCACCATAATCGAATAATGACCAACACCAAATGTGTTTCAAATTAAAATGTATGTGCAGTATAAGATAAATCAGGATTTCTTGAAATTTCATGGTCTTAAAAAATTCTAAGACTTATACACCTTTTCACTTTTACGTCCTTTCCTTCATGAAACATAAAGATCGATAAGGGAGGTCTTTGAATTTTTGTTGTGTTGAGTGTAGGTTTTGACATAGACAAAATTTAAAAAAAAAAAATTTTAATAATTTAATTTCATAAATTTAATTTTTTATTGATTAGTTTCGCCTAATTCAGAAATGAAATTGTTAATACAGAATTAAAAAACTATTTTCAAAATTTTGATTCGAATTTTGAAATTTTATTATTCTGAATATGGAATATTTAAAAATGTCTGATTTTCGAATTTAGTTCAATCTTTAAACTTAAGCTTCGTAAATCTTAACATTGAAATTTATTTTGAAAAATTTAATTTTATGTTTTCAAATTTTTCTGCTCAAAACCATATCATAAAAAATTCAACCACATCGGGTTGATCCATCTTTATTTTGAAAAACGGATTTTTTTTCTAAGACGGTTTACTTAAAAATATTTCGTCTAACAACAATTTATATAAAAATAATTTGTCTAAAAACAATTCGTCTAAAGCAATTTAACTAAAAACAATTTGTCTAAAATAATTGGTCTAAAGCAATTTAACTAAAAACAATTAGTCTAAAAACAATTCATCTAAAAACAATTTGTCTAAAAACAATTGGTCTAAAGCAATTTATCTACAAACTATTCACCTAAAAAAAACTCATCTAAAAAAATGCATCTAAAAACAATTCGTCTAAAGCAATTTAACTAAAAGCAATTTGTTTAAAAACAATTTGTCTAACAACAATTTATATAAAAACAATATACCTAAAAACGATTCATCTAAAAACAACTTGTCTAAAAACAATTCGTCTAAATCAATTTTTCTAAAAACAATTCATTTAAACAATTTGTCTAACAACAATTCGTGTAAAGCTATTTAACTAAAAACAATTCATCTAAACACAATTTATCTAAAAACAATTCGCCTAAAACAATTTAACTAAAAGCGATTTGTCTAAAACAATTCGTCTAAAGCAATTTAATTAAAATCAATTTACCTAAAACAATTCATCTAAAAGCAATATGTCTAAAATAATTCGTCTAAAGCAATTTATCTACAAACAATTCATCTAAACCCAATTTTGTCTAACAACAATTTATCTAAAACAATTTGTCTAACAACAATTTATATAAAAACAATTTATCTAAAAAAATTCATCTAAAAACAATTTGTCTAAAAACAATTTGTCTAAAGCAATTTATCTAAAAAAAATTCTAAAAACAATTTGTCTAAAAACAATTCGTCTAAAGCAATTTAACTAAAAACAATTTAACTAGAAATAATTTGTCTAAAAACCGTTCGTCTAAAGTAATTTAACTAAAAACAATTCATCCAAACCCAATTTATCTGTAAAATGATTCATCTAAAACAATTTAGCTAAAAACAATTCATCTAAAAACAACTTGTCTAAAAACAATTCGTCTAAAGCAATTTATCTAAAAACAATTCATTTAAACAATTTGTCTAAAAACAATTCGCCTAAAACAATTTAACTAAACGCGATTTGTCTAAAAACAATTCGTCTAAAGCAATTTAATTAAAATCAATTTACCTAAAACAATTCATCTAAAAACATTATGTCTAAAAATAATTCGTCTAAAGCAATTTATCTAAAAACAATTCATCTAAACCCAATTTATGTAAAAACAATTCATCTAAAACAATTTAACTAAAAACAATTTGTCTAACAAAAATTTATATAAAAACAATTTACCTAAAAAAATTCATCTAAAAACAATTTGTCTAAAAACAATTCGTCTAAAGTAATTTATCTAAAAAAAATTCGTCTAAAAACAATTTGTCTAAAAACAATTGGTCTAAAGCAATTTAACTTAAAATAATTTAACTAAAAATATTTTGTCTAAAAACAGTTCGTCTAAAGCAATTTAACTAAAACCAATTTACCTAAAAACAATTCATCTAAAAACGATTTATCTATAAACAATTTGCCTTAAAACAAAATCAATTAACCTAAAAACAATTTGCCTAAAAATAATTCTTGAGATGAATTCGTCTAAAACAATTCGTCTCAATTTATTTAAAATTATTTTATTAAAAATAATTATCGACGTAAACTTGGCCATTCCAAAAAAAGGTTTTTAGAAATGTGTCCTCACTAAATTTTATCAGTAGCTGTTTCCCAGTCGACTAACCGCTAATTCGCGCTAGTAGCAAGGGTTTTGTCTTTGCTATGTACAACTGGAAAACACAAAATAGAAAACATAACCTAAAATTATTTTTTTTCTTTGATTTTAAGTTGATGCATACAAGACGAGGCTTTTATTGTGGATTTTCTTAAACAGTTTTAATGATTATTTAAGTTATTTCTGTTTGTTTAAATAATCTAAACTCTGAAATTAAATAAATTTCTTAAGCAAAACATGTCCGGTTCTACATTTATCAGCCCTTACGGCAAAATTTAGCGCAATTAGACGAATCGTTCTAAGATGAATTGTTTTACAAAAATTGGTTTTAATTAATGTAATGTGATTATGTAAGCATTACTTACGAGTTTTGAGTTTTTCGAAATTGCGACAATACGCGATTATGTGAAACATTACTAGTTATCGTAATTGCGGCTTGTTGTTGTTTTACTCATCAACTTTTGAAGTACGACAGACAACTCGTAAATAATGATTAAAAAAATTATGTTTAAAGAAAATTGGTCAACGTTATTTCGAGTTCTCGAAACTCGTAACTCGTAATACGGGAGATACATAATCGCACTCAAGGTGTTTTTAGACGAATTGTAAATTGTTTTAAGTAAAATATTTTAGATGAATTGTTTTTAGACAAATTATTTTTAGGTGGGTTGGTATCGTTATCCAAAATAAAAAAATCCCAAAAAAAACAAAAATCTCAAAAAATCAAGTTTTTTTAAAATAACAAATTTTTGAAATATTATTTTAATTCGTGTTATACCTTGGAGAATGGGGGCTGCCGCCCCCAAACCCCCGCCCTGACGATTTTTTGAAATTCTAATATTCATAGTGATTGAACAACTTTTGAAAAATTTGTATTTTTTAATAATAAGTCAAACACTAAACTAAAGAACTTTCCAAAGCCGCTTAGCATATATAGGTATGTACATTGGTTTTAGTCAAATTGTTTTAGGTAAATTGTTTTAAATGAATTGCTTTATACGAATTGGTTTTAGTTATGAATTGTTTTTAGATAAATTGATTTTAGGTAAATTGCTTTAGTAAAATTGGTTTAGATAAATTGTTTTAGACCAAAAGTCCGTGAATCCTTTATTTTTGGCATAATTGTCTAAATATTGACTTGATAGGTTGCCGATTTTCTTAAGTGAACAACTTTCCATTGGATTTACCTTTGCAAAGGTCCTAATGAAATGTTAACACTAGAACTATCAACGCGTCAAAATGACCGGTTATTTATTGAATATTTTTTTTTTTTATTATTATGTTAGTATTGTTTTGGAAATTTGGGGTTACACCCTTGGCAAAGACAAAGATTGTCAACAGCGGTTATGACTTAAGGCGTTAGGTACTCCTATAATATCTAAGGTTTTTGAAACAATTTTAAAAGACCAAATATAGACATTTGTTAATCACAATAATTTTGTTAATGTGCATCAATCAGGATTTCGTAATCATCACAACACTGCGACTGCTTTGGTTAATGTAATTGATGATCTTGCCCAGTCCTAAAATAAAAAAAAACGATTAGCTATTCTGTTTCTTCTAGACTTCAGTAATGTTTTTGACTGCCTCGACCATGTTTTACTTATTCAACAAAAACTGGGAAAACACCAAGTAAAATTTAATGGTAGTATTTTGGGACCTCTCCTGTTTAGTCTATATTTTAATGACCTGTTGAATATTATAAAATTACTTTATATTAGTGGGGAAACTAACCATATTCAGTCAATTTTCGAAAAATTGAATTAATATTTAGATAATATTCACGGTTGGTCTGCCAAAAATGGCATTTGCTTAAATACATACATATATCTGAGTGTAAAGCATTAATTTTATCAAAACACACGATATCAAATCCAACTAGTAAGTCAAATCAAGAAATTGCGAACTCAAAAAAGTAATCTTTGCTTTTTACAAGTTTACACGTCTACAAATGATACCACACGTCTACAAGTTATTATAGTTTAAAATTCCATGAGCGCATATGTTCCACTGAATTGAGAATCTATATAGTTAAATCTGTTATTCTTCCTCATAAGAATTATTGCGACGTATTTATTGAAATGCGATGCTGCGACTAAGCATACTGTGCAAGTTTCATTTAATAATGCTATCAGATCATGTCTCAGGTTTCGCCAAATCTATTCTTGGATATAATCAGTCCTTGACGCACCATCTAATTTCACCATCTAGAATGATGAGGAATGAAAGTCACGGTGATAAACTACAATACATCGCTATTACGCTGATAGTCACAGATTTGCTGTCAAAAAAAAAAAAAATCAAACTACACAGTATTTAGATTTTTACACTATCTTGTACATATGTACATGTCACCGCTTTGATCAAATAGGTGTAGTTTTCTCCATGCGTGAACATTCGTACATGGAGTGTAACCGAAACATGGCTTTAGTCAATCAGAAGATAACCATCGAACTGCCTGATGAGTGGGTATCACACATAAGAGAGTCGAGGAAAAAACCAAGACCTTTACATGTCAAACAATCACACGTAATTACTTCAAGTCTTGGACAAATTTTTTGAATCCTTTTTACTAAGAACAAATGCCCATTCCCCAGTAGGCCCATACGAGAATTCAGAGTTTTTACAAGCAAAGCTACAACAGACCGTTGCAGTCAATGGTTATAAACAGTTCTAAGCAACTAAAATTGTTCAGAAGAAGCAACTGCAATAAATTTGAGGTACTAAGACAGCCTTATACAAGAAAACTGACAATATTGGAAGCCAAATTCAAAGATATACAAGCACTGAAGAAATTTTGTTCAGAAGAAGCAAGATTTTTCTTTAATTCACTGCCCTATTCTAGAAATATAAAGGAATACTAATTTATGTATGAGACACTGTGGCCGGTCAGTACTTCTAGTGTTAACAAGTTTTTCATCAAAACTACAAAATTCGGTACTTATGGTACGTTTTTGCTGTCGCTGGTCTAGAAATTGCAAACTGATATATTTTGGGCATCAGTCATTATTTACCAGATATATTTTCAAAACACCTGAGGAAATGAGAGCTGAAGTCAAAAACACAAAAAATAAAAAGAAATATTATTTTCTCGATATAGAATTAAAGGAAACTCTTTGCTGCAATTGTGATTTTTCCTCTATTCTCTTTCGAGAAAATAATGCCAACTTTTATTATTTTGGCACCACTTGGCAACTGCAAAGTGTAAGGGAGAGCTTAAATAAAATATTGGCGAAATGATTCAAGCTTCCCAACATTATCAGGTGAAAGGTTTCACACATGGTAACCGATAAGAGTTAGTATTTTCTATGTAACAAATCGCTTCTTTATCGTTCCTCGCTTAAAAATCGATATCTCGGTACCTGTTATTTGCAAATTCTTGATTAATTATTTCTTCGCGTCTCGACAAAGTAATTAAGCTTAAATGGATGCTCTAAAAGACTAAACATAATTTTAGAGTTAGAATGATTTTCTAGAGTTACCATAGAACTTGTCTCGAACTTTTCAGAATTAACGTTTGATTCAGGCAGAGTGAACATTTTTCGCCATACAAAATGAAAACCTTCAATTTACCTGATTGATTTTTTAAATGTCATTTCAAATATTTTTAGTTTTGAAATTTTACAAAATTTCGATTTTGTCAAATTTGAAAAGAAGAATTTTTTAAATTAAATTGGACGTACATTTTCAATTTAAATTCAACATTTTTCTGTTTTGCTCGAACATATTTCATTCAACTTTAGGTAATTTAGTTTTGATTTTAAATTTTCTGCAAAACATTTTAAACTTTTTGTAAATAAAATTACCCCTCCTTTTGCAATTAGAATTAGACACAAATTTTAATATGTTGAAATGAAGAAATTTATATCTCATAATTCCAATTAGGAAGAAGGAGAGCAAAGTTTTTAAATTAATTTTCTTTTGCTAAATTTGTGTAATAGATTTTTATAAACTCATGTAAAATTTAAAAAATTTAATTTTTAATTTGAAATTACAATGGGGAATTTAAACATTTCTGATTTTCGAATTTATTTTAATCTTTAAAATCAATTTCCGTAAATCTCGGAATTGGAAATCATTTTGAAAAATTTAATTTTTTGTTTCTAATTCTAACCACTTTTATTGATTCATCTTTATTTTTGCCATTATTGTCTAAATATTGAAACTTGATAGATTGCCGATTTTCTTTGCTGGTAATTGTTTTCTGGCTTGGTACTGTAACTTTGTAAAGGTCCTGCTAAAATACCAAATTAGCAAGTTTTACATCAAAACTACAAGTTCGGCACATGTGCTATACTTTGTTATTGCTAGTCTAGAAATTGCAACCTTGCATATTTTGAACATCACTCCTTATTTACTAGATATTTTTTCAAAATATCTGAGCAATTCAGCTGATCAATATACATAGTTGAAGTTAAAAACGCAAAAAGATAAAAAGAAATTCCCGATTAATTTTCTCATTGCTTGGTTTTGGTTCTCATTCAACAATATAACGCAAACTTTTAGTATTTTCGTACCACTTGGCAACTGGAAAGTACTTCAGCTGTTATTTTTGAAAGTGGTATAAGCCCATTTTTCAAAAAAATTAAGGTATAGATAACCATAGACCAATGTCCGTATAATCTTTCTAACGGTAAACAATTTATAGTTAGAATAAAAAAATGAATCCCTATTACTTGTGCAATAATTAAGAAAATTCAAAATCCCGTATATTTTTGCATTTATTGTTTCTCTATTCTTTCATTACCTCGTTTCAACAAAATATGGACTTATACCACTTTTATAAAAAACGGCTCATATTATAATGTGAAAGGTCTGAAAAGTAGTTTGGAAATCCAAGCTTAAATAGCCTACGGCCAAAAATAATTTTAGAGTTAGAAATAGTTTGCTAAAGTTACTATAGAACCTGTCTCGCACTTTGCAGAATTAAAATTTGACTCCGGTAGAGTGAATGTTAGTGAACAAATTGAAAACCTTCCATTTGAGACAAGGACCGGACACCAAACTTTAATTGATTGATTTTTTATAAGAAATTGTAATTACTCTTAACAAATTTTAAAAATAATTTGGTTTCAAATATTCCAATTTTTTTTTTTGATTGAAAGTTGAAAATCCTAAACGTTTTCCAGCGTTTAAAGACGGCAGAAAATGGAAAAATCATATTGGAATTAAGGATTTTAGGGGATTACATTTTAAAATCCAGTAAGTTTAAATTTAGAATATCAGAAATTCTGAAAATTATGAACTAGTCTGGGTAAGTAGATATTTCAGAAATTGGTTTATCTAATTAAAATTTTAGAAACTATAGGTAATTTAGTAAATAGATAGTAGCATATGTAGCAGTTTTATTAATCCATAAAGAGCGTTGTGCGGTCCGTGGGACCGCTCTACTTTTAAAAAAGCAAAAATTATCCCCACTCTGTTTAATTTTTTTCTGAAATTTTTAGTATCTTCCTAATCGAAATTTTTAGTTTCGTTCCAATTGAATGAAAAATAATTAATATAAAATTGCGGTCCGTTGGAACACACAACTCTTTCCATGTAACTTTTTTCACGACGCACTTTATGGGTTAAACTTTTTTTAAGGGCTAAAGTAAATTTAGGTAATTAAGAATTAAGGTATTTTATAGAATTAGTTGTTTATGTGGCAAAACCAGTAAATTTAGGATTTTAGAAATTTAGGAAATTAGGAGGAGGCTTAATTTAGACAAAATCGTGTTTCACGTTATTACAACATTTAGCCAAAAAGGGAACCCATATCGTCGCTTAAAAAATAAAAATAAAACGAAACTTTTAAATCAAATTGGACGCAAATTTTCAATTTAAATTCAACATTTTTTATTTTGTTTGAACGTATTTTCATACAACTTTAGATGATTTCCCGAGTAACCACGTGTCACAAAAAAGCGACAAAAATTTCACATAAAATGGTGATTGGTGGACAAAAATGTGACAAAAAGTTGTCACAATATGGATGAAAAATGGTTGATGGGGTTGACGCCGATTGTCACGCGTAAACGAATATTTTGTAAATCAAATTTGTCGGTTTTTGGTGTAATATTTTTGAAATATTTGTTGAAAATTTAGTCACAAATTCGACAGTTTTTTTATGGTAATAAAGTCAAATATTTCTCGATATTTTCTGAATAATTGGTGGTTTAACTGTGATGGTGACTTTTTAGGACCCTACTTAAATAATTTTGTAAAATATACTCCATAGTCCATTGTATGGTTTATTTGTTTATTTGATATATTTATTTTAAAAAAAATATCTACCAAAAATATAGTAGAAATATCAAAATCCCCCCCCCCCCCCCCCCCCGTACTTTAACCCGAGCCGAGAGTCAATACAAAATGTCTCGACTCTAAAAAATGAAAACTTTCCTTGAGTTTTCTATGTGGTAGTTTGGCTTCGTACAGATAAGCTCGCCCAAACAAAAACTTCGGTCTACTCATCAGGTACTCAGGTAGCTACGACCAAACACAAACTACAAAAATAAAATTCCAACTTCATACATTAATAAGTATGAGGAAAGAACATAGTGACTTAGCGAATTATAAATTCACCAAATCAAAAATGATCAAAATCTTTTTTTTGGGCACTGAAATGAACATATATTTTCTCACAAAATACCCGCATAAATATGTTCCAAATTGTCAACTTTTTTTGTGGCAAGAAGGAACTTACATTCTGTGACAAATTGTTCTAAAATTTTGTGATCACCATTTTTGGTTACTCGGGTTTTGACGTTCATATGTTCATATCTTTGGTATGAGGTGGCACAGATACAATTTTATTTGTATTATTACAGGCCTTTATTAAATATTTTTTAAAAAAAATTTAATTGAAATGTATTCACTTTATCTCATTTTAAACTATGCCGGTATTTTTTTTTGTGAAAATCGAGTGAAAAATTAAAAAATAAGGAGAAGACAAATTCGTAATCTTTAGGTTTAATCTTGTGCCGTTTGAGTTTTTTCTGTGGTTCATTTTTATTAAAATTAAGTTATTTTCAAATCGTTTTAACAGTCAACATATTTTAGCTGTCAAATTATCGATTTATTAATTAAGGTGATTTTATATCGACTCGCATTTATTCTGTACTGCAAATAACATTATTTTATGGCACAGCAAGGAACTTAATCGAGAGATCTTAATGTTGAAAAATATTTTGTTTTAAGTCCCAGACCAAATGATTCAAGTTTTTTGTTTTTTACATTTCGTGTAATTAAAATTACAAAATGTTTAAAACTTTTTAAATTTTGTTGATAATAAATCAAACGTATCTAATTTTATTTGAAAGGGTTTGTTGAATTTTATTACAAAATTTTGTCCAATTCTATTTGCAAAAACTGTCCAAAATCTTATAATATTGTAAAATGAGCAAAATAAAGTTCATAAAATTTAAATTAAAAATTTTATCCATTTTAATTAATTAAAGTTCAATATGTTTTATGAAATGAGTAAAAATATGTTGTTTATTCATTATTTGGAAATAAACCTCATGATCTCGTTAGCTTGCATTTTAACCAGTAACCAGTGTTCTTTGGGAGGTATAGATACATAATTTGGCAACGCGCTTTAAAATTCGTTTGTTTAGCTCTTTTTGAGTGTTTTCAACGCCACCTAAAAATCCTACTTTGGCCCAGTTTAGCAATGTGTTGCGTTTTTGTAAAAATACATTTTTTACACATTAAACATTTACTAAAATTATCGAACAACATTTCTGTTGACATATTTAATTATAAAATAAAAGCTGTGGTATGAAAAAATTAAGATAAAAATACCGGAAAGTTATTTTTTTTAGAAATCATGCACACAAATCGTTGAACTTTATAATGAAGAGATTTATATTTTTGTTTTTTAATTTCGAAATTTAAATATTAATTTTACAAATTAATATTTGTATATGAAGGTAAATAAAAATATCAGATTTCGGTTTATTCAGATATCGATTTTATTTTATTAGAAGAACATTTATTGGTATGTACTTGTTCGATTGCCAAATTATATGGTGGCCAAATTTAGCACCTAATTCTGATTTGTTGATTAAATGCAGCATCTATCTCCATTCTTCATCTCTACTTTATAGAAACTGTAAAATGAAATTTAATAAATAATTTATGTTCACAATTTGGTTTTCGTCAAGCTTATATTGAGGATTAAGCTTATGTATTTCCTTGCCAATATTGGCACTGAAATTTGCTCACATTTGACATATTTATTGGATGAAAATTGACACAGATAATAGGGCTTGCATCCCGGAAATTCTCGGGAGTTTAAGAAATTAAAAGTACTCCCGCTTCTCGGGAATGTTGTGAATATTTTCCGGGAATGCAAAATCTAATTTCAAGACTCCACTGTGCCATTTTTTAACTTCTTGGAATTAATCAGAAAGTCGCTAATGGTACCCATCAGAGCTATAAAAAATACAGACACATTATAAAGTTAGTTAGAGTGTAAAAAACTCCGCTGGAGTACTTTAGAGAGTACGTTGAAACGGTTCCTTAGTAAAAACAGCACTTCGCGAACTAAAAATATCGGGATGAGCGAATATTGAGCTGTGCCATCGATCTATAAAATGTTCTTTAAATATCCAAAGCCGTAGCGACTTCAGCATTATTGTTAAAAATTTAATAGAACGGGCAACTAACTATTATTGACCATAGACGTTAAAACTTCTTAAAGAAAAATTAGTCATTGGAAAAAATAAAAATGTTGCCTCGTTAATAAAATTCGTCCAAGGTCGAAAGTTGGGGACAAAAAAAATTGATGATGTGTTTGGAATGAGCTCATCTCCGAAATTGCCTGCTTATGCTAGGACTATTGAAGGCAAACAAAGAAATAGAATTCGGTCGCACTGTGTATGTAGAAGCTACGAATTTTTAATTTCATAAGTTGAACTTGATTTAATAACCCATTAAAAATTTGTGCTCAGATCAGTCAAAAAGATAATAAACGCTCAATACCAACGCACTACCTAATCAAGGTTTTTGAGAATAATAAAAATTTGAAAGCCCAGATTATGCGGTCAAATTAGCCGATTAATAGGAATATTAATTTTGAGCAAAATTAATTAAACTAAAGTTTACATTGAAAATAGTTATTTAGTTTAACAATGTAGTCTAGACGTAACTACCGCATTTTTGTCGTCCTTATCGTGTCCTAAGGCGACCTTTGGCTTAGCAACACCTGTTGTGATATTCTTAAATGATGTTAAGTGGGGTTTATCTGTCCAGCTGAGCCTAAAAAAAACGTGTATGCGTGTGTGGATTTTTAATTTACGAAATTGAGCTACTGTCTAAATTCTTAAGACAGCTTTAACCAGTTTAATATTCAATACAAAATTATGCAACTAGCAACTTTATGAGCTACATAGTTTTTTATTAAAAATTTCTTAGTACAAATAGAATTTTATTTGGTGTGAAAAATATCAAAATATAAAACTGAACAACATATTTATAAAATGAGCAACTTGTAAAAATTGCATTACTAAGTTACTTGCTCTCAATTATCAGCAATTTAGAACAAATTCACTTTAAATTAGAGTGATATAAATAGACAATTGTTTGGTGTTAAATACTTGGAACATTGCAGATTTCCGTTTAAACTACCTACTTATAAAAAAAATTTGAAAGTACGAACTGAGCAATATATTCGGAATGCGACCTCCTTTATAATTTTGAGTAACATTATAAATTTGGATGGTTTAATTTCAGTACATAACCTGAAAATTGTTCAACACAGTTAATTTTGTGTTCAACTTTGATTCAAACAAAACTTATTAAGCTAAAGATTGCATAATTTTTTTTACCAATTTTGGAAACTGAGCAAAGGTCGTTTAATCTCAATAAATGTTTCACACATAATAATTGAGCTGCCCTCGAACTTCTTGACATAACTTAGTAGAATTAAAAGTAAAAACAATGAGCTACTTTGATTTAATAATTCATTACTATTCAGAACGAGTTTACCACTTCTCTGCTTAAGCCTTGAGCAAAATTAGTTAGGATACAACAGTTTAAACCATTTTAAAAAATTAGCTGAAAAATAGGGTTCTAAATGGACAATTTATTTGTTTTAATAATTGTTTTTATTTGAAGTATGTAATTGCATTTTCACTGTGGATTTTTGGTGATCTACACTTTTCAGCCTATTAAAATAATTGAGCAACTATTTTTCTTGATGTCGCCATTTTAAATATTTTAATATGTATATATCAAGATTAATAAAAGTGAGCAATTAAATGTATGATTGATTTGTTGCTCATTATATAGCAATATAGGGTCAAATACTTAAATTATTCTGTTTTCATGATTTCTGGTTCTGAATAAAATACAAATATCAGTTGAACAATTTAAAATTAGATAACCACAAAGTCCCGAGACCTAAATTAAGTAAGGGCCTATCTTTTCAGTTACAAACTAAATTAGCACAATTACAATACAGCGCACCCAGTTTCAAGACTTTTTTCTAGATCCAAAATTAATTTAATCTCGAAAGAACTCGATTTTTATATCGGCTATTCGATGATGCAGACCTCCACCGAAAATGAGAGAAATTTTCCATTAGCGGGTGAGTTCCTAACGAAAATTAAATCGTCGTTGGGCGCATTCAGCTCCGCCAACTGTTGGCAATATGTTGAGTAAAATCAATGCGAATCCCGGCATTGATTTTACTCATCATATTCGCGGATCCCGGGAAATCCCGGGATTCACAAAATCACAATCCCATTTCCCGGGAATGCAAAAGGTCCGGGAACGGGCAAACCCTAACAGATACGTATTTTTTTAAGAATGTGCTCCAATTTTTAAACTCGTTTTGCAATGGTGTCCTTTCGTTTAGTTTTTTACACCGTAAGTGATTATTCGGCATCCAAAATAATTTTTGCACTAGCGTTAGTATTTCAAAGTTTAAAAAATGTAATCATTTTTAGGAAACTTAGATGGAATAAAAATGTATTTTTTATGAAAATTGCATTAACAATGCAAAAAATACCTAGTATATTTCTAGATACAGAAATACACAAAAAGAGGCTAAGAACAGGTATTTTAATACTATTTTTAAAGCGGTATAACACCTAACCAGCTTGCGCCTGGCCAAATTGTGATTCTCGACCTCCCATTTTTAAAAACCTATTTAAAAGACATTTCGCAAAATCAATGTTTTTGCTGAGTATTGTATACAGCAAACAAATTTGCATTTTATCCATCTACCTTGATTATTCTCATTATTCTTCTAAGAAAATTTTCATTTGAGTGTACATTTTAGGAATTTCTTCAGGATTTACTAAATTTTATCTTTTTTATATAAAACGGTTTTAGCGTTATTAGATAATATTCCCCATAACGGAATCCCCCCAGAAATTAAAAGAGAAAATTTAATGTAAACTCTACATTGGAAAACATTGGGAAACAAATGGTATAAATATAATTTTTGTCATCCAGTGAAATTCTGTAAATGATATGACTGATCAACAGTAAACTTTTACAAGTTCTTTACAAACAAAGAGTCTGGAGTCGTATTTTTCGATGACTGAATGAATGAATTTAGGAAAATTCTCTAAAAGTAAAAATTTTCATAAAATAGGTCTTGATAGTACGGGCATTACATTATTTTAGCAATTTTAGCTATCTAACAAAATCCCATGTTTATCTAAAAACAGTAGCGAAAGTAGAGCAAGATGTGGCAGAAACAAAAAATATTTAAAGAAACTGTTCAAAAACTTAATCCAAAATACATTACAGAAGCGAACCTTGACTAATATTAAAATAAAAAATTAATATTGAATAAACTTTCATGCGTTGTATTTATTGATTTTTGAAATAATTAATGAAAGCAATGCGACACGTTATATGGAAACTACCCCAAAGTAGGAGACATATTTTAATTTTTAGCCGTAGTTACGTTGACGTTTTCTGGGTTTGATTGAATCTGAAATTCTGTTAATAAATCGTCTGATTTAGTCGTTGTGATAACCAATTTAAACGTGTCAAATATTTGTCATGCATGTAATCGAGTGTCACAAGAAATCGGTTAAGGTCAAGGTTTACATGATTCTGTTCCGGCCTTTAAATTCAATATGTCAAAACGTTTGAAAAACCGTAAACACTGGCATACTTGTTGTTTATGGTGGGATTAGTTGGTGTCGTGGTATTGGAGAGCGATTTCTGTAAACTTGATATCGAATTATATTTTCTAGGGATGGTCGGATCAAAAACTTTGCTTTGATAGAGGTCGTCGTTTTCGTTTAACCAATGATACCCGGTTTCACAAAAAAATAACTAATCGCCAGTTAAATAATATTTGCTGTATTTCTTCTTTTATGAAAGGTTGCTGTTTTCATAAAACAAATTCAATGCATGGTGATTATATTTTTTGTACATGGAAATATTTAGGCTTGAGCTAAATATTTAGCCGGGCGAAATTGGACAGTCAAATATTTAGCTGTATAGTTAAAATGTTCATGTAAAAAAGAAATAAAAGTATAGCTACATAGCATTGAATTCGTATTATGAAACAATCGGAATTTCATAAATATTATTTAACTGGAGAACGGATATTTTTTTGTGCAACCGGGCAAGAGTCAATTGACAAACCATCCACCATTGATGTCATGAAAATCGCACTGCAGCTTCTCTTCGAAAACCTTGTTGGTACTGGTATTATTGCTTTGAAGTGTTTGCGAAGGCTTTTAGTAAAATCGAATTATATTGAGTTGTCTGTATGTAAGAAATCACTGGATAATCTTAACTTTTCACCAATAACCAGAGCTTGTTTTGTAATTCCTTTGTCTGCCATTGCTCGATTAGCCTTAGGATTGTATGCTGTGGTGCTTCCGTTTAATTACCCCTGGCAATGAAATGAATTCGTTGGATAGCGGGGACTCAAATTGTGACCCTTAGTCCGTTACGACAAATGATGGAAGGCCATAACGAAAACTTCAATCTCGATAAATAACAAACAATACTGCGTCTGCTTTGATGTCGGGGCACGAATTGCTTCTACCGGCGGTCCCTGTGATATCCATATAAAATTCGTTGAACCTGGCTGGTGCTTTCATAGTTCTCAATGGTTTTTGAGCATATGGCGGGGTATTTTTGGTTTTTGGCAGGATAGGCGGGCTGTGATCCAAGCTTAATCTCATTTGCTGCTTTCCAGGAAAATTGGCAAAAGCTATGACAAAAGGTCGATAGGTCGCAGTAAATTTGTATATCGCTTCGATTGTTGGCCGGAGACAATTTTTTGACAAATTAGGATTTTTTTATGTAAGAAAGAGATGGAAAATAAGTTCCTCGATAGGTTATTTATTTGAATAAGTTATGTTCCACAAATACGTATTCATTTGGAAAAATGCCTTAATAGCTTTTCTGTAAATTTTATTTTTTTTTAAATGTTCGCAAATTATATTTTCTACTGGTCTACGGAACCTATTACTTCCGGTTGACCGATTTTCACTAAAAATTCACTGGGACCTTCCAGTGATGTAGTGACGGTACAGATAATCAAACAGAAATACCGACAGACACCAATTCGAAACTTAAATTTTCCTATCGTAAAAGAGTGTACAAATTGAGGTCTGGCCAACACAAAACTTTCTTTTACGAACGTACTTCTGATCTACGGGATGGCTGATTTTACTGGAGTTGCCACTTCCTGATGACCAATTTTCACTGAAATTCTCTGGAAACTACCAATTTATGGAAAAAGTTTAAATATTAAGTTTTAGTCCAATTGGTTAAACCATCTGAACTCAGGGGACCCCAAAACGGGTAAACCCCAAAAATCTCAAGATCGAAAATGTTCGTGATTGTTAAATTTTACTTTACTACAGTCATGGTGCAATTGGACATACAAATAGCAAAACATGTAGGGCAAGCCATTTTATCTCAAGGGGGTTAAACATCATCACTTACGATGTTATTATTTAGTACCTGCATTTCGCGGAGTAAATTCAATTGTTTTTGATTGCCCCTTCGCTGTCCCGAATAATATTTGCATCTTTGAAAAACAAGATGATATGAGATTGTTCAAATGTCCTTGTCCGATGGCTTCATTACTAGGTCACACACATCTTTGATGATTCCTGGATCTTGCTTTGCCGAGCCTATCAAGAATTTTGTGTGGTCGATTGTTTCTAAGGATGTAAGATAATGTAACAATTCCGAGTCGTCCTTGTCGAATTGATGAATCTTTACGGTTGTTAAGCCCATTTTATTGTCCAGGCATGGATTGTTCTTTTGTCGGTTTACCATTACGATCTGTTCTTTTGAAATAAGGTTTTTAATGCGGAATGTATCGGAGTTAGACTGCCAATATATACTCAAAATTTTGATATATTCGTATTTGCCCAAGTTGCTCACGATCATCGGGCATATCAGCAAAAAGAGATGAATCATTTGAACACTATTTTCGAAGTGACATTCTGGGAGACTGAAAAATGAACCAAACGTTCTCCTTAATCGCGATAACTTCTTCGCGAATTTTAGAATCAAACCGCCAATAAATTTATTAAAATCTTCTATCATCTGGGAGAATAATACGAAATAAAATTGTAAAAACTTCATTTTGAATAACAGAACCACCGAATATTAGAATTTGATTTAGAGACATGCTGGGGCTAGTTTTAGCTGAGCCATCAAATATGCTTCTCAATTTGGTCGATGTCGAGTGAAGTTTAAAGACACAGTGGTGCGAAAGATAAAATGATTGAATCAAACGCATCGGCTGGTCGATGCGATCGAGTGAAAAGCATTATAAGATTCACATAGCTCAGGGTCGCGATTTAATTTTGTGTCAAGATTGAAGAACCGTCTGCGCGCATGAATGGATGAATTACCTACTTATGGTCGCTGGTATTCTAAAGAATTGGTAGATTGTTGCCGAATTTAATTTTACCAACAGACTGTACCTCGAAACAGTTCTGCGCCAATGAGCAGATTAATCTATTGAGGTGCAGAATAATTGCTGACTCGAGATCGAATTCAATGGAGGCAGAGGTCTACTCCATGATTGACGAGCCGCTAATACCACAAATTTGAGTCGGAGATTTTATTGCTGTGTAGTGCTTTGTAATATTATTAAGTTAAGGTTAATGCAGTGCCGAATTTATTATCGGTGTTTTTTCTAATGTGGAGATGTCTGTGATGCCAACCATTGCACATACGACATCGATATTCCACAGGACAATTATTTGAAACAAAAATTCCTTTAATGAGCTTTATTATTATTCGTTTTGTAATCCAATAAAACGAAATTAAAAAAATTTCAAAAATTTGAGTTAAGTGGTTTAGCTTCTGATACGTCCAATTGCCAATTCGATGGAAGCGGGTTTGAAAATATTTTGCATTTTTTGAAACGCTTTTGTCGAAAGACCAAGAAATTGAAAGTAGTGCATAATCTAACTGTTCGATTGCAATTGACGAACGAATAGATTCCAAAAGCATGAAAGGTTTGTCGAACACGACTAACATGCTGTTTAGTAGTGATTGGTGCCCTAGTTGCATGGTGATGAGGTGTTCGAGTAGTTCGAAAAGTTTGAGTTGTTTTTGAAAATATACTTTCTCAATCGGTTTGACCCTGAACAATGGTTTGTTGTTGATAATTCTCTTGCTTGTTCATAATTTGCAGCAAGGAATTCGAGATTCTAAAATGGTTTAGCATCACGATCCTTACAACAACTTTTGAGATATTGGAATTTGGTATTCATTCAACCGAGGATTTTTATGAATGTGGGTATCAAAGGATTCGATAAAACTGCAAAATTTAGTCGCCTCACCAGAAAACACTTTGACAGTTAGTTCAGGACATTTAGGGTGAAAGGCAACATCTTGAATTGTCTTGAGGGATGCTTTTTTAGATGAGTTCTTTAATTCTTCCGATTTGTCTTCTAATAAACCTGATGCTCCAGAAATTGGGCATACTACGACACTAGATTGCCGTGACGCAATCATAATTGAGAGGCAGTAGCGGTTACAATATCATTAGTAACAAAAGTCTCGAGTTCTTCAAGAAAATTTACAAATAATACTATATAAATTGTATTCATGCTATATACAGCTTCCTTCGCATAGCGTCTGTTGTCTTCCTACTGAAGTACATGACTGGGTGGTATTCCCATCCTCTTGTTTCTGTACCAAAACCGCCCCATATCCCGAGCTTGATGCATCTGTATGCAACTGTATCTCACGCTGTGACGAGAATATACTTAGAATAGGTTTACCTATCAATACTTCCCTTAGTTTGTTGAATGCCCTAATATGCCTTCCCGAAAAACAAACTCCACCTCCGGTTTCAATAATACGTACAACGGAGAAGCAATTACGACGAATCTCTTTATAAATTTCCTAAAGTAGCTTACGAGCCTAATGAACCGCTGTTAGGCTCTTACATATGTAGGTATAGGATACTTCGCTATACTTTCAACATGCCTATCTGCCATCGTAATCCCCGAAAATCTAATATGATACCCCAGATAATCCACCTGTGTTTTAATAAAATGACACTTCCCGATGTGCAATTTAATGTCGTTTCTTGCTGAGACTCTAAACAATTCCTTTAATACGTCTAATTGTTTTTCTATACCTACTGTTGCCACCAAATATCATCTATAAAAACTATAATTCTATTGTCCTTCATTAACTGATCTACCACGAGGTGTATGTATTTCACAAAATACGCCGGAGAGTTAGTGCATCCAAATGGTAACTTATTAAACTCGAACTGCCCGTGGACCATGTCACAAATGCTGTAAATTTCTTGGACTCTTCTTTTAATGCTACATGATAGAACCCATTTCGCAAATCTACTGTCGAAAAATATCTTTTCCCATTTAACCGTTGGACCACATCCTCTATCACTGGAGTAGGGTAATATATATTACGATTTTATTTAACGGCCTATAATTGATACACATCCTATAACTAGAATCATTCTTTCTAGCCAGAACCACTTTACAAGTATATGCTGACTCACTTGGTCTAATTACTACTACTCTTAACATTTCATCCGTCAATTTTTTTAACTCCTGACGTTCAAATAAACTTAAACGTTTTGAACGTGCTGTCACTATCTTGTTTTCCCTCAATCTTATTTCCGCCTAGTATTGCACTCTTTCTCCGACATCTTATGTCTAGATGAAAATTTTCATATATATATAGTATGCCTTTAACGTGATTAGTATATTTTCCAGTCTCTTTCGTATCTCCTATATCCAGTGTCACTTCATTTATAACCAACAACTGGGACTCTGTGTTTGTCACTTCTCTCATCATGTCAGTGTCGAATTTATTTGGTTCCTTTATTCAGACAACATTTATCCCATTAAGATTTAAGAAATCCCTTCCCAAAATAATATTGACTTCCACTGTGCTATTGGACACTATTCTAACACTGACTTTATACACATTATTATTAATTATAATTCTACTTTCTAAACTGCCTAAAATAACTAATGAACTTCCATTTATGCCAACAATACTATCCATTTCTATTCCCCCTCCTGGGCATTACCAACCAAACTTTCCTTCACAATACTCACGTTACTGCCTGAGTCCACCAACACTCGTTCTTGAACTGCTTTGTCCCCAATAACTGCCATCACCTTCACTTGTCCTTCTCCATCAATCATCAACTCGTGTCCATCAGTTCGGTTTACTTCCTTCGTCTCTTCTAGGCTTACTACTACCGTCGTGTGGTTTCATTCTTTCTACCCGATTATTTTGACTGTTCCCATTCTTTGTATTATCTCCCTCCTGTCCGTGCATCCTAATGCGCCACTCTATATGTTGACATTCGGATTGACTTTAACGTCGAACTTAATTTATATTCGTTCAATCCTTTATTTATATAACACTTTTGTCTTCCAGTCGTCTTCTCCCGATTTGACATATTTCGAAAAAATACTCCATCAATCCTTGTTTTCTCATACGCTCATGAATTTCTGGTTGAGTACATCGGCTTGGAAAATCTCGTCTGAGCATAACAGTAAATCGATACTACAGTATCGTTCGGTTCATCACTGAATCATACTTATAGCGCGTATGGCTGCATTTTACTTTTCACCGCTAGTATCACCAATCTTTCGTCTAAATCATGTACTTCCATCAGTACATCTACATTATCCACCCACTGGTCAGAATTCAACCCACCAATATCGGTAGGGTCAAACCACTATATACATCATATTCACCAATTTCGTTCTCGTCCACCTTCTCCCCATGTTCACTTCCGATTTTTACGTGGTCCGCTGTTTTTTATCATCCATTTGGGTGTTACCGTATTCTTTCAATTTATTCACTTGCTGATCATTTTTCCTTTCAACGTATCTTTCAACAACCGATTAATCAGATATTTTTTATTTTCAGTAGTATCCATTGAAATATTTTTACCCCTCATGGATTCTAATCTTTGATTATTTTTACCATCCACCTTTATTATATCCTTTAACTGCCTTATCCCACTTCTGAAGGTAAAAGATGATTTTCTTTACGTAATAAAACACTTTAATCACCTTAATTCTTCTTTTTATTTAATTAAATAATCCTTCACCGACAATGGTTTTCCCTTGTACAACCCTACTTGTCAAAATTTTTTACGTACTCACACATGTCGCTTTTTCTTACACTAGAACTACCTCTCTTCCATTATATTTTACTGCATTCTCATGTATGAACATTTTCTCTTCCACTTTACATCTAATTAATATTATCTTACAATTTTTTGAAATATTACGTTACGGTTTTGATTGTTGATAGAAATTATCTTGCAGTCAGATTTTAATATACAGGAGGTATCAAACACTATGTTTTACTCAGATAAAAACTTTGAGAACGTTGAATTCAAGGTATTTTAAACAACTGAAAGCTCAGAATGTCGCCCGGTCGGTTAATTGTCTGCAGAAGATTAACGAAAAATTTGGCACTTTGTGGATTACGAATTTGTGTTAAATTGTTAATTGTTTCGTCAATTTTGCCAACCTTCCATAAACATTAGCGGATTAGAATCTGGTATAAAGGATCTCGCAGTTGTTGCGATTTAAAATCAATATCTTCACACTCGACACGAAATTTTTGTTTTTGTGGTTTTTCGGGATATTTAATTTAGTTACTACCTTTTTCTAACAGAGCCAATTAGCAGCTAATTAGGTTTTAAGCTTTCGGTAAAAATACGAAAGATTTCATTTTCAAAATGAAATCGTTAAAATTCAGAATCAAAAAACTTTCGTAGTAGGCGTTTTCGAAGGTATTGTGAGAGCTTAGGCTCCATACCCTAAAACAAAGTAACAACTAAAGAAAATTACTTGCCCAAGAAGTTGTTTCACCCTCTCTCCTCCACTTCTCCCCAACTCCCATTCTGGAATAATAAAGCATTATTAAATAACAACAACAACAAAACTAACAAAAGGATATAATTCGTACAATATTATACATAAATTTATAAAGCTCAACAGGTTGATGATAGATATTCGATTCGATTGGATATAAAAATAAAAAAAATAAAAAATACAAAATCATATTTGGTGGTTTTGATTGAGTGATTTAATTTATTAATATGCACCCAGGATATAAATTTTGTTGTTGGTCGTATGATATTGAAAAGTTTTAATCAAAAGTTTTTTCATCATCACAGAAAAGAAGAATGTCTTAAAACTTTTGCCTCCTTCTTTTGTTTATTAAGAAACTTTTCTGGTTTTTTTTTCGTACATTGTTGTAATATTTTGTCATTTTTATTTTTTATTAGAATTTATAAAAATAACTAAATTAAATGGGAATTATGTATTCCATAATCATATGGATGCTGTAAGACGAGATTTTGTCTATACAACAATTTTTTTTTGTTTTATTAAAAAAGTTTTCGTCATGTATTTTATTATGGAGCGTAAGGTTGTCATATATTAATAAATGACCCAACGTTTTGTTTTTAATCAAATTATTTAAATAATGTCCATGGAGAGCGTTTCTCTACCATATTTCAATTAAAAGGTAAAATCAATTATTTTGCTTACAGTATAAGACAATCCAAGCTTAATTGAAGGTAGTAAAAATTAATTTTACTACTACCAAACAATTTAAATCAAATAAAACATAAAATAGCCAAAAAAAAAAATAATAATTTCGTATACATATAAAAATTTCTTCGCTTGATTAAAGATTCGCTTCCAGATAATAAAAAAAGATTTATGAGGTACAATAAACAACCTAGATGAAAAAAAAAAAAAAAAGAAAATTAATATTTTATTTTATGTCTAGGTTTTATCTTTATTAGAAAATTTATTTTGTTTTTCACCCAACACAACATTATGTATATGTACAGAACATTATATACTAGGTATCTATAGAATATAAAACAAAACCCCCCACACCCAAACATTGAACCCTAATAAAAACTAGATAGTTACTTTAAGATAAGTTTTTCGCTTTATTATTGTTGCACTTACACATAATCATAATAATATGTAGTAATAAAATATGACAGAATATCAGGTGTGATGTGATATGTTTGATAGCGGAGGTGGTCATTCATACAAATTTTTAAACTTTACTGTGTAAATATTGGCCAAAACCAAAAGAAAACATTTTCTTGCTTACATTGGAAAATTATAATCAAATATTTCATTTTCATTTATTTTTATTATTTAATATTATATTTACGATTTCAGCCAGGATACCTCTCACTCTCTTGTAAATGTTCTTTAAAAAAAATGTCCACCTACACATCTCCCCATTATGCTGCTACCTATACAAAACACAAAGCTGAACAATAACTAAAAAAAACATATACACACTTTTCTACCCTTTTATTGCTTTTATTATTAAAGCTCCACACTCGTTCTCACGATGGTGAGAACACCCCCTCCCCCCTCTGCCCCCTACCCATCTATTGTCATTTTTCCGAACGAAATTTTCGAAATACACATTTATTAGAGTGAACGAGACAAAATAAAACAAAGTATTATTAATGAAAAAACAAAACAAAAAAAAAAAATCTGCATTATAGAGAAAAATTTATTCTAAATTGGTATATATTTATACATAAGAATGTACATAATACAACATATATCCTCTTGTTATGTGTACTTTTCATTATACCAAAAAAAAAAAAATCTTTTTTTTTTTATATACATACATTATATTATGTTTTCTATATAAATTTTTCCCAAAATAAAATACAAAAAAAAAATTTAATTTTTCTTGTTTAAAATAACAGAGTTGAATTTATAATTTTAAACAAACAAGAAAAATATTTAAACAGGAGGACACCATCTATTATTCGACACAAAAAATACAGTGTTTCTCAAAAATGTAGATGGCGCGGTGCGCACACTTTTATATGATCGCAAATTTTTAATTTTTAAACTCATGCACACCGTATAGAAAAATAAAATTCAACCCTGATTTATTTATACCCGTACATACATATATTATGTATGTGCATTATTTATTTATTTATTTAAGTTTTTTCGTTTTTTTTATTTATTTTTATTATTATTAATTCCTCTTGAGACTTTTGCAATAAATAATATATAAGAGAATATATGCATGTACATTATATATATCCTATATATATGTATGTACATACAAGAACTTTTCATATTTAATAATAAAAATTTATGTACATACATGAAAGATGGAACATTAAAATAAAAAAAAAATAAAGTTTTTTTTTTGGAAAATAGAAAATGGATGAAAAATATTTAAAATTGAATGCCAAAATCAACAAAATTTTCAATATGTACATTATATGTATAACTAAAGAAGAACTCTAGATTTTCTAGAATATTGGTGTGGGAGGAAGTGGGTGGATGGGGGCAAAATGTTTGATTAATAAAATAATAAGGCTTAAATAATAGTATGTAGTGTAATATATTGTCTCATCATATACGTCACATCCTCTTTCATATTATATGTATTATTATTATGTTTTTTTTTTGTTTCTTGTACTAAAAAAAAAACAAAAACGTAAATTGGAAAAAATGAAAAACAAACGAAAAAAAAAATAATAATAATAAAAAAGAAAAACAAATATGTACGAGTACACATCTACCATCCAAGTAAGCGAAGAAAATTTATACATAAAATAAAATACTACACAAAAAAAAAGTACTAAAAAAACCTTGTGTACTTTATTACGACGTGTCTAGATCGAAGGTGCGCAATTGTTATGCGCACAAGGACATTATGTATATATCTTCTTGTATATATTTTGTATGTATGTATGTTGTATATGGGAAAGCATAATATTTTATTTTATTTTTTTTTTCCTTTTTTTTTTTATTATAAGTAATTTTGTTTCTTATTTATTTTATGTATTTTAATCACAAGAATAAAAAAAAAAAATGTGTATGCTCTGAAAGAAAAACTACTATTATTAAGTTTTCTTTTCGTGCTTTGTTGTTGGGTTGGATTGCATAAAATATGAAGGTTTTATTTTGGCTGTGTGGTATAATAATAATAATAATTATAATTTACCGGTGCTTGCGCTATCTATTAAATTGTGAAACTGCGATCTGAATTTTAATGAGGTTTTATTGAATAAATAACATTTTAATATTATTCTAGCGAATTATAATACCACGTAGAATTGTATTTAATAAATTTTCCAATAAAACTGTGTCAACTGCGTTAATTTGAACATTTTTAACAACCAGAGCTTAGATGAACGTACTCCTTAAAATGTAAATATATAAAAAATTGAAGAGTGCTCCATGTTGGGCGCCCAATTTGATATAAGTTCATTAAATTATTTTTCTTAAGTTGGTGCCATTTTCTATTTTCTACTTACAGTGTGAACTACGAAGAAGGATACGAAAATGTGACTGAAATTGTGTGATTATTTAATTTATAGTTATTCCGAGGGGTCACCATTATATATTACCTTATTTACTCTAGTTAATTTTTTAATTGGTACGCGGTTCAAAATTGGGAAAATTACTGAAATTTGTGACTAAAAGCTTTGTTGAATCACTTATTTATTTGTTTAATAAATTTAAGTCCTCCCGTGCCTATTTTTCTGATTGAAACAGTGTTGTTGGGAGTGTAATTTGAAAATCTATAATATTCTCACATAATAATTAGAAACTACAAACTACAAATGTCTCTTAAAAATTCACTATTCATAAGCCACAATTTGATGGATGCGTTATAAAAAACTATAACAAACTATTATGACCAATTGTTTGAACGAACGATACTAGACGGGAGTATCAATTAAATGCTTGTTCAAAAATTTGTCTTTCTCGACAACATTTTTAAACATAAAATCAAATGCTATAAAAACCATCAGTAAACTTCAACTTATAACTTTCAATAAATGTTTTACATCGTTCAAGTTCAACAACTATTGTATAATGTTTCTGATCACTATCACAAATTACAGTAAAACTAAGAAGTCCATAAACAAGGTATTTGTGGGCCTAGGAATGGTACAGTTAAAATTATTTCTTAAGTTGTAAGGCATACACCGAGTATTTAGGTTACCATTCCAATATAAAGATTTAATTGGCGTTGCCTTTAACTTAACAAATAAGGGTGTAAATGATCCAATCTCTTAGCCTAATAAACAATTCTTATTGCGTGCTTCTCTGTGCTTTTATTATCACAATCAAGATTTGAGATATAGATAGCACTTCAATTTCTACCGCCATTTTTAGCTTTAAATAATTCCACATATTCTCAATTGGATTTAAATCCGGACTTTCCAGTGGCCAATCAAGTGTTTGTTAATCCAAATCTCTTAGAAACTGCGTGATTAATTTACTTTTGTAAATTGGAGCAAAATTCTCCCGCAAAATTTTTTTTGGGCCCCTTAAATACTTCTTGTATCTATGAACAAGTAAAGCTTTTAGTTAAAAACTTATTTCTTTCTTTTGTCCAGCCTCGCATTAATTAAAAGTATCTGATTTCGAGAGTACAAACGATAAAGTTGAATGGCTTCAAATAAAAAAAAAATTGTTGCAACCAACTAAATGCTACGACGATTTCTAAATATATCAATAAAGCATAACAAATTTCGAATATAATTTGAAAAATATCAAGAACTTCGAAATAATCTCGAAAATCTCGAATTCAGAGTAAATATTGAATTTTGAATATTTACTGAATATTGAATATTCTGGAAAGTTTTCAAATATCGAATTATCCGTAAGTAAGTAAAACCAAAGGAAACGCTATACGAGCGGTCTTGATTAATTTCGAATAACTTAGGACACTGAGAAATATCGAAAATAATCTCGAAAACCTATTAAATATCACTATTCAGATTTATGTGCGTAACTCTGCTAGTTTCCAGAACTTAAAGCTAAGCGCAGAGCATTACCATACAAAATTCGAATAAATTTGAAAATCTTTAAAAATTTATAAATGCCGGTATTGCGCAATATAATTGTGTGGCGTCAATATTGCCCAATAAAATTAAAAAATCTGATGTCACGCAATTTTATTGTACGTGAATACCGGCCTTAATAATCCTAGAAATGTCGAAAAACTAAGGAAATCTTTCTTTCAGACAAATTCGAATGATCTCAAACAATTTCAAAACCACCGAAAAATCTGGATATTAATAAATAATTTCTGAAATTCTGTTAAAATCTAGAAAACTCACGAAAATTTGAAAATTCGTGTAAAAATGGAAGTAAAATGCTACTAAGCAAGTTAGGACTACGCTCAACAAAATAATATGCAATTAGAATGAAACCCTCAAATAATGCCGGGTAATTTCGTAAATATCGACAATCTCAAAAATACTCGAATAATCTCGAAAATCTCGAATAACCTGACTGCTTCGAAACACCGAATAACCAATTAAGTCTCGAACACTTCAATAATCTCGAAAATTTTTAAAAAGGATTAAAACATCAAATCCGAGACAAGGGGATTTGAAACAGGAGAACCTGCTGAAAACAAAGAACAAAACCACCATCACTAATTGCAAATTAAATTTAGAATTTACGATTTCCTTATATTTAAAATTGTTTTTCAAAATAAACCGGCTTTTTCGGGTTTACCGGTAATTTTAGTTTTTATTTACCATTTACTGGTAATAAAAACGATTCGGTAAATGAGAAACTATAAATCGAACGAATTCACTATGTATAGAGATTGACTGGTTTGGCTCAGGCACCCCTTGATTCACTTTCTAAAGACAAAAGTGCTCCTAACGAGGGAAACAAAAAATTGTTTTGCGTCGTGTTTAGGTATTTTTCTAGGAGTTTTCACTTTTTCAAATCAAATTTAACCTTTTGCAAAATAAATTTAATCTGTTGTCAATCACATTCATTTTTTTTTTTGCAGAAACTAAAGTCGATTTCATTTGATATCAAAAGCTTTAATTTCAAACAAGTTTAGCAAATTTTTTTCAAAATCTAAATATCTGAGCCATTTTAATTTCTATGGAGTCAGATAACGTGTAGCTACTCCGATATTCACTTCACCTTCAGCAACCGAGAAAAAATTGTTGGGTATATGTCTTAATAAAATATTTAATAGCAACAGGAACAATTTCTTCTTTCTCGAAAAACTAGACCACCGTCTTTTCTTACAAATTTCCTAAAAATGTCCACGTTTCACGATTTTGAAAGGGTGGTCTACTTTAAGCTTTATCTGAGCTACCATCTTTCTAATCTTAACTTTGAACTAATATTCGAACGCTTGGTAAATCTCGTGGGCCCCCCGCGGCTGCGAGTACCTAATTACACCACTGCTTGTTGCAATATAAACTTCTGGCCGATTAATTCACAACCGGAATCTAAAGCGTGCTCGTTTAACACTTCCAATTACGTACTTGAAGTTACCTTTTCAGGTAGCATTATAAGATTTCCAACACCATTGTAGCTTAAACACCCTCATACCATTATTTTACCGCCACTACTATGGCGAGTGGGCCTAATAACGGTGCGATTTTTTTTTGTTCGGGAGTGGAAAAAAATATTTTTTACAGTATAGGTTCTATCCAAATTAAAACAAGATTCGCCTGTCCTCAAAATATTACGCCACAACTCCACATAGACTTTGACTGGTAGGTGTGTGCAAGTTTAAGTCGCTTTCTTTTGGCATTTGTTTGGCTTATGTACGGGTTCTTTTGAATAGTATAGGCTTTGAATAGTATTATGACTTTGCGAGTGTAATTTCGAGTGTTTGAATTTCACTATTCTTTTATCTTCTTTTGCGGTTGTAGCTCGTTTTCGTCCTCTCCCCTGCACATTTTTCAAGCGTCTCTTAGTTTTTGAATTTTGGATTTTGTAAGCAATCGAATTTCGATGGCAGCTGTACTATACACCCGTGTTAACTCTTTTATAGGCCCGGCAGCTCAGGTTTTCAGTTTTCAGGCTCAGCAGTACATTTAGATTTTAGATTTCTTATAACATTTAGAGTTTCATCAGCCGAAAGAGAGAAAAATTATTTTCTCCTTCAGTACAATTATTAGAATTCTTAATAACCTTTAAATGTACAGTGGCAACAGGTGGACCACTCAAGAAATAACTATTAAAAATCTTTACAATATAATAAGGTTCTTTAACAATATCATCATAATTAGTAGATTACTTTGGGATCTTATTGTGATAATATTACATCTTCGTTTTGTTAATCAATGCATCCACAATCTTTGTAATTTAGCATATTTCTTACGAACTTCTAAATTGTAAGAATTTATATAGGCAACTGTATCCAACTTATAAGCCTCTGATGACTTAGCTAGCAAAACATCATGCATCTAAGGTTTTGCAAAACGTTTAGCTTTTTTCGGTCGGTTTATTGAAGAAATCATTGACAGGGCATCATTGACTTTAGAGCGTTGTAAAACTGAATCCCCGTTTTTCCGATCTTACGAAGATAAGAAACTGCTAAGAGTTCTGTTTCTTTTCGATCATTTCATCAGGCTATAGCGACTAAACAGCTAACTTATTACCCTGATTTTTCATATATAAACAGGAATCAACCATATGTACCTATAGTATTAGCGAATTTTACAATACCACTTAAAAAATTTTAATATTTTCAATTTTAATGAATTTAACTTAAAGATTTGTGTTTTACAAACCTCGCAGATTGACACTGAATTGCAGAACTCTTAACAATTTCTCCTCTCCGTAAAATTTTGGGTATGGTTAAATTATTTAGGCTCTTATTCCCTTAGTCGTAGCACTTGTCACTTGACCGACAATCAAATTTTACTAATCTCTTAGTCGATCGATGCGATAATCTTCTTTTGAAGCACGGCTGCGGAGTCAGTAAAATAATTCTTCGACTCCGACTCCGATGTATAAAAATTGACTATCCGATTCCAACCCCAACTTCTAAATGTAATCAAAATATTATAAAATTCATAACAAAAATTAAAAATCAAAGTAAAGAATAATTAAAGAAATAAAAGAAAAAGAAAAAATTTCTATAATTTACAGTCCCTGGCCAAATTATTAGACGCACATTAGTTCTGTTGGGAAATGTTGACTTCTGGCAACTTATGTGTTTCACTAAACATTTTTATAGCCATACGAAACTATTATGTGCACAGGTGCATTCAAAATACAAAGTTTTACTTTGTACTAAATAATATTTGTACTAAAAGTAGAAATACATTTTTTATCTAAATTAGAAATATCTTTAAAAAAAATATTTCTAGCTGAGCTAGCTCAAAATATTTAGTGGATGCATCTTCCGTATTATTGACTCTACATTTCTTTCATTTGGCGTCTTGTGCTATCTGTCGTTTTCTGCTATCTAAATGTAGATTAATATGAATAAAATTAGTACTTATTACAACAAGTAATTTTAGCCCTTATAATTTTTAATACACAAATAAATCTACATTTTCCAATTAAAAAAATAACTTTTGCTCGTTTACTAAATACGATAAGTACTAATTAGTACATATACCAACAAGTACTAATTTTAAGTATTATTATCTAAATGTATAATGCCCTCAGAGCTATTTCTAGCCTAGATAGCACAAAATGCCAAATGAAAGGAATGTAGAGTCAATAATACTGAACATGCATCCACTCAATATTTTGAGCTAGCTCAGCTAGAAATATTTTTTTTAAAGATATTTCTAATTTAGATAAAAAATGTAGTTCTACTTTTAGTACAAATATTATTTAGTACAAAGTAAAACTTTTTTTTTTAATGTACCTGTGCACATAATAGTTTCGTATGGCTAGGCTATAAAAATGTTTAGTAAAATACATAAGTCGCCAGAAGTCAACATTTCCCAACAGAACTTGTAATTTACAGGGACTGTAAATTAATTACAAATTTGTTCTTAAAATTAGTATGGCCTCAAGAATATTAAAACTCGTACTTCTGTGGATTTTTCCACTTTCTCCAAGCAATCAGAAACATAAATCCTGAATTTGTGTAATCCGAAGTCATTTCGATATCTCTTGCCATCTAGAAATTTTTAGAATTCATGTTTTTCTTCTACTTCTTCTACAGAATTTTCTTGCTGGTTAATAGATGAAGATTACGGCTGGTCACTATGACTGTGAGCTTTTCGGTAATATTATAAAATCATATTAAACGATTTGCCAAATTACATAGCGCCAGTTTGCCTCTATTTGGTCACTTTTGTAAGGTGTGGTGCATTTTAGCAGAGAAAAAAAATATAAAATGCAGAGTCGGAGTCGGTCAGTATTTTTCCGACTACAACTTCGACTCTGCTAAAATAGTCCGACTTCTCGACTCCCGGCTCCGACACCGCAGCCCTGGTTTGAAGCGACAAACAGCCTTTTACGTTGCATTATCTTATATTATCACTTCGATCGACTAAGAGAATACCAATTTACAGTTAAAGTGACACGACTATTGACGTTGAATGAACTGACACGACCAAAGTAATAGGGGTATTAATCAAATCCATTTGTTGGTAAGAAGCTCTACTAAATATGTGATCAACGCAAGACACAGAATCATGTGATATTCTAGTAGGATCAACACATTAAGATTTTAGACCAAACGAAGACATTAATAAATAATAAATTTTCTAAAACTATCGAATTTTAATTAAAAGATTTAAGTTATTTGTCACCCACTATACAAAGAAATTAGGATTTTTGCAAAAGACTTAAGCATTTCCAATTCATTTAATAACATCATTGGAGCTATAAAATGAAAACGTAAAATTAATCTTGATCAAAGTCAACTCAATCTTCAAATAATCACCTGAATCAAATTCAAGCCTACTCACGTATTGTTGCAGCATCCGTGCAATTTACATGACTGTAAATTAAAGTGAACTTCTTTTTTAGAATTAATCCAAATTTCTGGTAAGAATATTAATAATGGAATAACATCATACTTGTTATGTTTTAAACAACACTATAAAATTGTTATAATTGCTAGGTGGACGATCGTTAGCTTTAGCTAATTGATCTTGTAGTTTTGGAATTTTAGACATCAAATAATTTTATCAATTAATTTGTTGTGTACAAATACATTTATTTTATTTTTCTATCCACATGAATGCGTTGATGAATAAATCACCTTCCGAAATAAATGTCTCCTCGCTAATGTCAAATAATCATTTATATAAATGGGTTCCCAACCGGAGACTTAACGTTAGTATTGGTGTTCCCATTATTATTAATGCTATTGTTTATCGATAAATTATTTTAGCTTTATTCAATTTTTAGCCTTTATGATAGCTAATATTGACACCTGACTTGTTAACTGTTTAACAACACAACTTTTCGTTTGATTCGAAGAATTAAGGTCACTAAACTAGAACTTTAACATTAAAAACTTTAGGTTTCGATATCCATATTTTGATTATCAAATTTTTATTTTAGATAATGTTTACCCCGGTTATATGTAAGGGAATCAACCCGGTCACGAACACCTAAGTAGTCGATAGTTTTTAACACAATACATTTCTAATCTATACACACATATTATAACCGAAGTGAAATTCTTAGGGAAGTGACTAAATTTATTCAACAAAAATCAAAAACCCTAAAGTTATATGGTTTTTATCGATTGGCCGTAGAATGGGCTATGTAGGTGTAGAAATTATCAATTGGCCGATTCCAGCGGTCAGGCAAAAAAATAACAAGCAATTCTAATGTTGTATGAAGTTCCGCCAACGAAATTTGTACAACATAAATCAAAAGTCTCGAAGTCAAAATATTTTTCTCGAATGTTTGTGGAATGTAATTTATCAAATAGCCTACCTAATGTCCTAAATACTAACTATTTTTGGTCTTGAGTTATTTCAAGTGCGAAAGTCCTAAAAAAACACGCTTTTTGACACTTTTAGGTTAGAATATCTCAAAAACCTGACCTGGTAGGGTAATTCTGTGGCAAGATTAGGCCAGTAGGATTCAGTGCAAAAAAGTATACTTTGGATGCGACTGTTCAATTAAAAAAAAAAAATGTTAACCGTTTTCTGCAGACCTGTGTAATCAACATAAAATCGTTATTATACAATATTAGGTTTTATATTACATAGCTAGCACTGTTGATATTATTTTAATATTCGTTAGCTTGTTGGAAATTTGGTTTCGCAGTGAATTCACGTATTTGATAATTACGAGTTAAATTCTAGATAGCAAACTTTTGAAAATCTGATTTCATCTGATTGATGAGTTTTTATTACGGTCATGGTTTGAGAAATGTAACCTTTTATTATCAAAAATTAGTCATTAGCTAGACCCCTTCTAAAGTAAATAAATTCAAGTGCAACAAAAATTCCATGTAAATCTAAACAAAAAATGTATATAACATTTCATATACGTACATTACAATCCTTTTTCACGAAATTAGAGCCAAGTAATTCTTCACCATCTTTTTATTTCGAAACCCGATTTTTTTTTCACAATCAGTTAACTTTCAGTAATAAAAATTTGCCCAATTTCTTCATTTAAATCCACCACCCTCCGGTTATGATTTTGATTTTCCTTTAAAAGATAATTTGTTTGCGTTAGTTCATCAGCTTAAGACCAACCTGGAAAATTATGAAACAATGTGGGTGCGACTTCCCATCTTTATTAATAACCTCAAATATTCTGTTACAAATCCAATCGTATAAAAATTTTTAAGTGAGTTAAACTTATTTTATACCATGCTGCTTTTAGGGCCTCTTTATTAAAGCGTCCACAATCTTAAACTGGCGTCCTTCTTCGTACAGTTTTCGTGAAAGCCTTGAGATTTAAAGTGTTTTGATAATCCAAGCATTGTGATTTGCATTATCTTACTGCAAGATTCACTTGAGTGGGCCGAAAATTCATTTAATTTGAGGAACGATTTCTGTCAGCATATTTGTATAACCGTCACACTTAAAGGTCATTAGTTTGAATTGAAAATCAATTGTACCATAAGAAGATTATAGCTCCCCAAAATAACTTTCTTTCACTCGTGGTAGTAATATTTGTGATCATCGGCATCTATTTAAGATAACTGTTGTTTACTATGGTATTAATGCGCCCAAGATTTTGAGCTATTAAATGGCCCATTTAAGGCCCATTTCTTTCAAAGCTTCAGTGTTTCTATGTTCTCTAACCGTTAAGCTTTTAAGTTTTTTTTTGGCCCTTAAAATATCTCAATGTAGGATGTTCCAACAAATTGATGTGACTACCCTTATATTTGTTTCACCATATTAAAAGTTACGTAACATAAAACGAGCTTCTGATCCCTGGTGTTTATGTGGAAAAATCAAGAACGGCTTAACATTAATTTAATGGCTCTTACACACTGCGGTTTAATAAATCCGATTTTGTGAATTTTTCGGGTTTAGTCGCAGTAAGTCAACCTCGATTTTAGCTAATCGCGTTGTTTTGCATAGAGTACTTGAACTAGTTTAGTTAAATCGGATTTATTAAATCGTAGTCTGTCTAGGGTATAAGGCAGACATTTTTCACTAAACGCAAAGTAAAAAGACAACTGCCACTCTTTAATAAGTTCGGTACTCATTTGTATATAACGATCTAGATTACAGCGGTTTTTGCAGCTAAATCGCCATCT
Organism: Tipula helvola; assembly: GCA_963556165.1. Taxonomy (NCBI): domain Eukaryota; kingdom Metazoa; phylum Arthropoda; class Insecta; order Diptera; family Tipulidae; genus Tipula; species Tipula helvola. The sequence continues at coordinate 180,900,272 of OY744483.1, read as the reverse complement.
TCAGATTTGTGTTGTTAAGCATCTAACAGCACAGAAGAAATTAAAAATGGCTCAGAAGTGTTACATGCGGCATAAAATGAAGGTGGTTGGGGCATTAACAACTTCCTCAGTTTTTGCCTTATGGTGATGAACCATCCTTGGGCTCAATAATTTTGAAAAATTTCACTGGGACGAAGTCACTGTATATACTGTAAAAAAACTAATAATTTTTGGTAATCCAAGTCATTCCAACGATTACCAAAAACTTTAATTCTAAATGTTCAATCAACTTACCAAAACGACAGTTTACCTATAGGTAGCGGCTGCTGCTGTTTTACTTATTTACAAAATGATTTGGGTGGGTACTCTGAAAAAAATTCTTATGTTGTAACTTCGTATGTCCAACTGTTGAAAGTGATTATGTGGAAAATAAAAACCAAGGTTAAGTTTTCTCGGTTTGCCGATTCAATATTAACTGATTTTTACCGAGTAATAAAATTTATTCTGAACTACAGGGGTCGGTCGGGACTTGAAGTATTGCCAATTAAAAATGCTGTAAATTTGCCAAATTTTTATTTTTTTTATTCCAAAACTTCAGTATACCGTAAAAACATGTCACATTTAATAAAAAATATGTTATTGCTCGATGTAGCCACCTTTAGCGCGGATAATAGCATCGAGTTTGTCCAAGAAGGCTTCATACGCTACACGAATATGGTCTTATGGTATTTTGCCCCATTCTCGGCGAAGAGCAATCTTTAAGACGTCGACCGTCCCATATTTTTTAGTTAATACTTTGGCCTGCAGAATGGACCATATGGAAAAATCCATTGGGTTTAAGTCCGGGGAATATTGTGGCCATTGTTGTGAAGAAATGAACGGTCTTTATGGGATGGTACCGAGTCTTGTTGAAATGTCCAATGGTTTCTACCGAATTGTTTAAGTGCTTAAGGTAACAAAGAGAGAGAGAGCGCTGTCATGCCTGCTAGGTGCTCCTCGAGAGTCCCAAATTTCTTAAATAATCGCGCTTTGCGATAAATTTGAAAATATTATCGAAACTCGTAATGCTTCCATTATTGCGACCCCCTTGAACAAAGAACATTTACGATTCCATCTGACAGTAGGAGAGATTCGATCAATATAATTCCTTTGATCAGGGTCTGCAAGGTTAACGAAGCGACTTGCAGGCAGGGTCTGCAAGGTTGACGAAGCGACTTGCAGGATCACAAATATTGTATTAAGCACTCTTAAACAAAAATCGAATATTATTGAAATTCTAAAAATTGTAATGTGAGAAGTGGATTCATGGATTTTTTTTGTGCCGGATAAGGTAGAATTGTCCAACCCTAGAATTGTTTATAATAGGGATTATTCGAGTTTCTCGATTTTTGATGGTTAGTTGCGTCATTATGTTACCGACTTCCACGTAAGGAGTTTCGATATTTTATGTCATTTTTCGACGTTTGAAGCATATTATTCGAGATTTTATAGATTTTTCGAAATTATTGAATATTTTTGATCTTATTCGATTTTTTCCATTACCATTTTCAAATAAGATGCTTTTTTGCTTTTCGATTGCTAAGTGAAATTTTTCAAGATTATTCTACGATATGTTCATGATTTTCGAGAATATCGATTTTTTTTTTAGAATATCGAGATTGTTGTAAAAAAAAACGATTATTCAAACTTTCGATATTGAGATAACATCAATATTGCCAATAATTTGCAAGGCTTTGAGTTGCATGAGGTTTCAGAATTAATTATACTTAAATCGATATTTTCAATATTTTAGGAGGGTTTTCGAGGTTCTTTAGTTTATTAGAGATTTGTTTGGCGTTGAGTGTAATTTTGTTATATTATTCGAGTATATATCTTGCGAAATTGTATTAAACATAGCATTTGAGTTACACAATCTGACACAGATGAGATTATCGAAATTCGAGGTTTTTGGAGTTATCTAGATTTTCGGACTTGGGTAGCATTGAGTTGCCTGACATCGAAACCTTCAAAATTTCATAAATATTCGAAATCATGATTCTAGAATTCTTCGAGTATTCGAGCTTGTCGACTCTAAGTATTTCTCGATATTCCTCGAAATTTGCAAGGAGTTGCATTGCGTCTTTCTATAGAAGTAGCGATTTACACTTTTATTTCTAAGCTTTTCGAGCTTTGTGTAGTGTCGAGTTACATAAAGCAAAGTTAAATTTGGAATTATATTTATGTTTATTGAGCCAATATTTAAAAAATTTGGTAAAATTACTAATTAAAGGGTTAATCCACATAGTGCGATGTTACTTGTTTGAAGTTATAGATTATTCAAAATTGATCAAAATGTCCGGTAATTTTTCGAGTTTGCAAATTATCCAGATGATTTGAGATTGTTAACATTAATAAAAATTGTTCAAAATTACCTACTGGAAAGTTTATTAGTGATTGGTTCCGCTTTATGCTGAGTTGCATCATGGCCTATTGATCTTAACATGATAATTTCACAGTATTCATGATTTTTTTAGGTAATGTATAAATTTATGTAAACACATAGATAGGTAACAGGCTCGCATTACGATCACCTGGCCAATACAACCATTTAATCAATTGTTGATGAATATGTTTTAGCTAACCTAGGCTTTAGAACTTTTTGTTTAGCTTTCTTTAAATAACATGGCAGACTTTTAAAACCGTGTCTCAACCGGCTTTCTATCCCCTTCCCTGCCAAAAAAGCTAAGTTTTATTGAGAAAAAAAAACTTTAGGAAAATGTTTTGAACATCATTGTTTCATTAATTCAGGCGCCTCTGCCTATAGTTCTTAAACAAACTGCAATGCGGTAAGTTTTGTAAAGAAACTTTTTGATGAATTGAGTTATTGCACTCTCAGAGCTTCGGTCTTCGGTCAGATTGGTAATTATATTTCGTGAAGCTGTTGGTGATAAGATAAATTAATAATTTTGAGTGTTTCATTATTGTAACATTTGTACATTCTGATTTTTTTATTTGTCAAATTTCTCGAGGGCCTGCTTGTGCACTGCTTCTAAAAAAATAAAAAGTGTTTGATTCCATCTTGATCTGATAGCTGACACCCTTGTTTGGTGAAACAAGTAATTATGTCGGTTTAGAAAACCAGTTTGTCCACCTCTTCCTGACTAAGTTGAAAATTTGTCTCTATTTTAGGAGGTGGCGGTACCGTTTTCGCAAATAACTCGGTTGTTTTGAATTTTAAGGGAAAATAATAAATGGCAAAGTTGTTCTACGGGAAATTTCCTATCGATAAACATACCTAGTTTGTTATTTAATTTTTTATTTTTGTTTGGCAATAAAATTCGAGGAAAAGGCAGAATTCAGCGGAATAAAACGAACATCGGGCTTTTGAAATAAATAGATTGGTCAGAAGGTTTTTTTTTTAATTGACATATTTGTTCAGCTAGATTAGGAATTCCACGAGTCCCAAGGTATATGAATTGGGAAAGAGTCAAGGTCGCGGTTACTTTTTCCCAAATAACTCGATTATTTTGCACAATAATTTTTAACTTTATGACAACTTTAAAATCGGTCAAATTTTTCCCATTTTCTACCTTATTGATTTCCCGTAGACGAATTTTGCCTTTTGATATTTTTTCCTATAAAACAAAATAATCGAGTTATTCGAAAACGAGTAACCGCAGTCCTCTAAAACGGATCCTCCTTTTTTCGCCTCTTTCCCCATTCTTCTGAGCTCGAGGCACCGAAAAAAACCCTGTCCTATTTATTACTTTCAAAAGCAATTTTTGTATAATTCGCCCGGATTATCCCTTTCGACTATAGAATTTCTTTGTCTAAAACAAATGAATTAAACATTCAAAATTATCGAATTATTTACGAAAAAGTAACGACAATCTCTTACCGCGGGTGAAAACACTTTTTCGCCCTTTCTCCATTCGCTCGAGCTCGGGACGAGCGAGTTGTGGTTTTAACTTCTTCACTTGGGCAGTAATCTCTTTTTATAGTTGCTGGGCGGGATGTAAGTGCATAATGCTATAAATTTCATTAGAAACGGCATCAATTCTGTCCACAGTGTATGTGTGCGTTTGCAATTAACTTAGGAGTAACTTTTGTGTGACTTAATTATGTCCAGTTGGATTAGGCCGCAAACGAATTCAACAAATTAACCGAGCAAAATCACGGTATGTCATCAAAAATTTGGCCAGACGTAATGAAGAGGAGCTTAACTTACATGGTTATTTTAATTACTATGTGAAGCCTTAATTCTAACCATACAAGTTTTGATTTGCTTTAGAGTATAATCTTCTATCCTCTTTATAAAGCCAAATAAAAATCCTGGCCACACAGTCAATCAATTTCTACTGTTCTTGCATTTTCGGATAAAACATAAAAAATTTCTCATTGGGGAGGAATATCTTTAAAATCGGTGAAAAAACGTTGAAATTATTCAAAAATTTATATTTAAATCTTTACATTTGAAAATTTTGCCCGCCAAGGTTTTAAATAATTTTGTGATAAATACATAGATTGGTTTTGGTTATCTTTATTCTGAGCGAAACACATAGCTTCCAATTTCTACCTGAAAAATTGTAATCTCAAAAATTACATTTGGTATTTACGATGATTTAGTTTCCAGTTTTAAACAAATGCAATTAAGGTATACCCTTTATTCAACATTCATTTCCTCATGTCAACCTTTAACGTAACCACTCAAAACCACTTGAAATTGCTTTCAAGTAATGTATTTATTTTATTTCTTAGAATTTTGGTGACTTTATTAAACAAATCATTCTTAACAGTTGGTATAACCAAAATTAACTATAAAAGCTGAAAACGACTTAAAATAATGCATTTGTTATGAAATTTAAGTTTAGGACTTATTTCACTTTTCAATCATTATTAAGAATTTAGCGACTTCCGCAGCCGAATTAGGTATAGAAGGTACCTTATATCTGTCTTTAACTACGGTTACGTATTCAAAAAGTCGAGCCTTAAAACTAAAAGATCAAATACAAATGAAGTTTAAGACCTAAGATGTGATCCATAAAATACAAACGTCACATAATTTTCATTATTTTGTAAGCCATAGAATTAATTATGTACGATCATCAAGGACATAAGCTTTCACTTTACATAGCAATTCAATAGGGTTGCACAATAAGCCTGAATAGTCGCAGTGCACAGGGCCTTTCAACAACTAATTTGATCGCCACGAGATCAAATTATATTCCAAATTAAATTTTGTAACATAAAGGGCAAAATAAGCCTAAGTAGGTTAATAAGCCAATTTTACTGACCTCTCTAGAACCTTGTACATTATTCGCACTCATACCCGTTACAGTCGAATATCGTATCATTCTAAATATTTAGCAATGGCCAGGAAATTATCCAAGTATAATTGTGGTCTTCATGTCTTCAGAAGGTGACTTTACTTGAAATTAGATAAAAGCACTCTGAACAACTGCGAAATCAAGATGGCTAATTTTCCTAATAAAGTTTGAAAATTTTTTAATAAAATTCTGGCAAAAATATTTTCATTTACTTCAATTAAATAAAAAAATTTTAAAGAAGAAGAAATTGATCATTATGTAAACAGAAAACTTATGCATACGAGTATTTTGAATACCATTTTATGAATACCCTCAATATACAATGTGACAAGATTTAGAAATATTTGTTCTATTGTTGTGAGAGCTTAACAACATTTTAAAATTTGTTCTGAGATAAATTTCTAGAAACTTCAAAAATAACAAATTTTCGCACAATTTGGGCATACAAGCATTTGGGATAATGGTAAAGTAACATTGAACAAAAAAATGCGCATAATCTTCGAAACTTTTCCAGAACCATTATCTACGATTCTAGTGGAGCTAAAAAAAATCGATAATTTGCTACTGTATCATGATGCTCAATTGTAGCGCTTAACAACGAATATGAAAAATTATTTTTTCACATTCGATAGTTTGAGATGGTAAAAAATGTTATATTTGTTACAACAAAAAAGTAGTTTTGGGCAAAAACCAAACATAAGAATTAAAAAAAATCCTCATGTTTTTTTTACCATTTAATTAACCAAAATTTGTTTTTGTTTTCGAAAAGTGATACACATAAAAAACATTTAAAATCACCAAAGTCTGCATTCTTTTAGGATTTAGTCATAAAATGTTATTTATTTTTATTTCAAATGAACCATTATAACACTTTCACAATTAGTTGCTATTTTGCAGTAAGTAAGTAAACTCATTAATTTTTCAAAAATACATAAATTTTAATCAAAAAACGACTTTTTGAGATGTATTCTTTAATTATATGTTACCTACAACTTTCAGTTCGAGATTAAGAGCACTTACATTAAATTTAGTTTCCATCGGCGTCGTAAATTTTTCAATTTTTTCAAGAAACTTTCGTGATTTGTCATTACTCGGTCTTATAATATAATTAGTTAATTTGTAGTGGTCTGCGTTCCCTACGGTGCCAAATTATATAATAAATTATTGTTTGACTATTTCTGATTAGAGTTCATTTATTTTTTTGTATAATTACGGTACAGGAAGGTGCTTATGAAACTGCACGATTTCAAAATCTAATAAAACTCAACTCGTTAATTAAAATATGTTTTTCGTATTTCAGGTACTACGACTATCTGTTTATCGGAAGGAAGTATGAAAAAAAATATAGTGTAGTGTTATTGTCTTGTTGGAGTGATCCTAACGTGCAGCGCTTTAAATCGACCGATTTTTTTGATAAATAATTTAGTCAGATATGAACGGGTTCAGATCCCTTGCCCCTAAACTAAATAGACAAGAAATGCTGAAAGATTGGTTTATTGTGAATTGTTTATCAAAATATATTGTGCTCACACCCAAAAATATAAAACTTCTTTTTCTACGAAAGATGAACCAGTTATTGTGATAATTCCATTGCACATGAGAATAATTCATCCGCATATTTTCGGCGGTTTTAAAAATTAAATATTTCAACAAAATCGTTTGCCCTATAATTAGTGCTCTAAAACCCTTTCTACATGTCGCTTGCTTCAAATTGGATAGCCTTGCAGTCGTAGAGGTTATACTATGAATTCACTCATTATTCATTCACTATTCACTCAATAGTAATTGTTCATTTAATCAAAATTCACCCACATTTCAATTATTCTTCGCTCGTTATTCATTGATAATTCATTCATTATTCAATTAACATTCCCTCATTATTTACTGATTATTCACTTTTTAATGACTGATGAACGATGAATTCGCACAGTATTCACTCATTATTTTCTCACTATCCTCACTCATATTTCATTCATTATTCACTGAATATTCACTGGTTATTCACGTATTCACTCTGGTTATTCTCTGATGAAATGATTATTTCACTCAATATTCACTAATTATATTAGTCATTATTCAATGATTATTCATTCATAATTCACTCGTTAGTCACTCATCAATCTCAAAGTATTCACTAACGAATGTCGAGTTCAATAATTATTTACTGATGTGATGAGTAATGAATTTTGGGTGAAAAATTAGTGGACTGATTAATAAGTGAATAAACAGCGAAAATGAGGGAATGCGTGAATTATGAGGAAAAACCATGAATAATGAATGAGATTCACCGTTCACTCACTTTTCACCCATTATTTACTCATTATTCTCCGTTTATTCGACTTTTCCAATTGTCAGTATATAGGACTGGTCAGCTTTCTTTCGTTATCTGTAATCTCTCTTATGTTCTGTTATTGAACTTTTTTGCGCAGATAATTGGACATTATGATATTTTGTTAAAAGCCTTTATTATTATCACTTTGATTCAGTTACAATATAGATTTAGCTCTTCACAGTAATTCTTATGGGCAAACGTCGGATAGGCGAATTAAACAACACCTCAAGGTGCGGGTTATCATCACGTCATTGTTCAGAGCTTTACTAATCTTAGTGCATGAGAAATGGACCGAAATGACTCAAACGGGCACCCGTCCGCCGTTTCAGTTATTAAAAAAGTCTTATATATTATACTTTTTAGGCATCGGTTTTACGTACTGATTTTATCATTAGGCTAAATTAAAGTCGTATTCTACGTCAAAAATGTGTAAACCCTGGGAAGACATTTCGCACAAATTAATAAATACCTAAAATCAATTACCCACATATTCCCCAAACAATGCGGCGACTATTGATTTCAGCTCAAGCATATTAGTGATATTGTATTCGAATATCACCGAGGATTTCTATTTCTTCAGACCCAAACCTTAGACAACATTGTTTTAATGAACTTTATGTTCCGCCTCTTTCTTCCATGTTCACGGTTACCATATCAATTTACCCTTTGTTAGTGTTTTGATCTTTCTTGGTCTGTATTGTTGATTAGTTTGGTTTAGAGAAAAACATTGTAATTTTTGGTCTGTAAGTACATGACTACTCGTTTTTTCCTTTTAAAACGTTTTGTTATGACATCCTTTCTCTAATTCTCCTTGAACCGTCCATAATTTTGCTAAAGAGCCCTCTTTTATATTTCTTACTAAATAATTCACTGTTCTATCAAATCTGTCAGAGCCTAATTTACAATACCTATTACACCTTAATGAATGAGAAAATCGCCTTTGGACAAGATCCAACACGAACACTTTATGTTAGATACATCTACCGAATAGAAAATTAAAAGTTTAACTTATAGCTTATAATTCAATTTATGCAAACGTTTATAAATAAAGCTCTCTAATTTTACTACCCCACCCTTACTAATCAACTTTTAACTAATAGTAATAACTAAATAAAATACCTTTACTAATGTAATTCAATCGTAATTAGTAGTTATAATTTGCCCCAACACTTATTTCAATTTGGTTGTCCTCTATTACGATTTTTCTAACGATAGTTGTTACATTTTCTATTTTCTTTTTTATTTCATTTCCGCCATTATTTTCTTTCATCCCAAGACAATTTTTCATCTTGATATATTCCTGCTTAGGAAATGCAATACTGGAAACCGGTTAACCGGTAAATCGCCTCAAAAATGTATTACCGAATTACCGGTAATTGCATTTTATTTACCGGTAAATTCTTACTACTACTCTTTATTCAGTACACTTGTATTCCATGTGGATTAACTGGCCAAAATTTCTAAGAGATGATGAAGATGGAGACCATAATATAAGTCAATACGTACTATGGCTAATTCATTAATTATGAAACCTACAATTAATATTAAAATACATTTTAATTAATGTTATTATTTTGAAAATTGCAAGAGAATTGGCTGATAAGCCTACGATTATGAAAAAATCAATTCCCTCATCAATCCATGGTCACCGGGCACAAGTTCGTAAGTATACGTTGGCCCATATTATAATTGTCGTTTTCGCTTCGATATCCTATCGACTGGCAAAATCAGTGTTATGAATTTCGTTTCTAAATCGTTATTTATCGTAAAATCGCAAAGTTTGCCGAATTGAATTTGGCCTTGAAACGGGTAAATAAATTTCGTAAACGCTAAGATTCTTCCTCGTGTTATTTGCAAAAAATATTAAAATGGCCTTAGAACTGCATGCTTATAAAGATTCTACAAAATATTAATTAAAATTAATGCTATTTGTCACTAATTATAGAGCAATTGGTCTGTAATTAGCGAAAAAAATAACAAATATATTTTAAGTTAAAAGTTTGTTTATATTAAACATTAAATTAACTGAACGACTTCATTGCTCCAAAATTTAGACGACTGCAGTAGAAAAAAAACGAAATCATTAAGACGTGAAATGACGTATTTGATCAATGAGGGCAAAAGCGATAAACATTCCAATTTTGAATATGCGAGTATTTATGTCGTAATTAACTTAAAACAATTCATCCAATAAGCGTGGACTAAGAAATGATTTTTGCGATGCTGAAGTACACGGATTCTCTATGCTCTCTTCTTACAAGCGTATTTTGATAATGAAAATGATTCATATGCGATATAATATTCGAATAGTTTTCTGGCGACTTCAAATAAGAATTCAAATTCAATGCTGGTATAATTTTGTGATTATGTTGACATTTTGTTTGAAAATTATTTATTTGTGGTACATTGTAAAGCCATCACGCAATAATAGAAATGTCAGTAATACAAGCAAGCAGTAATGGAAACTAGAATTCAGGTCCAGCACACAGTTCAATTGAAATGCGATTTCTACTGGTCTTCAAATAAAACAAGACAAATAGGACGTGAAAAAATTAGTTTGTCGATTTTCATAAAATTTTAAATCGAAAAATGCGACGTTGCAATTTTTTATTTGCCAAGTCCCGGGTTCGATTCCCGGCTGGTGATGAGAAAATCACGGCTGGTTAGTTAATGTAGGATCACTCACTCATTATAATTTTAAAAAAATGATTATGAAACTTCATCATGAAGCGGCCAAATCGGCTTCCTACCTTATTTTCGAAAAAAAAATATCGCAACAAGAACATCGCAGTAAAAATATAGCAGACAAAATAAACGCTTGATAGAAATCTCGAAAGCGTTTTCTTCGAAGTAAAATTAAATCGCAAGGATTAATAAAGCAAAAAAAATATTGCATACATACATACATATCGTAAGGCAAAAATATCGCAAACACAAATGTCGCGAAAACCCAAATATCCCAAGCCAAAAATGTTGCTTAAGTAAGATGTAAATTGTTTAATAATTCTTGACGTTACGATTGTGTGTTAATTAATAATAATTGCTTTGTCATCCTTCCAGGCACAGATCAAAGAGTTTTTTTTCGCCCTTATCGGTTCTTCTGATAGTAACACAAATATTAAAAAAGCAACTTTTGTAAATATAACAATTTTTTAATGTAACTTTTATTCGTTGTATCTAAGGTATACCCCAAACCCCCGCTTATCCAGAATTTATATTGTACAATTCTTCCTGTTGTATCCCAATTACAAGTCAAATTATTGCTCACTCTAAAGCGATAAAATTTGTGGCGAAACATTTGTATGCGATATTTTTTGCAGTGAGAACTTTTGGTTGCGGTGATAGTTGTGCATGCGAGAAACGTGTGACTTTATATGTATTTCATCGTAAATTTTTTTGTCTGCGAAATATTTATGCTGCGATATTTTTGATAGATAATTGCGTCAAAAGTTCTTCCACATTTTTGTTGCAATATTTTTTTTTTCGAAAATGAGGTAGGTTCTCGCCAAAGCGCCTGCGAAAAAAAAATTTAGTTTTAAAATTTGAAATTAAATACAGTCGGCGGTTGAAAAAAAAGGAATTAATCATATTCATATTCGGAAGATGCCACGACTAATGCAAAAACAATAGTTCGAAATTTATCCGCGATTAATCCAGTAATCCTATAGGTTTCATTCATTTAAAGCAAAATTCGTTTGATAATTTCTGATCTTCTGCCAACCTAATCGTTGTGTAAAAACCCAATCTCGCAAAAATAATTTTTAGTTACACAAATACTGTGCAATATTAATATATCAACGATAGATTTGGTAAAAAGCCTAAATTAGAACTTTCAGAGAACTTACATAGGTCTAGGAAAATGGGAATTCCGCAATCATTTATAACTAATACTCTGATTGATTAATGCAAGTCTGTGCGCAGTTAAATTTCCCAGATTATTGTTTGGTGAAACTAGGTAATTACTTTAAGGTGTGCTAAGTCACCAGTCATACCTTCTCTAACCCATTTTAATCTTTACTGTTACACTTCCAAAATACGTAGAGTTTCGAAATAGCCAGGCATTGAACCTTTCGTCACGGTTGATTTCAATGATTTTTTCGGTGAATTGGAAGAATTTAAGCTGAAATTTGATCTGGTCAAAACTCGGGAATTTAATCAAAATATTTATTAGTCAGTTTATTTGGCTCAAATTCCAATCGGAAAATTCAAATCTTACAAATTTAACTCTAAAGTTTTCCTATTTCCACTCCGATTTTTTTGAAACTGTAAAAAATTTTATAATTTTTTTCTTAAAAAAAAAACCAAGTTTTACCATTTGTATTCTAATGCTTCAACAATTTCCAAAGTTTAATAAAGTTTTGATTCACCGGGTATTAAGTTCGGTATGGAAGATAATTTATATTTAAGTTGAATATTAAAGGTTCTAATCTTAAGCTTTGGAGGACTTAAGGCTGGAACAGCGAGTCAGTAAGAACTTAACGTAAGAATACGATATATGGACTTTGCATAAAACCGACCACCGAAACTTTAAGAACTTTTCGTTAAGTTTCGTTAAATTTAGTTGTCACTTTACCCCAACTTAACAGAGCGAAATTTTTCGCTCAAACTTAAGGTAATGTCAAAAAACCTAGCACCGGGTTAGATATATTACTTCAATATGGGCATATTATAGAATAACAATATATTTGTTATATTAATTTGTATAAAGTAAAATGGTAAATAACAAATTAAATAAGTATAGGTAAATGGATATCATCAGTGCAGTGTTTAGTGGATACATGTTTATTATTTATTTATTTATATATATATATCATGTATAGCCTACAGTGATTACAATCAGCTATACAAACATGTTAAAAAAAAAATTAAAAAATGAAATACAACACAAAAGGAATAAAAGATAGATAGAAACCGCCGACTATTTGAGCCGTTTATTTTGAAAGTGGAATAAGTCAAATTTTTGAAAAATTGAGTTAACGTTATATAACATGTCCAAATATAGTGAACTTTCCTATTTTGTTACATTCTTGCGCTTAACTGTAAAATAATTCCTAGATTTAGTGGTTAAAGAATGAATACTAAACGCTATCAATATTTTGTTTATTATGAAAGTGGAATAAGTCACATTCATGCTTGTTCATTCGTGTAATGTCATAATAACTAATAGTATGATGTGTATATTATAAATAAATGCCTTCTATGCATTGAAAGCAAAAAATATAACAACAACAACAATTTACATTTAAGATTTATAAAATTTTAGATTTACTACTGTGTCCAAAAAGTAAAGCCAGTTTTCAATTTAAATCTCGCGGGTAAACCGCACATCATAAATATTTTTTCTAAGTTGGCAACCTTGTGATATACATCTGTGACAAATTTTATTTCTAATTATATTGAGCAAAGAAAAGTTGCATTAAATTTTGTTTGCGGAATGAAATTTCGGGTGCAGAAACGTTAAGGATATTGCAGAAAGCCTTCGGGTACCATGATTTGTCGGAAAGGAATGTTTACAAGTGGTATAAACAGGTCAAAGAAGGTCGTGAAAGTGTTGAAGGTCATGTTGACAGTTTTCATCGATTATCGTGGTGTTGTCCATTCAGAATTCCTTCCACCCGGTCGTTCAGAATTCAACAAATAGTTTTATTTGAGTGTTATGCGTCGTTTGCGTTAAGCTGTTTGCAAGAAGAGGCGAGAATTGTGGGCAGACAATTCTTGGTATTTACACCACGATAATGCACCTTCTCACACTGTACTCGTTCTTGTGACTTTTTCGCTAAAAATTCAATCCATATCGTTCCACAACCACCGTATTCGTCTGATTTAGTCCGTGTAACTTCTGGGTATTCTCGAAACTCAAAAGACCACTGCGGGGAAATCATTTTGAGACAATAGAAGAGATAAAACGTCAATCGCTACGCGCTCTGAAGGCTATCCCGGAAGGCGACTTTAATTCTTATTTCGAAAATTCGAAAATACGTTGGCGTAAGTGTATTGTGTCGGGAGGGGATTACTTTGAAAGCGACGAAATAGATTTGGAAGAATAATAAATATTTTTGAAATAATTAAAAACTGCCTCTAATTTTTGAACACAGTTATAAGATTCTTCTTATAAAATGTACTACAAAACGTCCTTGACTAGTGATGCAGAGTTTTATATTTTGGACTTAGCACTAAAAAGGGATGACCAAAAAACTTTGGTTATATAGAGTTATACTCAAGTGGGCGACCGGCAAGGCAGAGCAGTAACGAATTACATTTATTTGAATTAGGTAATGAAAACACAAATTACAATTTGTAATTTGTATTTTAATTACTCTTTTTCCAAGTAAGTAATTCTTCTAAGTAATTGTAATTTGTATTTAATTTTCATTAGTTTTTGTAATTTATTGTTTACATTTTTACAAGGTTCATTAAGATTTGGTTCTAGAGCCATCAGTATAAAACCTTATGTTAATAATCGATATTTTAATGATATGTTTTTCACTAAACGAATTTCGCCAACAATTTACAAATGAAAAGTAAATGTAATTTGTATTTTAAGTACTGAGTTTGCTGTAATTTGTAAAAGTATTTTAATTAGACAGTGTAATGGAACTTGCCCAGCCTTGGCGACCGGTCACAATCGCGAAATATAAAGACATGATGGATTTGCTACAACCTGTTCATCATGGATGTTTTCAAAACTTAAAAAAGTCGGATCAACTTGTTGAGGAGTAAAATGAAATTCAAACCTATCAAATTCATTGCAACTTTCTCTTTGTAAAAACTGGATGTCATTTATAATGTAAAATTCTCTTTAATGAATTAAATCAATATGAAATGATGGTATAAGTCATTTTTGTTAAAAAATATTTATTTTGAAAGTGGAATAAGTCATTTCCAGTACAAAAAACTCGTATTTTACTAAGCCTTATTATGAAATTTATCACTTTAGCTAAAAGTAGTAAGTATAGTAATATCATAAATGCAAACACTTTTAACAAAAGTTGTATTGATTTTTTTCATAACATGAAAACACAAATGTTTAATTATCTCAATATTAAGAAAACATGACTTATTCCACTTTCAAAATAAACGGCTCATTTAGTTATTACTATATAAAAATTTAAATAAAGCTTTCTTAAACGACTCTCTGGACAAGTTGAAATCAAAAACACCATAAACTGAATTAAACTCTCGCGATGCTCTCAAAAGTGGTTCCGAAAGACCGTAATTAGTTGATACCTGGTTAATGAGTAACAGTCCATCGCGCGGACGCATTTGACGTACCGGAGCGTAAAGATTTAAGCGTGAAAGCAGCTCAGTACAATCGATTCGAGAACTGAAAATATCGCAAATGAACAATGCCGATGCTACTACACGTCGACAATCTAATCTGTGCAGATTCAATAGGTTACAGCGATCTTGGTAGGGTGGCAGAACATATTCAACAGACCGTGTAGACGGTAGAAAATGAAGTGCATACAAAACAAACTGCTTCTGAACACTTTCTATTCTATCCGAATGACAGTGGTAAGATGGTGACCACACCGGCGATGCATATTCTAAAATAGAACGAACAAAAGAACCGTATAGTGACGTTAAAGTTATCGGGTCGATGAAGTCCTTACAGTTTCGCTTAATAAAACCCAACATAATGTATGCCTTATGTATAATGGTGTTAATATGTCTAGTAAAGGTGGCATCAGCTGAAAAAATTATACCCAAATCAGATATAAACTCCACTCTGACTACATCCTCACCATACAGACGATAACGATGGGACAGGGGTGACCGGGTACGATAAAATGAAAGACTCCTACACTTACTCACGTTGAGTCCCAATCTATTGCGAATAGACCAACTGCAAAATTTGTCCAAATCATCTTGCAGCTTTACGCAATCGGACACGCTGCTGACCCGGGCGAAAATTTTCATATCATCGGCAAACAGGAGGCAGCTGGCAAACTCAAAACAGTCAACAATATCGTTGATAAATAATGTAAATAATAAAGGGACAATATGGCTTCCTTGGGGTACGCCAGATGTCACGCAAAATAGCTGTGAACTAGAATCCAAAATCCTAACGGATTGCCAACGGTCGGAGAGGTAAGACCGCAACCATTCAGTTGGGATGTAATGACAATTCAAGTTCTTTAATTTAGAGATCAGGAGCGAGTGGTCAATCTTATCGAAACTTTCGCAAAATCAGTATAAATAACATCCAGTTGCTGCCTGGAGTTTAAACTGCTAAATAATTTGCCACAAAAAGAAACCAGATTAGTCACTGTGGATCTGTCTGGATAAAAACCGTGCTGAGCAGAAGAAATTAATGATTTGGTATGGAAAACCAAGACCTTATGAACCATAGATTCAAATAGTTTGGATATAACGGAAAGAATGGAAATCCCCCGATAATTACTTACTTCGTTTCTTCTACCCGCCTTGAAAATGGGATGGAGGCAGGCAATTTTCCAAGTCTCAGGAAAAACCCCAATACCTAAACTTTCATTAAACATGAATGTAATTGGGCGGGACAAACTCTCGGCACAATGCTTAATAAGGATCGGCGGAATACCATCGTGACCGGCGCCCTTTTTGACATCAATATTAAGCAAGCAATCGCAAACTTCCTGCTCAGTAAATTTAAAATAATTAAATTCCACGAAACTGTTAGCGCTTGAAGGCATGGTAGGGGACGTCATGGCTGGTTCGTATACTGAGCCAAAATAACTAGCAAATAAATTACAGATCTCCGAGGATTGACTAGCGACGGAGTCCTGGTAAGACATAGGAGTAGGAAAACCAACCACTTTTCTCTTACTGTTCATAAAACGCCAGAACTCCTTTGGATTTGATGTCAATTCCTCCTCGATCCGCACAACGTATTGGTTATATAAAAACCAATTTAAACTTTTAAACTCTTTGCGAGCGTTATCAAATTTGGGATAAAATTGAACCCCGTACCGCCTGTATAATGAATGGAACTTATTGCGGCGATTTTCCAGATTTAACAATCTATTGTTATTGCTCCCGAAAGCCGGTTCGCCCAAGAGTCATACGGCGACATTATGAAATATTAATGAAATAAAAATGGTTCTTATAATTCCTTAAATTCTTGCCATGTTTTTATTCAATTTTCAATTTGTGTATCGCAGCATATGTACAAAATTATGCAATTTGCTTAGTTATTAGTTCCCAACCCAAATTCCGTAAGGTTTCTTACTGATTTTTACTGACTCGCTGTTCTAGCCTTTAAGTTAAAATCTGAAAATATTAGAAGCGAATCTTTAAGTCGGAAAATATTATTCCCTTGTATTTTTGAATGCTTAATTTTTAAAACAGAATTGATGAAGATCTAAGCAATTTTGAAACTTTATTCATATTATTGACAAATTAAGAATTTTTAGACATTTTGATCAAAATTTTAATTCTTATTTATTCGTTTTAAAAATTCAAATTTTATGGAGAAAAAACTTGAAAATTTAAACAAAGATACAAAATCAAATATTTAAAATTTTGGTAATCTTACACGTTTCATAAAAACTTCAAATAGTAAATATTTGTAAAAAATTTAAGAGTAACCTTATAAATCATAATTTGATTTTTATGAACTAAATCTGACTGTACTTAAGAAAAATTTGAAATTTAACAAAATGTTACAATTTATTACAACATTTATTATCGGTTGTAGTGAAAATTGTGTAGATATAAAATAGAGACATCTAAATTATATTATGATAAGCCCCATTTCACTACCTAGCTACAAAGTGAAATTTAGTGGTGAAATTTTTATTTTTTGATTTCGTTTATGTATATCATATTTACCTGTATGTAAAATTTCATTTCACGTCAAGAACGTACTAGCATTTAAGAAGGGCAACAATTAAAGGGCGTGCACCAAATTTACAGCCAACTCGACGCGATTCATTCGACCCTTTCATTGGGAGTTTTGTGTGTATACATACATATAATATGTAAAATTAATCAGTTGTGTGTGTTTAAGTATGGCCCAACCAAAAAAAAAATATTTCACTGCGAAAATATTTTTTTAACCCTCTAGATATTTGAAAATAATTTCCATTTTCACCGTAGCGAAGCATGACCGTTATGCTCTTGTTTTCTTTATTTTATGTCAAGATTCATATAAACAAAATAAGCTATAATTAAATTGTATGGGGATTATAAAAACATATACATATGCATACATAACATCCATACATACATACATACAAATATAAAATGAAATAGAAATAATAAAATTCGTGGAAATCATATAATAAATAAATAAAATTAAATTAAAATTCTTGGTAAATAAATAATTTATTTTATATGTATATATATTTATGTATAAATACTTAGAATATCATACGTACGAGTACCTTGTGCCTGGCTAAAAGCTGCAACAAGATAATAATAATGAGAAAATTAAGCTTGTTTTTTATATAAATTAATTAGCTTACCTGAGCATTTAATTAAAAAGGTATACATACTTACTAAGATTTAATCTGTAGCCAGACATAAAATTAATTGTACGCAATGTTAAATTTGCCGCCATATTGGTTTGATTTTTCAAAATATAACGGCTGCTCTCCAAATTCTAAGCGAAACTAGGGAATTTGTCTAAAATGTAATTTCCAAGTGATTATGTACTTTACTGGCATTAATGAAAGGTAGCTTGTTACAGTTTCAATTAGATTTCAAGCTTAACTCGATTGTTTAAGCAATATAGCTGGAAAGTTTAAATGATAGTTAAAACACTCTATGTCATCAAAGGGTTCTGTTCTTACCAAATTTAAAAAAAAAAAAAATTCTTCAAAAAATAGTGTTACCAATGGAATAACATTCAAGTGATTTGAACTGCAATTGTTTGAAGAAATGACCCATTGTTTCTGCTTTGTTAGACTTAGTTGCGCGTCATAATGAAAAATGGATGAATATTTACCCAAAAGTGTTAAATATTGTAGCCCCGATTATCGATTAACTGAATTAGACGTCGATTTGGATGTTTTTCGATTATTTGTAAGATTACAGATTGTCAGAGGTGTAACGACTAAATCTGTGAAAATGTACTTAAAGTTGCAAATTACAGAGCATATACCTGTTTTTGTACAACCATTAGCTGATTTGCTTTCTTAAAATAGAGATAAGGAGTTACTGTTCGTGCAGTTATTATTGACTTCGACAAAACAAGAATCAAACTTTAATTATAATAACTCAATTGCCGCCCCATTAAGTCGCACAAACGATTTAAATAAATTTTTTCCTCCAAGCGTGATTTAAAATGAAGTGCCTTTAATCCTGTATATTACTGATTTCAGCCAATATAGCTAATACACAATCTCTGTATTTTAGATTATCTAATCATCATCGGATGTTCTGATTTTTAAATTGTTTAACTGAACCATACAAATTATCAATTTTAAAAATCCGTGGGGCTGTTTTACAAAAAAATCTCCTTCTTCCATTTACATTTTACGTAAATTCGAACAATTTGAGCATTACGAATCCATTGACTCTTTCAGCTAGACATTTTGGATTATTTAAGAATCAACTTATTGTAGACTTTGTATTGTATTAATATGAAGGGTTTGTTAGACTTCTTAGGGTCACGATTATTTCAGGTTGTTATCGTCAAATTATGTACAACTCATACTATCTAGCTTATAATTTCAACAGCTAAATCGAAAGTTTTGATACCATACGGAAATCTAAATGGAAACTTTAACCAATATACATTTCGGCATCAAACAATGTTGTTTGTTCCTGTCGTATAACGACGAAGTTTGTTAACTACATACTATATACCCACCCGCAAATTTTCACTTTCGGATAGTTTATCTATCGGTTTTACAACAATTTTTTTAAGTGATCTATGCTTAACCATATTATTTTGCAAAATATTAAAATTAATGTCATATTGTAGACATAGGTAGTAGAAAATGATTCAGTTTTTTTTGTTCCCAAAGAATAATACACTCAAATTTAATGGAAAGTTGATATGCCCATATTTTGAATTTCCGCAACAATGCTACTAAATTCGAAAATATTTTGATTATTCATTCAATGTCGTTTCAAATGTTCACTTAATGTCAAGTGGATCGATATTTTGAAATTCGGTTTTTAAATTCTTTTTTTTAAAAGTCTTGAAATACACGAAAATAATTTATTTAAAACAAAATGGCGGCATAGTGGCTGATGAAAGGAAGCTTCTTCTTTTTTAATGGCCTACACGGGCGGAAACCTATACAGGTCAAGGTCACAAATTTCAAACTAGAAGAAAAAACGAAAAAGATTTTGAAAAATTATGTCAAAATCTAGTGAGTACGTAGGATGTTTTTGATCAATTATTATTGACGCCATTTTTGTAAAAATCATACGTACTTCAGATTTTGACATCTTTTTTCAAAATCTTTTTCGTTTTCTGTTCTATATTGAAAATTTTGACTTGTCGATTTCCGCCCGATAAAAAAAGAGTTTTCTTTCATCAACTATTGCGCCGCCATTTTGTTTTAAAATAATTTAAAAAAAATGTTTCGCTTCATTTCTCTTAAATAAATTGGAGAAAATAACTTTTGATTTCGCTCCCATAAGATTGTATTACCCTTAAGTATCGAGCACCTCGCATAACAAGCAAAACAAATTGTAAAAAATGACTCACTTAACGAGTGACGTTTCGCAAAAACGAGTGACAAGAAGAAAGGGTAGATCGCGATTGTGCGCTTAATATACAAACATAACATATTTCGTTATTTAAAAAAAAAAATTACGAGGAAGCTCCTGGAGCGAATTATGCTCGTTAAGCGAATTTCCACTGCATATTGTAAAAAATTGACCCTCTTAACGAGCGACGTTTCTCAAAACGTGCGCTTAATATAATACATATAAGTATTTTGTTATTTAAAATAAAACTTTATGAGTATGTTCCGAATTATGCACGTTAAGTACCACTGTTTGTAGTTATAAATCTAAAATCTTGTTTTTAGTTTATAATTTAATAAGCAAAATAATTATTCAACATTCAGCAACCACTATAATTTATGAGACAATGGGAATGAAGGGAAGTGCGATTTAAATTAAACTTGAGAATTTATATAACCACTGCATACTGGAAATTATCCACACTTTGAAAAAAACAACAAAAAATAAATAAAAACAAAAAAATGCACCCCTCCAAAAACAATTCCTGGATACGCCACTGACATGTTCGATTTCAGTGAAAAATATTTCTGTTGTAATAATTATGACATTACATACCAGCTCGAGCTAAGCTAAAATGTCCATATAAATTTGACGTAAAATTTAGCTAGCTAAAGTGAAAATAATAAACTTCGCTCACGATTTCGATAACCGGTACGGAGTCCATGCGTAAATTTCTTTAAAATAATGACTTGCGGATTGTAATATAGATGTCACCACTATAAAGTCTCCACAATTTTTCGCAGCAAATTAAATGCACGGAACATTAATTGTACGCTAAATTTTGATATTTATCTATCAATTTAAAAGTGATCATTATACCTGTGATCAATAGCAAGTGCCCAAAATGTGTCGTAGGCACAGCCGTGTGTTTTAAGTGAATACGTGTACGTTACGAGTAATATTTTCTTTGAGCAAACGAACGTTCTAGCTTCTCCGAGTCAAAATTTATACTAAACGGACATTATGTAACGCAGCGAAACAACCTCAAAAAATTTATAAAATTCTTCGTATTATGAACAGAAATGTATTAGTTAAATAAATTCAGGAAATTGCAACGCGACAACAAAATTATATGAAAATCAAACAAAAAAAATGTGTACGGCACTGTTATATTTTGTTTGTCATAAAACAAATAAAAATAAATAATTATAAAACACAAAAGCCAGCTATACGAAAAATATTATTAGGCGCCATTAAAAAAAATAAGAAATTTGAGAAGTGCCAAAATGTATCTCTACACATTTTGTTTAGCTCGTTTTTTATCTGTATAGCTCAGTATGCAGCTCGAGCTAAGATACATTTTAGCGCGGTCTCCACAAGTCTCCATTAAATTACAGATAAATCGTCAAGCTAAAAATTTGTGTAGAGATAAATTTTGTTGATTTTGTTTGACTTTTATTCGTTTGTTTTTGAATGAAGTTTCTTTTAGTCTACATATTCCTTTTTGATACTTCTAAAGAATAGTTCAAAATTGCTAAACAATTTATAAACAGTACCTATACAAAATAATGGATTCCAGTGACGAAGAGGATATAATTTTTATTGGTGTTGCAGCGTTGCTGTTCTAAATCCAAAGTTGTTCTGTATCTAAATATTCGATTTCGTAATGTTGGTCGGCCATTTTGACTTCGGTCTTCTTTATATAAAAATAAGTTAATTTTACTTCGTTATAAAAGCAGGAAAGGAGAGGATCTAGATGAATCCTACTATCGATTCATTTTATAATCGAAATTCAAAACCGTCAAAATGTATCTTCAAATTATTGTCCTTGTGAGATAAATTACGGCTAAAATGTTTGGAGAGTTTATGGTGGCGCAATCTAGATTTGAATGAAACAACTGATATCTTTCAAATTTTTCACGCAAAGGTGCATATACCGTTCAGCGAAATTGTCGGCTAAAAAAAATTTATTTTATTTAGCTAGGTAAATTTTACGTCAAATTTGTATGGAAAATTTCTCTTAGCTCGAGAAAGAAAGATGTCCCAAGAAGAATAAAACAAGTTCAACACTGACGCTGCGAAGACACGAGAAGACAGGGATGGTGCTGCCGGGCTGCGAAAATTCTTTCTGAGACTGTAAATCCAGAGGCATTGATCGCACATCAAGCTGACAGTGTATCCATATACTAGAAATGCGGAACAGCAACCATCTTCATTTCTTATTGCAATAACCGATGAATAACACTGCTGCAGCGGCAACACAGAATAGCTACGATAAACTCACTTCATTGCATAGCTCTACTCATTTTTTCTTTCGAGTTTAAGTTCACACGAATTTGATGCTAGACCATGAGAACTCGATAATTTTACCAAAAGATTTTCACTGCACAATATTTAAGATACAACAAGAAGCTGTATCAGGGGGCCTAGAAACTTCCCAAAATAATTGAAAACGGCGGTTATATCGCACACCAATAGGTAAATATTGTCGTAATATAAATTTACAGGATTACCCTACTCTAAAAATCAAAATCATTTCTTGTCACCTAAAATACCATAGCATTCAGTGAACCGAATGCATACGGGGAATTCCATATTAGTCATCGGGACATTTCTGAAAATTTACATTTTTCATTTTATCAATTTAACCCACAAAGAATTTTTTGTTTTGAAAAGTGTCCAGCCAATAAGTAAGGTTGATACCTCATATATCATTTAGAAATAAAGTTCTGAAATTAGTTGAGTGATTTGTTCAAGTTGATGGGCCAGCTGAGGTTTAAAAATGTTTCCTTTATCGATGTGACTGATCTCGGGTAAGATTCTTTCAATTATGTCTTCGTAAATGGTTAGATTGATGACTTGAACGATCCTGAATTTTCCATTGATGATTCGTCCGGATCCTTGCTTAACTGTTACCAGCGGATTGTTGTACTCATAGATGTTTAATGGTGTTGTTATGGTCTAAACACAGGATCTAGATTCCAGAGGATGAGAGAGATGGTATCTATTTAGTTACATTTTTATGCACAAAAGATCTTTTAGGTCGCAGTGCGGGGTGGCTTGAACGCCCACATGGCCCTCAAGTAGTTACATTTCTTATATGGGTTTTGTGTGTTTTTTTGTCCGAAGCTTTTATCAGTGTAACATGGTTGTTCTTCGCTACTACATATTTCTTTTCTAAACTTTGCTTTATCCTTTTCTTGTATTTGATTGTAGTGAATGTATATTGTTTCTCCAGGTTTAGGGTGCTGACGTTCTGCTCGTTTACCTCTGTCAAAGTAAATATTTTCCAGATGGTCTTGACTTACGATGCCATGAATGAGTAGGATTCGGAATGAATAGGTTCTTCCGTAGTGGTTTTAATTTCCCCTCTTATGTCAGTATTGATTGTTTCATGGTTAACGACCGGTCCGAAAAGTGTTTCGAACTTTGACAGTATACTCTGTAGTTTTTGCTTAGATTCCTGTGAGAGATGATCGTCTCGAACATCTAGGTTATTGACCTGTGATGACTGTTTTTCCTTCAATGGTATCTTTATGTTTGGTGTTAGAATTAGTGTGTTGTTTGTTTTTTCTGTCGAATATGGCTCCTTATTCTTTTAGGGTATTGTCTCCGATGACACCATCAAATGATTGAAGTCCTGGTAAAATGAATAATTCCAATGCTTTGTAAATTCCGATACTTTTAAAAATCGGTCAACGATTTTTTCCTTAATTGGTATGCTTCCACACATGGCATTGAGTTTTTAGCTAATTCTGGTCTGATGAAATTTTTTGTTTGCTCCAGTATCGATGAGAAACTTGAGCAATTTATTATCTCTAGTTCTGTATTCTAAGTATGGTACGCTAGAGAGGCGCTCATCATAAAATTTAGCTCGGTATTTTCACCTTCCTGTTCTTCCTCCTGATCGCATATGTCCATGTCCGACATTTCGTTAATAACCTGATTGTATAGTTCCTCTTCACTTTCGGTTTCTAGGTGGTAAATCCTCTGGTTTTTCCGTGGTACATTCTGATCGGAATGTTCGCGTTTAAATGCTGATTGATAATTTTGTTGGTTAGGATTATTCTGTTATAAATATAATTGAAATAAAATTAAAATAATTGACCCGTCTTGTCTGAATAGATTGATCGATAGACATCGGTGTTGGTGGTTTTAGCCCCATTGGTCGTGGTGGCGGCGGTTCTCTTGCAATTCTATTGTTCTGATGCTTGATGTTGCAGGCCATGTTTCATTGTGATACTGGGATATTGACAGGTTTCCTTTATGGATACACTGGATATGAGTTTAATTGATTTATCGGGGCTACTACCGAATTATTGAAGCCCTTGTTTTTGATCACTATATTTCGATAATGCAAGCTCTGAAACTCTAAGCATGATGTATAGGCTTCTGGAAGAGTCTGTGGGCGTTGGATCATCTGCATTCTGCTCAAGTCGCCATTGAGTCCTCTTATAAATACATCTAATGCACGATTTCGGTATGTTTCTATCAGTACCTCTACTGTATCTGTTGAATTTTCCTCCGTTTTAATTTTATTAACGATCTCTTCCTATCATTTTCTGCCTTATGATCTGTAATATTGATCGGTACAATGGTTTGTTTTTTACGATTTCATAGCCCCTTAAAATGTTTTCTACATTGTGAATCCAGGATATGTGTTGCGTTGGATTTCCATCAAACATTTGTAGTTCCTTCACGCAATCCGGGAGCCTACTGATGTCGGTTAAATTTTGTTCTGTTTGTGGTGCAGCTAGTATTTCTGTTTTCGTGATAATGCGCTGTTCTACTTGTCTTGCTAGTTCTATTTGGGCGTTGACTGCTTCAGTGAGTTGTTTGTTTTATTTGTTCTATTAACATTTCGAGAGCTACTGCCATTTTATTTAATTTATTATTATAGAATTTATATTATTATCATTATTACTTGAAAACCGTTTTCAATTATTATGATTTTTATTTTATTAACGATTCTAACTTGTTTGAATTACTTACATTAAAGTTATTAAAATTATCATAGTTCGAAAGATTTGCATTTCTTTCGATTTTTTTTTTAAAATGTGCTTGCCGGATAAGTACAGTTCAGGGTTAGTCGGCGTGACTTCTGGATGAAAATGTATGATTCCCGTTTCGCGTTGATCGTTTATAATTGAAAAACGCCTACTTGTGGTACGATTTCACTCACGGTTTTAGTTAATTTTTCACTACTTTCACTTTTTTTTTATATGCAAAAAAATATTTTATGACTGTCCCTGTTTCGGCGCCAGTTAACGAAACGTTGTTTCGGAGAGTTAAAAAAATGAAATTTATTCTTCAAATTTTACATTAATACACTTTTACGTACAATTTTACTCTAACTTAAAACTAACAATTTGTCTTTTTTATATTAAAATAAAATGTTAACGTTAACTATTTGATGTTGGCGTTGTGTATAAAGAATTTAATTTAGAACGTTGACTTTTGAAACACGTTCCGTTGACACAGCACTTGTGATGGCATGTTACTACATAAAAAATAGGTTTCAAATTATGTTTGGGAATTTGGTTGATGTAGCGTTTCTAGTGTATAGCATGTTGCTAACTTGCATATTTTCAATTTCCAGTTTTTCAGTGGATTTCTTCGTTTTGTTAGGGGTTGCCTCAGTCAAAAATGAGGATGAGTCGATATAATCTTAGCCAAAATTGATTATAATGTATACATAGTTAAGCTTTCCATATAAAATGTGAAAAAAAACAGTGAATTTAGGTGAATATTGGCCAACTGAAAATATCAATTTATCTCATCTCCAATTGGCTTTTTCTTAAACCGGTATGGAATTAGGCTATTTCTTGGAACAAGGGCAATTAGAATGGAACTTGTCTATTTCTTAAACGATTAAGGTGAAATTTGTCTAGTGCACTCAAAAATCGGATTCTAAACTGATCCTTTGTGAAAGTTTTGAAATAATATGATCAACTAGAATGGAGCTTGGCTATTTCTTAGCAAAATTTAGATGGAATTTGATTTTTTCGATGAAAATGGGAGGATGCGTAAATTTTTTTTTTTTTTTTTTTATGGTAAAGTTCCACACTTAAACTGAACTTGGATTATCCTGTGTAGGTACAAGCAAATTTAATAAAAAAAACAAATATTTATGGTTTATTTTGATAGCTTAGTGTCGTGACGATAGCTTAGTTACGTTGAAATAAAAGCATCATTCTTCATCATTATTGAGTTTCAGCGAATTGGTAAATTAGTATTCTGCGTATTAGGGAATATTTGATAAAATCACCTTTATAATTAAGTTTCTTGTTTCAAATATCAGATTAGGCGACACGTAGTAGGCAGTATGCAATGGTTGTTCTGCAAAGTTTCTTCGTATTTGGTATCTTTCGAAATTTCTAGAATTAAAATGATATTAAAAGAGAAATTATTCGGAAACAATTTGTACATATGTAACATAGTTTAGATGTGTGCATCGACCGCTAGTTTACATAGACGTTAAAAATCAATTTTCAATTTTTAATTGAATTTAAAAAATAATAATTTTCCATCTACTTTTATTAATTTATTTATTATTATATTATTGCATACTATACATATTGGTAATTTTTTTCTTTCATAATTTAATTTTAGGAAACATTAAATTTAGTAAAAATAAAAATTGTTTTGTTATCGGTGAAATGATATTTAAAACGATAATGTTAAACGTACACATACCCATCTACCAGCCACCAATAAATTCCATTTGTCTAAAAACCCGAGCAAGAATTTTTCAATTTTATTTAAAAAAAAAAACTTATAAATTTTATATTATTAAATTTTATAAATAAATAATAATGTTTTCTCATTTTTCATAAATAATAATATAAAATTTAATAATAAAATTTATGTTTTATTTATTTTTATATATTTTTATGAGAAAATTAAATAAAAGTGGAGACAAAATGAAAATCTATATAAAATAATGTTTTCGGGGGTGGGGTACACCCGTACACACAACGCCATCTAAAGAGGATGGTTTGCTTTTTTCCTCTCCACGTCATATGTGTACGTATATACGTATATTTTCTATGTATTATATTTAAACTATAGAAGATGGGAAATTTCTAAAATATATGTACGTATGTATATCGGTATCGTACACTTTGTCTGGGTGTGGCAACAAAAAAAAAATTAAATATTTATTAAAAAAAAAAAAAAATCGAGAAAATTAAATCACCTACAACGATATTGTCATATTAGTTTTTTTTTTGTTTTGTGTGCCACGTCTCACATTCGCCCTCATACACCCCATCCCAAGACTCGAGTTTTGCAGTACGTATGTACTATATACATATATCGAAATACACACGAAAAAAAGCACCGTGTCTATTGTCTACGACGAGTAAATTTTCCAATATACATTCCTTTTTACCTATTCTACCTACCAATCAAAAATTTGCGTTCAATTTTTAATTTTGTTCAGTTTTTCCAGGATACTGGACTTTTTTGTTGCTGTTTTTGTTTTTGTTGTTGTTGTTTTCATCATTTTTATTTTCTTCAGCATCCATTTTTCATTGTCGACATAAAATACGAAAAAAAAAAAAAAAATTGCAAAAACTGTAACTCTGAAATAAAAAAAAAAATTGAAATAAACATAAATTTTCCAAAACAAAAAAAAATGTGTGCACCGCATGTAAAAGACATCCCATATACAATAATTTTTTCTTCGTTTTTTGTTGTTGGTTATTTTCCACCCATCCCATGAAAATTCTTGTATTTTTTCGATTTTTTTCTTCTTTTTTTTTATCACTTCTGGAATGAAAATTAAAATGAAAGAAAGAGGAATTATATGGTGGATGGATAGATGGAAAATTCTTGTTGTTAGTGTTTTATGTTATGTATATGTGTAGGATACATAAGTTAGTACATATATGGTAGTATTTATACACATTTTCCATATAACATGTTATGTACGATGCAAGGAGAGAAAGATTTTCCGAAATTTTATGATTGTTTTTATTTATTTATTTTATGTTTTTGGAAAAAAAACACACACACACACACACACTCAAAAAACTACAGAACAAGAAAAATGGTTGTGGAAAGGACTAACGAATTCGTTTGAAAAATATTTCTGTACGAAAAATGAAAAATATGAAATACAAATTAAAAAGACGTATACATATAGTACATACAACAACAACAGAAAAACATAAATTTTACATATTTTTTGTAGGCTATGGACATATATGCATATAATGTTTAGTTCAGTGTGATCATTGGTCGTTTCAAAATTTTCATCTTTGTTCAACATCCTAACTAACTCGTAGCATGTAGCTATAATATAGGAACATAATTTAGTGTGTAAAGTCTCAAAACTCAGCAAAATATAATCAAAATTTTGTTTTATTCTCGAGAGCACATTCTGGATTAAATTCTATAAAATATATCAAACTCTCAATGAATTCTCTGTTGCACAATTTTAATATATTGTTGCCGGCATATTGTCTATTTTTACAATTTATTAATCACATTAATCATTAAGATAAAGTTCAAGTTTTAATTGAAAAAAATCGTTCGAGGTTCATAATTAAGGCGAAAAATCTGCAGTTCTGCAGTTGCTACTTTGAACTTGCAGTCTTTAATATATCCTTAAACGTCTAAGTTCCACGCAAACAATATTACATATTTATTTTTAAGAAAATAGTACTTGAAGAAAACTCAAGCATTCAATAATGGGAATTTAAGTGACGATCTTATTTTCGTTACAAAATTCCCAGCCGCTGAAAAAGTCCTTTCGCATGCTGTAGAAGTTGGACGCACACTTAGCAAAGCTTTCTATAAAGCATCTAAGATATCTAATCGTTTCCTCGTTGCATCAAATAATTTAAACTCATTTTTGACATTCAGAGATGCACGAGTTGAATTACATGGTAGAGAAACTGACATAATAGCAGCATCCAGTTGCTTATTAAGGTTACCATTATCCATAATGTTGCAAGAAATTTGTTCACCTTCACAGCTGGAGTCATCACTAGATTCGGAGGTATCAGAGAGCAGATTTAATCGTCCTTTTAACTTTCTGAACTGTGATTTCTAGTGGTTTAAGTGCTTGCAAAATATCTTTTAAAACTGCAATATTATTTGCATCCCACGGCAAACTTACCTCTCTTACGGCACTTACATCTATTTAGTTTCAAAAATCGCTCCAACATAGGAACTTAAGAGTTTCAACGAGTTTGGCAGTCTAAAATAAGGTTTAAATTTTTTTTTTCTTGAAGGAGTGCTTAATTTTGCAGTATAGAATTCTTAGCCAATAACGATCGGAATTTTTTTTTATGAGAGTACGTGTTTCACTTAGTACGGCCCCTATGTTTTTATATTCCAATACAAATTGTTCGGAATTAGATTCATATTCCTCTTCGGGATAGTTGGAATTTATGTTAAAATTTTCAGTTCTACTGTTAAATGACTCTTCGGTTTCATCTTCCTCGATAATTTCATATTGGTCATCCTCCTCTAGGTATTGTGCTGATGCTCGTACTTCTTTATAAAATATATCTTTAATAGCTAAATGAATGCCATGATTTTGACAAAGTTGTGCCTCACATCCAATCTCGCTTCTATACTTTACCATAATTTAAGCTCCATCATGAGTAGAAGCCACAATATCATTTTTAAAATTTAAACCAAATTCTTTTAATTTTTGACGTACCATTCCTTGTAAAATTTCAGAAGTAATTGAACCCTTTATTTCGACTAACCCCAAAACGTAAGAATTATCACTGCCAGTGCCGTGAAGTGTGACGTTAAGGTATTTTCTTAATTTGTTATGAAACCATTCATCCACAGTTATACCGAATTTGCTTCCAATTTTTATCTGCTTAATTAATGTGTCCTTGAGTTCTTATTTTTTCTCTCTAAAAAAAATTCTGTATATGTTTCCATATGGTATTTTGACTTTTAGGCATATCAAATCCTTTAGAAATGACGTATCCCTTGATGGCATCTGATGTACAATACAAATTTGACGGATTGAAAACCCGTCTAAAGCCGCACATTTGGTGAGAATGTATTCCAACGAACTCCTGTGAACAAAATTTAGAATACTTGATCTCTGAACACATGAACTTCCTTGTTGTTTCACTAAAGTTTTGTGTTCTTCAGCTTCTGCTGCATCCTTGTTTGTAATTGTTTGCGTTGTTGTATTTTAATATAAATATTGTGTGTTTTTAAATGGTACATCATCAACGATGTAGATGCTTGGGAAGAAATACACCACAAGTGATACACTCGGCTTTTCCCTTCAGTTCATTTTTTTTAAATACTTCCAAACGTTTGATTTTGATGGAATATGTATTGGTTGTTAAGGCCTCTAAAATTTATGAAATATGAAGTACAATAAAACATGGTTTGAATTTAACAATTGAAAATTATTTTTGAGTTCTATTTACCAAAATATGAATAAATGAAATATTTTTTTAGAGAAATGGTTGTGTTTTATTGTTTGACAGCTCGTAGATGGATTCTGATGGTTTTAAAATTTTTTTCGATTAAAGTGAAGTTAGTGTTACTGATTTGATTGGAGTTGGATTCCCGAATAAGTTCGGAAAAGTTTTACAGATGTAAACGTTATGTAGTAAAAAAATTAAACAGTTAATCAATTAATGTTTAGGTGGTTAATTGAAAGATCAATTAATAGAATTAATCGATTACGATTATACCACATACGGTTATACCACAAATGTTGCAATTTGTATTTTATTTAGCTTAATTAGTTATGCTAGAGTAGAATCCGACCACATTTGTTTTAACCGTTGCTCATAATTCATTTCGAATTTTAATTTTTTTTTGGAAACCTTAGATTTAATTGAAAAATGACATAACATAAATACCACTTTTCAAAAAAATAGATCCAACTTTACCTATTCTATACTGGCGTTTTTCGAGATTCCTTATAGATTTGAAAAGATAAAAAATAATTTTATAGAAAATTTTGTAATTAATTTGACCAGAACAAATATTTTCGCGATTTTTTACCTAAGTTTTTTGCTCAAAAATCAAAAACAAAAGTTTTGGAATGAAAGTATCCCAAATCATAAATCATTTCGAATTAGTTCACTGAACTCGGAAATGCTCAACACCTGAAACAGCAAATCTGTCGTAGACGTATTTCGAATTTTGGGAATCTGGAAAAAAATCGCACCTTGAGCAATCTTCAAATGTAACTTCGAATTTTCGAAAATCTAAAATAATTTCGAATAGTCCAGTAGCAAGTAAACTACGCAGTTGGTAATTTTGAAAATGCAACATAAAAATGTAAAAAACTGAAATCCCACGAGGTGATCAGAACTACTTTTTTCCAACTCAACTCTCAATTCAATCTCTAGCTGGACCGCTTTAATCACTAACTCAACCTCCGTATCAATCCTAAGGCAATCCTAACTGATTCATCAACTCAAAAGCTAGATGCATACATAGATCCACTCAAATCAACTCAATTTAACCTTCAACTCAACACCCAAATAAATTCATTAAAAAAGCGCATTTGGCCCCAACTCAACCCGAAATTCAATGCACAACTCAATCCTCAAATCAGCACCATCCGAATATGTACTTGAATCCGACTCAATCTAACCCCTCAATTTACTTGAACTCCTCACTAAAATCCAACTCAAACTCAATTCAACTTCTATATTCTCGATCCCAACATAACTCTAAACTCAACTCAAAACATAACTCCAAGCTCAATCCCCGAAAGAACACGTGACCTTCAACTAAACCCCTCACCCAACCACAAAATAAGTTAACTCAACCCCAATTCAATTTCAACTGAACCCAAGCTCGAGCAAAATCTCAACCCTCTATTCAACTCCAAACTCAACGGCCAAGCCGCCAACTCAATCCCGAAATTGGCTTGATTCGAAAAACTACACGCGTATAAGCACTCAACTAAATCTAACCTTCAACTATACTCTCAACCCGACCTCCAAATTAAACCCGAAACGAACCCCTCACTCGACTCAACCGCAAACTTAACGCCTAATCAATCTCCAAAATCAACATGGTCCAAAAAATTCAAGCGTACATGAACTCAAATCAACCTCACATCCAACACCTCTTTCAACTCATCCCAAATAAATCCCCAGCTGAATGCCTCACTCAACAACAGCTCAACTCCTAACTAAATGACTCAATCCCTAAATCAACACGATTCCAAAGCTCCAAAAAAATTAGGTTTGAGTTGGGGGTTCAGTTCGGTTACAGTTCGAAAAACTAAATGCGTACATGAACTCAACTTGTTTTGAATGAGGTAATCAACCCTCAATAGAACCCCAAATAAATTCCCAACTGAACCGATGAATCAACCCCAATTCTTTCCCAGCTCAACACCAACCCAACTCCAACTGAACTACATCTTGAATCCCCGCAGCTCGTAATCCAACCCCAACAAAGTCTTAAAAATGACAAGCGCACTTGAGCTCAATTCAAATCGACTCAAGCTAACTCTCAATCAACCCTCAATTGAACCCCCAAATAAATGCCCAACTGAACTGCTTACTCAACAATCAACATAAACCTAACCCCAAATCAAATCCAACTCAATTAAATTCATTCAATTAAATCCCCAACTTCATAGCTGCGTCACAATTTTAGTTCCTAACCCGGGAAGCTAAAATCTTTGCACTGTAAATTAAGTTGTAAATATTTTTTGTTGGTTTAGTAATTTAATTGTAAATAAATCTGGCAATCATAAATTGGTTGCTACCTTCCAAAAAAAACGAATATTTAAACAATTATTTAAATACAAAAAACGTTTTTAAAACGGATTAAAAAGTAGAAAATATAGATTCGGTTACATTTGTCCTAGTCTCGCTTAAACCGGAAACTGATTATTGCTAAAATTCGATTTTGTAAATTTGTACAAAATGTGTATGTTTTACAAAATGTGGTTTCACTGGATCCCATAATCGGTAACCGTTCAATCCATATCCTATACAAACAAATTGGGTTTTCTTAGTTCACTTTTCTACAGGAATTATTCAGTCGGACTTCGATTTAACAGATACTTTGAAGTACGAAGTGCTTCTCCCCATATATTCTTATTAAATTTTGAATCAATAATTAGTGATCTTGTTTGTCCATTAAAGTACTATTAAAACGTTCCGCTTTCCCGTTTAATTGAGGAGTATGAATGACTAATTGTATAATCAAGTAGTATACCAGGGACCATAAAGGCCGGTATAAATTATTTGCAGTTTTCTTTCCGCTCTTAATCTTACTATTTTAAACGGATGTCTCGTTAGCTTTGCTTCCATACACGTTTCACAGATTGAATCAAAGGCATCTAAATCCTTGCTCTCGATGTGGAATCCTTCAGTTAGCTTTGAGAGAAGTTTCATATTTTTGGTGCTAACATGGCATAGTTTACGATGCCATACCATCGCTTTCGACTTCTTTTTTGATATCAAATTATCAATACTGTTTGCTTATTTTGATCCTTTACTTATATAATCCGTTGTTTTGTTTTATCCCCTCACGAATAAGATCGTCGTCTTTCGTAATTAGAACAACATTTTTTGAGAATCGCACTTCTCCTATGTTCTCCGATATAGCGTTGACAGAAAGTAAATTTTTGGTTAAATTAGGAGCCTACAAAATCTTGTTTAACACTAAATTTCTATTTTCAACGGCCCCCACTCCTAATGACTCTAATGGTTCACTGAACTACTGAGATTTATTTTTTATTAAAACCATAAACATAGTCAACTACTATATAATTGGCTATAGGTACGTTTCAAGTCTCTAGCGCATCGGGAAGTTAGTTGAAAATCGATTGCAAAATTTGTACCGAACAGATAAACAGACAGACAAGAAAGCGAGTTAATAAAATCGTAGTAATAAAATGTACCTTTTGGTGTCGACCATAGCAAGGATTTTGGTCGTAAAATGAGATTTGAGGGTTACGATTTTCATTATATTCTACATGTAGTACATGTACTGTTGTACGTCTAGCACATATATAAAAATCGAAATCCTCATTTTACGACCAAAATCCTTAATTAGAATACGTTCTGCATTTGTTATTGCAACTTCAAGCTGTGAACTCGAGATTAAGACTTAGTGTGACGAAAAAAATTCAAATATTGAATAGAAAAAATCTCTAAATCGAGAAGATGTTCCAAAGAATGAAATTGCTCTTAAAATGTGGAGAAATGTAAATGTAACGACAATTTTACAAGCGTACCTCGCCAAATGAATAAAAGTGTAACGAACGACGATTGCGTAACTATGATTCCGGTACCCAAGTATAACAAAAATTGAACTCATAAGTTCCAAGTTTTTTTCCATTTATCAAAATTATCGTTGGAACTTACGTAGCCCACATATTAAATTAAAATCATATTTACTTGTATTTGCTTATTTTTGTTGCCTGATCTGTTCCTAACTAACTTCAAAACCGGCTTTAATTTATACATAGTCTTCTCCATGTGCTATTGAAATATTTTAATTTATAAGCTGGGCAAAATTTGGAATGGTAAATATGGTATAAGGTGCGTGGTAGCTCGTGTAGTCCTCCTTCCTCATCTTTGAATTTGACATTTTCTTGCAAGCAACTATAATAAAGCAAATGTATTACTAAAGGTTACTAACTCTTACAAAAATGTTCTTATCTTAATTTAATGGAATGAGAATTCCCACAAAGCCGCGTACACAATGAAAACACTTATATGTGCAATACTTATACAAAATGCCATATTTACCTGGTTTTCAACACTTAAAATGTATTATTTCATTAAAATGTTCTTATTCATCACAATCAAATTGAAAAATAAATGAACGTAAGACACATTTTAGTATGCACTTCTGCCTAACTTTAACATTTGGTTTATGGTGATGAAAAACTCCAATTGGAGACGGAGATGACAAAAGAAAAATTCTGAAACATACGCAGTCCACATACATTTAAGAGTCGAATTATAATATTCATGTATTATAGTGTCAGATTCGTTAATACGACGAACAACAAGTATTTAACATATATAGGTTTAGCACTCCAAATTCAACCGTTTCCAAAGCATATTCATCCTTTTCCAAATCAAATTCGAACTGCCAACTTCAAATTCATCATTTATGGAAATATCACATTGAAATTAAAAACATCGGATTGAAGTCCTTTGACTCACTGATAATTCGTATTTAGAATTTTTGAGATTCTTTGTGACCAATTTTTTTGAGATTATTTCGAAATTACTGAAAATTTTCAAATTATTTCAAATTTTGATATTGGCCTGCAACGTAAAAATTGCTTTTCTCGATTCAATGATGAACGAGGAAAAACTTAATTGTTTATGCCGGTAGGCGATGGAGAAACTAAACTTGCTTGACACCCAGTTTTTCCTTAAGCCACGACTGAATGGGAAAGTCTATCGCAGTTTCTCGTGAAATGTGTAGCTGTTGGTTTCTAAATGTTTCCTTTCAGAACCAATGGGCCTACCAAGGAACCAATATGTTACTCAAATCAAAAATTGTTGAATAGTACTCTATATTTTTGTATATCTAAATTATGAAAATGTCCATATTCCTAAAATATGAAATTTCCATATTTCCTAATTTTCTAAATTTATAAAAATTCTGAATTTAATACATGTATTGTATTTATTATTAAATATCTAAATTAACTAATTCCTAATACAAATTCTAAATTTCAAAAATGTTGTAAAATAATTCTCTAAATAACAGGATTCTTAAATTTGACGAATTTCTAAGTTTATACTAACTTTAAAGATTTAGATCTTTTAACTCCCATTTTCCAGTTTTACCTTCCCAAATTCGCAATCATTTTGTTAAATTCTAATATCCCCAAAAAACAAAACTTCTAAATTTGCCTAAATTTTCTAATTTCTTTTCTTTCCAAACTACGTTACAAAATTCCTTAATTTCTAAAATCAATAATTCCAAATAAATGATGAATTTGAATTTAATGATTTTATAAAATTTGTAAAATCCTAAATTAATTTTGCAACTATATTAAAATTTTCAAACTCCAGAATTCTTAAATTTGATAAAATTCTTATTTAAGCTTTCGCTTTCTAAATTCCTGACTCTTAAGGTGAATTTTAGAGTGAAATTCAGGGTTAGTTTTAGAGAGGGTTTTCCAGTGAATTTTAGGGTGATTTCTAGGGTAGGTTGAATTAAAGGGTATACATATTTTAGAATGAATTTTAAAGTAAAATTTTATCGTTAATTTTAGAGTGGCTTGTAGGTTGAATTTAAGAGTGAATTTTAGAATTAATTTGTCGTAATTGTAGGAAGAGTTTTAAAGTAAATATGGAGTAAATTTTTGATGAATTTAATGGAGAATTTGGATATATTCTCGGGTGAATTTTAGGATGAATTTTAAGGTTGGGTTATACAGTGAAGTTTAAAATGCGTTTCAAGGTGACTTTTTAGTTAAGAAGACATTGTATGGTAAATTTGGGAATGAATTTTAAATCGAATTCAGATCAATTTGGGACGAATTCTACGGTGAATTTTACGATGACATCTAAGGTGAAGTTTATATTAATTATACGGCGAATTTTAAGGTGAATTTTATGCCCCTATTATAGGTTTATTTATTTTATTATATCAACTTGTTGATCTAGAATTTAAATACAGCAACTTTATTAAATTAAATAAATTCTGTTGGCTTACGATTGAATTTGATTTGGATAAAGGTGAATTTGATTTAGACAAAGGCGAATTTGGTTTAAAAAAGGATGATTGTGTTTAATAAAAGGTTGAATTTGGAGTGCAAAACCTATATTTTCGTACATAGTCTTATTCATAAATATTATGAATTGTTCATAAATGTGATTTTTTAATAAAATGATTCAAGTTGCACTAATACGCAAACAACATGTGATTGTATTTTACGTATAGTACAATAAACTAAACCATTTTTAGTTTACGAACTATATGATTCTTACTATTAATGCAAATATTCTTATGATTTTTTTCTAAATTTCGTTTTTTTACGTAAATATAGCAATTTGTACATTAATATTACGAATTGTGGTTAACGAGCGCCATTCATAAATAAAACGCAGTATATTTTTTTCAGTGTATTGAACTTGAATTTATCCGAGAATATGAAACAAGGCTCCAGTCCTTCGGCATTCAGTTTTCTTATTCTATTGCGAATTTGAGGGTTGCAGCTCCCATTTTTTGCCGTCCGACAAGCATAGAGGCCAAGTTCCTTTAGTCGTCTTTTAAAAGTAGGAACTGAAATAGTGTCAGTTGTTGCATTAGAAGCTAACTTCTAAGCTCCAAATCTGTAGCAAACCTTTGCTTAAGCGACAAATGTCTGAAATTCGATCTGTTGTCATCAGAGCCGACTTATCTTGCAACCGTTTGATTTTCGGAATAGTGCTTTAAAACTTTCTAATTGCTCTTTGGCTACACTAAATACCTCTTGCAATTTGTGAATGTACTTTTTGCCTTTAGGTGCAAAATTTTGGCTTTTTTCGGTAGCATTTAATTTCGAGCGACCTATTTTAAAATTAACTCTTTGACTACTTAATTGAAAACAAACGAATAAGATATCCTTTGGTATTAAATATGTCATGAGACGTGAAATGTGCAGAAAAAGTACAAAACAAAAGAAAAACAAAAAAAAAAAAAAATAGGGAATGAGGTAAAATCTATGAGAGAATTGCATGAAATAGTAAATAATCGAAACGGAATATTTCAATGGCGCAGGGCATGATTCTATAAATCCCAGGTTAGCTCGATTTTTCAAAACACGTGTTTGTGACGTCATGCAATTCTTTTTTACTTTTCGTTTTTTTATTTGTTGTTGTAATTTATATACGTATTGAGAATTGAGTGACGTCAAACAAAAAAGATGGCCATTTGTTTACATATTTCGAGCTAACCTTTTGTTTTATTGAATCATGGGCGCAGGGTATATCTCGAAGATAACGGATGGCTTTGTGGGGAAACATATAACTTAATTATTTTCTTTATCTTGAATTCCATATCAATTTCAACTTTATTTTTCCCATACAAATGTATGAAGGCGCAACATACTATACAATACTGATTAAATCCAGACTCCTCATTACCACAACCTTTTTTAATGTTAAATTTAAATGAGTTTAGGTTCCAAAGTAAAACAAATTATATAAGAGTAAAAATTAACATTATGAGAGTTTTGAATTCTACGAAACAGTGAATTAGTTCTCAAGTTGGTACGATACACGGGAACACTAAACGTTAGGGGATTACAAATTAGATATAAACCATTATTTCGGAATTAAATTTTATCGCTAATGGTAGATTTAATTGACGAATGGTGAAGTTGAAAAAGCGCCTTAAGCAGACAATATTGAAGTAAGCAAACGCTGTAAATGGCCGCCCCGGTGGCACAGTTGTTAGCATGCTTGCTTTAAGCTCCGGAGGTCGCGGGTTCGATTCCCGGCGGGTGATGAAAAAATCACGGCTGGTTTAATGTAAGGATCAATGAACTAATCACTCATTATCCGTTGTAAAAATGATTACGAAACTTCCAAAATAAAGCGGCCAAATCCCTCCATGGGATGTAGCGCCAGCGAAAAAAAAAAAAAACCGCTGTAAATAAAAATTTGCTATATGAAGTTATATGAAAATGGAGTCTATTTCATTTAAACTTTTATTTATTAACATTGTTATGATTAGAAAATCTATGAAATTCCGTATGTAGTTTAACAGACAGTTTTATCATTTTAAATACAAGAAATTTGTGCTTAAAAATTGCAGAAATTTGCAGAAATCTAATGTTACTAAAAACATAAATATTTTAAAAATATTAAATTTTACCTTGAATTTATCATTCAAAACGTGGTAAATGTGGTATAATACAATTTCAAAAATATTTAGTGACTCAAAGATATATTTATAGTGAACTTAACATTAATTTTCTGCACAGTTTTCTGGCATTTTTAATGATACAACAGTTCCAAATTAATCAAATAGTATATCAAAATTACACGTTAAACAACCTAATGGATTTATTAGATTTTCCAATCATTACAATTTTAATAAATAAAAATTAAAATGAAATAGACTGTATTTCCAATCATTATTGTCCGCTAGAGAGCACACCGTACCAGTCGTCAATAAGTACATAGATTATGTACAATTTTAAGCAAAACCGATTCAACCAATAAAATCTTTCTACTTTCTAATAAAATCATATTCAAATTTAATAGCCGTTGATTATAAGCAACATGGTGTAAATTAAATTTAAAGTACAGAATTGTGTGCATTTCTTCTAAACCCGTTTCAATATTATTAATATGAACGCTGTATTGCGGGTTCCAGATGATGGTAAAGTATTTCAAATTTGACCGAACCAAGCCATTATATGTACTTGGGGACATCCTTTAATGATGTCACACTTTTTAAATAAAATGTTGTGCAATTGCACAGTGTCTCCTTAGTAAATATTTATGGTTTGTATTTTTTCGAGTCATGACGTGACTAAAGGGGGAGGGGGGTTTAGTAAAATGTGACGAACTATGACGTAGAAGAGAGGGGGGGGGGGTTAAAAATTGTTAAAAATTGCGTGACATCATTAAAGGACGTCCCCTTAAAAGGGGTGACATAGTCTTAAAATTAGATCCAATTCTCATAATGAAACCCAGCATTTTGTAAGGATTACTTATGATATTATAAATATGAACCGTGGATGAAAATTTATCATCTATTGCAATTCCGTTTACGTCCGAAACATTGTGAATTTCATTCAGATCACACCAATTAACGATTATTGAAAGTTCATTTTGCAAAAAATCATGATCAGAAGGTGATTTAATTATTGCACGATAGATTTTAAGGTTAGCAGCAAATAAAATTATTTCACTCTCGATATTTAAGCAAATTTCATTAATAAACAAAATAAGTAGTAGCGGCCCTTGGATATGTACCCTAGAAAGACACCTGATGTTAGAATAAAATAATCCGATATACAAGCACCTATTTGTACGTAATGCAATCTGTTAGAGATGTAAGAGTTGAACCATAAAACAATATTATGACTAACCCCAAAGTTTAATAATTTACGATTACGTGGTAAAATCAAATAATTAACTTTATCAAATGACTATCATTTAATCCATCATAAACACATTCACCAAAATCTAATAAGTTAGTTAAGGTTTGACCTATTTGCGATAAATCCATATGGTAAACCCTTGAATAAATTGGGAAAGATTCTTTCTTCTAGTGATTTATTAAAAATTAAAAGAACCTCCAAAAAGTGGCGGGATCTCTTTCGATCCACATCTTTGTTAAGGCATAGCTGAATGATATGAGATATTATATAATTTTCCGTAGCGGCCCTTGGATATGTACCCTAGAAAGACACCTGATGTTAGAATAAAATAATCCGATATACAAGCACCTATTTGTACGTAATGCAATCTGTTAGAGATGTAAGAGTTGAACCATAAAACAATATTATGACTAACCCCAAAGTTTAATAATTTACGATTACGTGGTAAAATCAAATAATTAACTTTATCAAATGACTATCATTTAATCCATCATAAACACATTCACCAAAATCTAATAAGTTAGTTAAGGTTTGACCTATTTGCGATAAATCCATATGGTAAACCCTTGAATAAATTGGGAAAGATTCTTTCTTCTAGTGATTTATTAAAAATTAAAAGAACCTCCAAAAAGTGGCGGGATCTCTTTCGATCCACATCTTTGTTAAGGCATAGCTGAATGATATGAGATATTATATAATTTTCCGTAGTTATAAGGTCTTGTGTATCAACTAAAGTAATATCAGTTGTAGGAGTAGACGGGGTGCTAGCGAACGGTGCATTCGAATAAACGGATTTAAAATAATTTCCAAATAAATTTTTAGATCTCTAGCAACATTTTTGACGAATAGTAATCCGGATTAGATTCAAAATTTTTAGTTCACGTAACATAGCCTGATCTGAATCAGATCAAACGTCAATAAATTCGGCTATTGTTACTCATAGTTTAAGGTAGTTTGCCAGTTTTTCTAAATGTTATGCAAATATTGTATGTCAGTTGTAAGAAACCAAGCTCAAATAATCAAATCTTGGATATATCAAAACATTTTAAGAACCTTCTAGCATCAAAAATAACAATTTCAGGAGTCGCAAAAATTGCAAATTCTGTCTGTTATATCACCTCGCACAATTCAACACCAAAAAACTCAACACCCATGGAATTCTGAAAAATCGTACGCTCGAGTTTTCTCAAAATAACGACGACAACTCTGGGATACATAGGTTAATAATTCCAACAATGTAATCACACCTGTCTGTTCTCATATTTCGATCGTTGAGGTCTGTCAAACATTAAGTATGATGCATAGATTAGGAAACAAAATATTTCTCGGGTTGTACATACATATTTGAGATATTTAAATTCTCCAACATCAACGTGTGTGGTTTAAGGTATTGGAGGCAAATAACACCAGGTACTGTTTCTCCCTAATGTATGTAATAGTATCCTTTAGTTACATTTAGTTCAAAACTTACAACAAAATATTTGAAACACTGGGTGGATTTACCAGATGCCTTTTGCTGATAATCAATATTCTAAATTCTACGTAACAAACAGAGGCCTGATATGAAGCATACACGTTGTTCGGTTGTTATAACTGTTGTCAAATTATAGGGTAAAATGCATCTTCAGTAATTCAACTTGATGAAATATTTTAATTTGTTGACTTAGATAGTTTTCAACACAATAATATTGCAGAATTTTGACGAAACTTCAGAATTCGTTTCGAGTACCCACTTTCAGCATTTTTCTTTTTATCTTTTGTTTGGAATTTAATCAATAATCAAATTTACTTTGTTAAATTTGAAATCAAATTTTCAGAAATTAATAAAAATTGATATCAAATTCACAAAATTTAGAATTTTACAAAATTTCAAATAACAAAATATTAAAATTTGGCGAAACTTTAAAATTTCTTATTACTTCTCAATTTATTTTGTCGAAATTTTCAAATTTGATAAAAATTCTAACCAGACGCCGTAGCCTCTGCCGTGATTGGTGTATAATTTTGCCCTAAATTCTTCACCTATGAATGCTGCTGCTCTCAACTCCTCACCTCTCGTCCAAATCCACGTTTTTTCAAAATAAAAATAAACTCTTACTCTTTTTAAATTTGTTTTTATTTTTTATTATTAATATTCAAATGACAATTTTAATTTAGATGTCTCGCCTCTGCTCCACCACACACCACCAACCTACCTGACTGTCCCAAAAAATTCTTTTTATTTTTTTTCATTTATATTCCTTTTAGGTTTAATGGTGCCATCTCTTATCAAAATTTAACATTAAATTCAAAAAATAATTTACTGGAATTCTTTCAACACGAGCCTTAACAATTGGTCTTTAAATTCTTAATTTAGAAAAAGAAAATCTTAATTTAAGGTTGACATATTTCCGTAAGCCTAAAGACTAAATAATCGATTTCAAAGCCTCGTTAGCTGGCTAGAGAATTTCTTGAAACGAAACCAAACTTCCGAAAAAATCCAATCCTAATAGAGTTACCACCTTTGTAAAGAATTTTGAAAACTTTTACAATCTGAGAAAATTTGAAGCAATTTAAACTTTCGATATTATGATTGCAAAAATCCCACACACGGAAATTGATGAAAGACTTATTGAATATTCAGACCACCGAATAGCCTTGGAAGTTCCTTTTTCTGTTTGCTCATGCTTAAACCTTTTTTGTAAGGTTTCCATAATGAATTCTTGTGTGAAAGACGTCTACAATCTAACGCATCCTCCATTGCAGTTCTTATTCTCAGAAAAACCAATGGAAATCTATCGCTCCAATGCATCGTATTTGCTAGTGTTAAAATATATAATTTTCAAAATGTATTTATTTATTTTTTTGTTTTTTTTCAGACACCAATGGCGTTCTATCCCACGTGGCAAGCAGATCCATCACAAGGATGGCAAAATCAATTTATTCAACAAATACCACAAAATAGTCCCGCAATAACACCAATCAATTCATTAGAATTCCAGCCACAAGGTTATTACCAGCCCAATGGTTATGTACAAACGGGAATTGGTTTTGATCCAAATTATGGTCGAACGTATGCAGCACCAGTACAACGATATGAATTTCAAACAACACAAATCCCACCAATAAATCAAGTATCATTACAGAGTGTTAGTTTTGCGCCGAGCGTATCGTATGCAGGACAAGTATCAAGTGGGCCAGCGCCCGTAATATTAAGTGGTAGCCCGCATACCGATCCAAATAAAACAAATATTTTATCGGGAAACGAAATGCCTGGATATCCACGGGTGAACAGCGTCCCGCCGCGCTCACTCAATTGTAACGGATATTCAGGCGATTCATTTGGCGGTGGCAGTGATAATACAAATAATAGCTCAAATAACAGTTTACTAGGCGGCCAACAATCATCGATTGGCGGCGGCTTAACAAATACGAACAGTAACAATAGTAGTAATCAAATGCATCCACCCCAGATGCATCAATCTCCAAATCGTAACAACAATAATAGTATGGCTAATTTAAATTTACATAGTAGCAATCAAATGCAAAGTCATTCGCCTAGTTATCCCTTATCGGGTACACCGCTTAGCTCAACGGGTGGTAATAGTAGTCATAATCAAACTATGATGAGAATAAAAACTGAATTATCGCCAAGTCA
Source organism: Tipula helvola (assembly GCA_963556165.1). Classification (NCBI taxonomy): domain Eukaryota; kingdom Metazoa; phylum Arthropoda; class Insecta; order Diptera; family Tipulidae; genus Tipula; species Tipula helvola. The sequence continues at coordinate 180,856,353 of OY744483.1, read as the reverse complement.
TAATACGCAACAGCAGCAGCAACAGCAACAACAACAAGATTGGTCATGGAATCAATCGCCACAAGCTCAACTATCCCAAACGGGTGGCAACGATATGTTTAATCAATCGGATCGAATAAATTTAAATTCTCGTTTAAAAACTATGATATTATCAAAAAATGATCAAAAGGATATGAACAGTATGGTCGGGCAACAAGTTAACCTGCACCATAATATGCAAATGCATCATCAGCAGCAAATGCATAATCCGAATAGTAGTAGCGGTAGTAATAATTCAGCCACGGGATCGGCATCAAATAATCAAACTACCGGTCATTTTTTATCGTATAGCCACCATCTCCGAGACAATACTACAACATTATCGCAAACTAGTTCTTCCGGTAATGCTGTAGGATGTCATATGGTAAATCAGCCACAATCGCAATTAAAATGTGATGATGGTGATTTATCGGGGAGCACCATCGGAGGTGGTGGCAAAAAAACATGGAAATCAAGTAAATCTGGTGGTAGTGGTAACACTAATCACAGTGTTGATTTCCTAAAACAACATAAAAGCAATAATAATAGTAATAACAATAATAGTAATGAAGAGAAAATATTGAAACAAAGTTCGAAAAATAAAATTGTCGATCCGGGAGGAGGGGGAGGAGGAGGTGGTGGAAATCGAGATAATACTGCATCGCCGCTTATATTATCCCGACCACCATCACAACATCAACAACAAACAATTTTAAATTTAGATAAAAATAATTACGAATTTCATAGTATCGCATCGAATATATACTCGATGGACGGTAATAATTCGCATCAATCATCGAACGATTCGCCCACATTCACCACCATGACATCGGTACAATCGTCTGCGAATAATTTTAATGATTTACGAAAAGGTTTTCAATCGATGGCGCATCAAGATTTTTTGGACAAGGATAATGAATTGCCGCCCATGTCTAAAGAGCAAACAATTAAACCGGTTAAATTTAGCCCGAACAATGCAAATAATCAGCTGTTGTCGCAAGAGAAGATCGAGGGTTACGAAAGGAATTATCAAAATTTTATAAAATACGCTGATTTCTGTGATGCCAGCTCAAATAATTATGCGTCCAATGATACGTACAATCAAAATTTTCAACAGCTACATCATCAATTTAGTAATAGTCACAATCATAATAGTAGCAGTAGTAATAGTAACAGTAATCAAATGGCAGAGCATACTAGTGGATACTATCAACATCATCATCATCACAATCATCATGGTCAACCGCCGCCGCCACCACTACCACTTCATCTTTATGCAGCTAGTAGTAATAATAGTAATAATTTAACATATCAAAATTATTCAAATTATGCTCATGGATTTAATAATAGTAATAATAATAATAATAATTCAACTAATGATCTTCCAACACAACAACAAACCACAACTTTAAATGTTAATTTAACGTCGTCTTCCTCGAATTTACCTCAACAATCGTCACAACAACAAAAATTATCCCCACCAATAATACCACCGCCATCATCATCCCTATCATCTTCATCATCAACATTATCAACAAGTTCAATCAATCTAAATTTAAATAATACAAATAATAATTCAACAAATGATTCTGATATTGATATAAAGCCAAATTTTTCATCTCTTGTGCCATCGCCAACTAATTTCGAAAAAGAAATTCCTGCTCATACATTTTCAAATCCAAGTGTTAAATTCCAAAGCGTTAATAATAATAATAATAATAATAATGTTAGTAATATGTTAATTGATGTTAAAGATATTAAAAAAGAGAACACAGGAATTATTGATCCATCCCAATATCAATTTATGGGTGAAGGTGGTCCCGTTGCAATACACGATGCAACTGGATTTTCATGTTGCCGAAAAGGTAGCACAGTTGTACCACCCGAGGATCATGTAAAGGATGGATCATGTTCGGGATTGCAACAAACACGTGATGAGGTAAGTTGTGTTTTTATATATGGCCGCCTCTTAAAATATCTCACACAATTTTCCTTCTATATATAGATGATGATGGAACAAAATAATGAGGAAAATGACGAAAAAATAACGTTAACACCAACAAATATAAAACAAGAGACACCATTACCAGAAGATCGTACAGAAAAGGGCGCTAAACCGGAGGTGCCCGATTGTGATTGTTTTTCATCGGACAAAAATCCACCAGAGCCGGGAAGTTATTACACGCATTTAGGTAAATTGTAAATTGTGCATTCGAAATTTTTAATATTTAATGTTGGTTTTATATTTAACTTAGGCTCGGCTGCATCACTGCCCGATTTACGCCGTGATATTGAACAACGAATTGGTTTGAGCGGCAGACAATTACGAATTGAAAAGGTTGTGTACACTGGTAAAGAGGGTAAAACGGCACAAGGATGTCCATTACCGAAATGGGTGATACGACGTGTTGATCCGGAAGAAAAAGTTTTATATATTGTTAAAAGAAGACAGGGACACCGGTAAGCGGAATATGGTCGGGTTATTTTTTTCTTTATGTTTTTGGTTTAAAAATTAGTACAAAAAAAAACTGTTTTTGTTTTCCAAATTTAACTCTTTTATTAAAATGAAATTTATCTATATAAATAAACATAAGATGTGTGTGTGCGCGACCATCTCTTGAACCTTAAATACTAAATTCAACATGTTGCTTTTTATTTTGGTATGTTACAGATGTAAGGCTTCGTTTATAGTGGTATGCATTGTGGCATGGGATGGCGTACCGAGACAAGAGTGTGATAGTGTTTATAAAATGTTAGTGCATAAGCTAAATAAATTTGGACTGCCGACCACCAGGCGATGTGCTACAAATGAAAATCGGACATGTGCTTGCCAAGGTAATTCTTAGGCTATTTTGACTCTTTTATTAATAACATTTCTTATATTTTTTGTTTGTATACTTAAAGGACTTGATCCAGAAACTAGTGGTGCTTCATATAGTTTCGGGTGTTCGTGGTCAATGTACTATAATGGTTGTAAATATGCTCGCTCGAAAACAGTACGAAAATTTCGACTATCGGTCAAAAGTGAAGAGGCTGAAATTGAAGATCGTATGAACGTATTGGCGACTATGTTAAGCCCTTTATATGTATCTGTTTCACCAAAGGCATATGAAAATCAGGTAAAATATGAAAGGGAGGCGCCTGATTGTCGTTTGGGATTGAAACCGGGAAAACCTTTTTCGGGTAAATTTTAAATTTACAATCGATTTACGATTTGATTGTCATAACAGTTAGGGTTTGTGTTGTTTTGCAGGTGTAACATGTTGCTTAGATTTTTGTGCACATACTCATCGTGATCTTCATAATATGCAAGATGGTTGTACCGTTCAAGTTTCACTGATCAAGCCAATGCCTTTTGGGCAAGTGGATGATGAACAGCTGCATATCTTGCCATTATATATCATGGATGCATCCGATGAATTTGATAGTGAAGAAAGCCAAAAGGAGAAACATAAAACTGGTGCTGTTCAGGTCCTCGATAAGTGAGTTTCAGGCGTAGAGGCCACACCAACGAAGATTAACGAACTTTTTTTTTTCTTTTTTATTTACAGATTTCCTGTAGAAGTTCGTGTCCGAGCGACTCCGTTGCAACCATGTCGAAGACACGGAAAGAAACGAGGAAACAATCAAAATGCGGTTGAAGAACCTGTTGAACCACCGCCACCACCACCTCCACCGCCGCCAGTCAAAAAAGAAACCAAGTCCAAAGGCAAGAGAGATAGAAAGTCGACCGCAGCTCAACAACAGCAACAACAACAGCAGCAGCAGCAGCAGCAACAACAACAGCAGCAGCCACAACAACAACAATTGTCGCAACCGCTACCGACAACACCAAATTCGAGAACACAAACCCCAGTCGAAGGTATTTCAAATAATAATAACACAAATAATAATCCTGGTGGAGGTGGTATGAATAGTGCATTTTCGACACCCGGCCAACAAACTAATAATAATCCAAATATGATGAATACTAACACAAGCCTGATAAATATGGCGTCAATGATTGACAACTATACAGATGCTCAACTTCAATCCAATCAAATATCAAGTACTGTTTTAGATTCACCATATTCATATGATTATAATACAGGATCTTACATAGATTCAAGGGGCTACTATCATCAATGGCATCCCGAGTATGGATATGAGAGAAGCGGCGAACCTGGAAAAGGACGCATTATTAGTGAAGAAAATCCAGATTCTACAACAATTGTGAATAGCAGTAATTCAGCATTTAGTCCGAGTATACCGCAAGCTGATGCAAAATTACATCCAAATAGTGAAAATCATCTAGAATATAAAGACAGTGGGTTTATAAAACCTCGTGCGCCTGAATATCCCTCACCATATCCTACCTATAATCATCCCTCAGCACATAGTTATCCCGTTTATCCATCATATAATCCATATGAACATTACAACTATAATTTTGGGTATCATCAAGGTTATCATCCGTATAATATGTATCATCCAGCAAATTCAGCACCTCCTGCATCACCTCAATCGGCACATTCCAACTGGTCAATGTATCCACAATCGCCTGCATCAACATCAGCATCGCCAACAATTTCGACGTCACATTTACCACAATCGCCAATGCCACAATCACAACCAACACCCCCGCTAATACCAAAACAGGAGCCACAACCACCACCATTGCCAAAGCATGAGCCAATCGGTGAGGTTACCGAAATTAACGAGAATTTGGAATGTTTTCAAGATAGTCAAATGGGTGGTGTCGCAATAGCGTTAAGCCATGGCAGTGTATTAATTGAGTGCGCAAAACATGAGATGCATTCAACAACATCGCTTAAAAAACCAAATCGACAAACGCCAACACGAATTACCCTTATATTTTATCAGCATAGAAATTTGAATCGGCCGCGTCACGGTATCGATGAATGGGAGGAGAAAATGAGGCTGAAAAAACAAAATATGGCGGCAGCTGCAGCTGCGGCCGCATGCTTAGAAAACGAGGGTCAACAACCATCGCCAATGCCACCAATGCAGCAACAACAAAAACCACCGCCACCGCAATCAACACCAAAAACAAAACATGAGAAAAAAATTAAAATGGAACCAAATCACCATAACCAAAAATCACATTCACAATCGAATAACAACAACAGTAATAATACTAATAGTAATAATAATAATAATAATTCGAGCAATATAGATTATGATGACATTGCTACATCAACAACATCATCACCAAAATCGCATAGCGGTGAAACAAAATCAAAAGGACCACAGCGTGCATTAACGCTAACGACAACATCGTGGACAACACAATTTCCAATGCATCCGTGTGTTGTGACCGGACCATATCAAGATCAAAATAGTAACAGTAATAGTGGATCGACAACATCATCGTCACCAGGTGTACCGAATAATACTGTGTCACCGACATGATAAATTTAATTTTTTTATATTTTCCTAATTTTATGTCCCCCCTCTCGTCCCACCAAAATATAGATACATATGCTCAAAAAATAAAAAAAAAATAAAAAATCAATATTTTCTCTTAATTAAAATTAAATTAATTAGTATTATATAAAATATTATAATATGAAGAAAGAAGAAAAAAAAAACACATAATAATAAAATAATAATTTAAAAAGCTATAATTTATATTATTAAGTATTTAATTATTCCCAGTTCTTTTTTTATAAACTATTTTTAAACACATTTTAAAATTAAGTTATTATAAAATTAAGTTTTTCGTTTTTAATTATTTTGTAAATAAAAACATTTTTTTTTTTTAAGTTATATACGTTACATATAATTTATTTTATTTTATTTTTTTAAATTTTGAACGATTTTTTTATTTTACTAAAATAAATAAATAAAAATAAAACATTAAATATTAATATGTATAATGAAATAGCCCAAATCATTCCAAATAATTCCATTTTATTAATAAGTATATTAAAAAACTACATTCCATGTGCTTTTTTTTTATTGTAAAAATTTTGTTTTTTTTTATTTCCTGAACAAAATGGCGTCGCCGATAAAATCGTTCAAAATTTTAAAAAATATTTATAAGAGAAAAAAAAATGTGTCACAAAAAGTTTCGGCCATATTACTTTTTATTAAAAAAAAAAAAAACAAAAAGTTGTGAAAAATAAATTGCCATACTATAATTAAATTTAATACACAAACAAAACAAAAAAAAAAATACTCAAAATAATAATTAAAAAGTATTAATTTTATTTTATTTATTTATTAATTTTATAAATTACTTAGCGAAAAGAAATAAGAGAGAGAAATTAAATAAAAATGAAAAATGTAAGCAATATTTTTTAATAATTGGTTTTTTCTACTTAATTCCGTTGTATAATTATGTATTCGATAAATAAGTTTTTTATTATTATTTTGTTTTTTTAAAATAAATAAAATAAAATTATATACGTTTATAAAATGCCGGTCCAAAATTAAAAAACTAAAAAATCAGTCAAATTACAGACTAAAAACCAAACATTATTAATTTTTAAATAAATAAAATTTGAAAATGTGTGTGTGAAAGAGAATAACGAATTATTAAGGAAAAAAACAAACAAAAAAGACGTTAATATTATTGAAATAAATAAAATAATATATTTAGTAGTTTTAAAAATAAAATTAAAAACAAAAATCAACAAATATATATTTAAATATATTTAAAAAAAAAAAAAATCAAGACAATTATTTTATTTATTTTTAAGAATCCAAAATTAAAATTACGCGTGAACAAAAACGAACAAAAATTAATAATGAAAAGTAAGTATTATATTATTTAAATAATTTTTATTAATAAATAAATATAAAAAAAAAATTAAAAAAAAAAGAAATTTAAGAATATATTATTAAAAAGACGACGGTATATTATAATTAAAATTAAAAATTATATTTATAAAATGAAAATACAGTAATAAGATAGTAATGTTATATTTAAACTATTTAAATTAGTTTTTAAACAAAAAGATGTATTTTTTTTAATTTTTTTTTTTTTTTGTTTATTTATTGGTTTATAAAATATATATTATTGTATAGAAACAAAACGAGGAAAACCAATAAAATTAAATAAATAATTTTCTCAATCAAATACATAATAATATTTCATGATTTTGTTGATGGGCAAAAAAAAATATATTTTTTTAAAAAAATAAGGAAAGGTCAATATTATAATATAAAAATAACGTTTTAGGTACGAAAATTTATGTAGTTTTTGGACATTTTTATATATACATATATATATTATTAGACAATCATTTTTCCTTAACAAAATTAAAAAAAAAACATGTCTTTTAAAATATATCCGACAATCAAAAACGACATTGGGCGGCCATTTTTTCGTTAAACTATTATTAAAAATCAACAAAATCTGTATTATTTAATATTGATTTCCAAAAACAAAAACAAAAAACTTGTAAATATTATATTATAATTTTAGTTTGATTGAGAAAATTATTTAATTAATTAAACAATTTTTAAAATTTTTAATGAATTATTAATATTATTTAAAAATTGAATTATGATTAGATACATCGCAATAATTAATGAATTAATTAATTTAAAAAAAAAAAAAAAAACTAAAAAGGTAAAAAAATTCAGTTTATTATATTTTTTTTATAAAAAATGACGAGATTGGAAATATGTGAAAGAAAAAAAAATTGTATTATAAATTTAAGATAAAAATTAAAGAAACAAAACAAAAAAAAAATTCAAAAACATATTGCAAACAAAACAAAAACAACCTAAAATGTGAATTGAATAGTTTTTTATTTATCAAAATCCTTTGTTTCACCCTAAAAAGTTTATATTTTGTTGGATTCGTTATTATATCTAAATTTGTTGCAGTCTTGTTATGAGGGTATGTATACTGGAATTTTTAGTCCAAACCAATATTCAATTATAGTCTAAGAGCTACCTAGCGGTCGATACGAGTAACTTGTTAAGCACAAAGCTAAAATTTGTAAATTAACGTTTTAGTATTAGTTACTTGCGAAAATAATAACCTGGCAGGTATCTCGCGGTTGCGTCATCATCCCCTGAATTATTAAATTTGTTAAACAAATCGTAAAATTAATTTGCTTTTACAAAGCTATAATTTAAATATGTTTTTCATTTTCATATGTTTAAATTAAAAGGGTCGGTCGTTGACGCTCGAGGAAGACGGACGTGTTTTTGCAAAGCAACCTTGATTATACAAGCCATAATCTAAAAAACGAAGCTTTTTTAAGGGAATTAGAAACGACGAAAAAATCAAAATTTCCATATTAAAACACATAAAACATATGGGAAATCACTTTTTTTCTTAAGACAAATTTGTCAATGAAAACGTTACAAATTCTTAATTATGATTTCTGAAAGATTTTCATAAATGTTTGAATTTCAACATATATAAATGTCGTTTAAGTAAATCGCTTTCATTTTCTTGTAATAATTGATTTATTTAAACCAAAATATAAAAAAAAGTTCATAACAACAGCATTCTGGTCAAATAAAAAAGAAAAGCTTACTACAAATTGTGTGCATTAAGTCAATATACATTACATAGATGGCAGTACAAATTTTTGAAAAATCGTACCAAAAATTGCCACCTGGGGATATTTTAAGTTCAAAAATTGTAGGAAAAGCAAAACAAATTCTCAAAATATTAAGAACGTGTGATAATTTTGTGATTAAACAATTCTTTTTCGTATTTTTCTATATAAATCTGAGACATCTAACGTGCACTAGTAAAACTAAAGATAAATGTAGCAAGTATTATTTTAATTCGTCAGAGCCAACTTTGATGTATTTTTCAAAATGAAAGTTCGAAAAATATATTTTAGAAATAATTTAATTTTAATATTTCTGCAATTAATATTTACTTAATACCAATAAACCCTTCCCGTATATTGCTGCTAAAGGTATGTAGAACACTTTTGTATAAAAATTTTGTAACATTTTTGCTTTTTTCAATGAAAAACTTGAAGCTAAAAAACACCAATTTTACTATGGATTCCTATGGAAATTAGTGAAAAGTTATTCCACTAAAAAAGCTTCTAAAAAATACGTCATAATGATTATGGCTCTATACTCTAGAAGGCTCTGGTTTTTGTCGTCTTCTTTGAGAATTTAATTTTTATTTTTATTTATTTATTTTGTTCGTTAGTTTAGTGTAAAATGTTTTAAATAAGTGATAAAAATGTTGTGCATTTGATGTAATTTGTTAAAGTGAAAGTTGTGGATAAAAGTGAATTTTAGTGAAAATTTGAATAAGGATGGAATGGTCCATCAGGATACATGTTTTGGTTTTATAGCAAAGCAAATCAAATTTTTGATTTCATGCTTAATACATAATGCAAGTCACTAATATTTGTGTTGTTGGTACATAAAATTCAAATGCAAAATATACATATTTGGACCTAATTCAGATTAAACTAATTCACATAAGTACTGCGCACCACGCGGATAAATTTGTTTCTATACATGAAAGTTCACGTTTTGTTTTTTTTTCTCTCTTGAATGTTTCGTGATTATATTTTGTATTATATTTGTTATATTTGTAAACGTGTAGAAATATTTGATCGATCCAAATGGCCTTTTGTATGACAATTACAGGTCTCAACGCCTATTGATAGAGGTATCAATCATCGAAATCGGAGCACATTTGCAGATTTTCGAATTTTGTGGCTCTGAATTTGTGGGCTATAGTTCTGTTGATTTTCAAAAAAATTGAATTTTCCACGAAACGTGTGGAAATATTCGACCGATCCAAATGACCGTTGGTATGACAATTACAGGTCTCAATGCCTATTGACAGAGGTATCAATCATCGAAATCGGAGCACATTTGCAGATTTTCGAATTTTGTGGCTCTGAATTTGTGGGCTATAGTTCAGTTGATTTTCAAAAAAATTGAATTTTCCACGAAACGTGTAGAAACATTCGACCGATGTTAGTATGACAATTATAGGTCTCAACGCCTATTGATAGAGGTATCAATCATCGAAATCGGAGCACATTTGCAGATTTTCGAATTTTGTGGCTCTGAATTTGTGGGCTATAGTTCAGTTGATTTTCAAAAAAATTGAATTTTCCACGAAACGTGTAGAAATATTCTACCGATGTTAGTATGACAATTACAGGTCTCAACGCCTATTGATAGAGGTATCAATCATCGAAATCGGAGCACATTTGCAGATTTTCGAATTTTGTGGCTCTGAATTTGTGGGCTATAGTTCAGTTGATTTTCAAAAAAATTGAATTTTCCACGAAACGTGTAGAAATATTCGACCGATGTTAGTATGACAATTACAGGTCTCAACGCCTATTGATAGAGGTATCAATCATCGAAATCGGAGCACATTTGCAGGTTTTCGAATTTTGTGGCTCTGAATTTGTGGGCTATAGTTCAGTTGATTTTCAAAAAAATTGAATTTTCCACGAAACGTGTAGAAATATTCTACCGATGTTAGTATGACATTTACAGGTCTCAACGCCTATTGATAGAAGTATCAATCATCGAAATCGGAGCACATTTGCAGATTTTCGAATTTTGTGGCTCTGAATTTGTGGGCTATAGTTCAGTTGATTTTCAAAAAAATTGAATTTTCCACGAAACGTGTGGAAATATTCGACCGATCCAAATGACCGTTGGTATGACAATTACAGGTCTCAATGCCTATTGACAGAGGTATCAATCATCGAAATCGGAGCACATTTGCAGATTTTCGAATTTTGTGGCTCTGAATTTGTGGGCTATAGTTCAGTTGATTTTCAAAAAAATTGAATTTTCCACGAAACGTGTAGAAACATTCGACCGATGTTAGTATGACAATTATAGGTCTCAACGCCTATTGATAGAGGTATCAATCATCGAAATCGGAGCACATTTGCAGATTTTCGAATTTTGTGGCTCTGAATTTGTGGGCTATAGTTCAGTTGATTTTCAAAAAAATTGAATTTTCCACGAAACGTGTAGAAATATTCGACCGATGTTAGTATGACAATTACAGGTCTCAACGCCTATTGATAGAGGTATCAATCATCGAAATCGGAGCACATTTGCAGATTTTCGAATTTTGTGGCTCTGAATTTGTGGGCTATATATAGTTCAGTTGATTTTCAAAAAAATTGAATTTTCCACGAAACGTGTAGAAATATTCGACCGATGTTAGTATGACAATTACAGGTCTCAACGCCTATTGATAGAGGTATCAATCATCGAAATCGGAGCACATTTGCAGGTTTTCGAATTTTGTGGCTCTGAATTTGTGGGCTATAGTTCAGTTGATTTTCAAAAAAATTGAATTTTCCACGAAACGTGTGGAAATATTCGACCGATCCAAATGACCGTTGGTATGACAATTACAGGTCTCAATGCCTATTGACAGAGGTATCAATCATCGAAATCGGAGCACATTTGCAGATTTTCGAATTTTGTGGCTCTGAATTTGTGGGCTATAGTTCAGTTGATTTTCAAAAAAATTGAATTTTCCACGAAACGTGTAGAAATATTCGACCGATGTTAGTATGACAATTACAGGTCTCAACGCCTATTGATAGAGGTATCAATCATCGAAATCGGAGCACATTTGCAGGTTTTCGAATTTTGTGGCTCTGAATTTGTGGGCTATAGTTCAGTTGATTTTCAAAAAAATTGAATTTTCCACGAAACGTGTAGAAACATTCGACCGATGTTAGTATGACAATTATAGGTCTCAACGCCTATTGATAGAGGTATCAATCATCGAAATCGGAGCACATTTGCAGATTTTCGAATTTTGTGGCTCTGAATTTGTGGGCTATAGTTCAGTTGATTTTCAAAAAAATTGAATTTTCCACGAAACGTGTAGAAACATTCGACCGATGTTAGTATGACAATTATAGGTCTCAACGCCTATTGATAGAGGTATCAATCATCGAAATCGGAGCACATTTGCAGATTTTCGAATTTTGTGGCTCTGAATTTGTGGGCTATAGTTCAGTTGATTTTCAAAAAAATTGAATTTTCCACGAAACGTGTAGAAATATTCGACCGATGTTAGTATGACAATTACAGGTCTCAACGCCTATTGATAGAGGTATCAACCATCGAAATCGGATTACATTTGCAGATTTCCGATTTTAATGGCTCTGACTTTGTGGGCTATAGTTCAGTTGATTTTCAAAAAAATTGAATTTTCCACCAAACGTGTAGAAATATTTGGTCGATCCAAATGGCCGTTGGTATGACAATTACAGGTCTCAACGCCTATTGATAGAGGTATCAATCATCGAAATCGGAGCACATTTGCAGATTTTCGAATTTTGTGGCTCTGAATTTGTGGGCTATAGTTCAGTTGATTTTCAAAAAAATTGAATTTTCCACGAAACGTGTGGAAATATTCGACCGATCCAAATGACCGTTGGTATGACAATTACAGGTCTCAATGCCTATTGACAGAGGTATCAATCATCGAAATCGGAGCACATTTGCAGATTTTCGAATTTTGTGGCTCTGAATTTGTGGGCTATAGTTCAGTTGATTTTCAAAAAAATTGAATTTTCCACGAAACGTGTAGAAATATTCTACCGATGTTAGTATGACAATTACTGGTCTCAACGCCTATTGATAGAGGTATCAATCATCGAAATCGGAGCACATTTGCAGATTTTCGAATTTTGTGGCTCTGAATTTGTGGGCTATAGTTCAGTTGATTTTCAAAAAAATTGAATTTTCCACGAAACGTGTAGAAATATTCGACCGATGTTAGTATGACAATTACAGGTCTCAACGCCTATTGATAGAGGTATCAATCATCGAAATCGGAGCACATTTGCAGGTTTTCGAATTTTGTGGCTCTGAATTTGTGGGCTATAGTTCAGTTGATTTTCAAAAAAATTGAATTTTCCACGAAACGTGTAGAAATATTCGACCGATGTTAGTATGACAATTACTGGTCTCAACGCCTATTGATAGAGGTATCAATCATCGAAATCGGAGCACATTTGCAGATTTTCGAATTTTGTGGCTCTGAATTTGTGGGCTATAGTTCAGTTGATTTTCAAAAAAATTGAATTTTCCACGAAACGTGTAGAAATATTCGACCGATGTTAGTATGACAATTACAGGTCTCAACGCCTATTGATAGAGGTATCAATCATCGAAATCGGAGCACATTTGCAGGTTTTCGAATTTTGTGGCTCTGAATTTGTGGGCTATAGTTCAGTTGATTTTCAAAAAAATTGAATTTTCCACGAAACGTGTAGAAATATTCTACCGATGTTAGTATGACAATTACTGGTCTCAACGCCTATTGATAGAGGTATCAATCATCGAAATCGGAGCACATTTGCAGATTTTCGAATTTTGTGGCTCTGAATTTGTGGGCTATAGTTCAGTTGATTTTCAAAAAAATTGAATTTTCCACGAAACGTGTAGAAATATTCGACCGATGTTAGTATGACAATTACTGGTCTCAACGCCTATTGATAGAGGTATCAATCATCGAAATCGGAGCACATTTGCAGATTTTCGAATTTTGTGGCTCTGAATTTGTGGGCTATAGTTCAGTTGATTTTCAAAAAAATTGAATTTTCCACGAAACGTGTGGAAATATTCGACCGATCCAAATGACCGTTGGTATGACAATTACAGGTCTCAATGCCTATTGACAGAGGTATCAATCATCGAAATCGGAGCACATTTGCAGATTTTCGAATTTTGTGGCTCTGAATTTGTGGGCTATAGTTCAGTTGATTTTCAAAAAAATTGAATTTTCCACGAAACGTGTAGAAATATTCGACCGATGTTAGTATGACAATTACAGGTCTCAACGCCTATTGATAGAGGTATCAATCATCGAAATCGGAGCACATTTGCAGATTTTCGAATTTTGTGGCTCTGAATTTGTGGGCTATAGTTCAGTTGATTTTCAAAAAAATTGAATTTTCCACGAAACGTGTAGAAATATTCGACCGATGTTAGTATGACAATTACAGGTCTCAACGCCTATTGATAGAGGTATCAATCATCGAAATCGGAGCACATTTGCAGGTTTTCGAATTTTGTGGCTCTGAATTTGTGGGCTATAGTTCAGTTGATTTTCAAAAAAATTGAATTTTCCACGAAACGTGTAGAAATATTCGACTGATGTTAGTATGACAATTACAGGTCTCAACGCCTATTGATAGAGGTATCAATCATCGAAATCGGAGCACATTTGCAGGTTTTCGAATTTTGTGGCTCTGAATTTGTGGGCTATAGTTCAGTTGATTTTCAAAAAAATTGAATTTTCCACGAAACGTGTAGAAACATTCGACCGATGTTAGTATGACAATTACTGGTCTCAACGCCTATTGATAGAGGTATCAATCATCGAAATCGGAGCACATTTGCAGATTTTCGAATTTTGTGGCTCTGAATTTGTGGGCTATAGTTCAGTTGATTTTCAAAAAAATTGAATTTTCCACGAAACGTGTAGAAATATTCGACCGATGTTAGTATGACAATTACTGGTCTCAACGCCTATTGATAGAGGTATCAATCATCGAAATCGGAGCACATTTGCAGATTTTCGAATTTTGTGGCTCTGAATTTGTGGGCTATAGTTCAGTTGATTTTCATAAAAATTGAATTTTCCACGAAACGTGTAGAAATATTCGACCGATGTTAGTATGACAATTACAGGTCTCAACGCCTATTGATAGAGGTATCAACCATCGAAATCGGATCACATTTGCAGATTTCCGATTTTAATGGCTCTGACTTTGTGGGCTATAGTTCAGTTGATTTTCAAAAAAATTGAATTTTCCACGAAACGTGTAGAAATATTCGACCGATGTTAGTATGACAATTACAGGTCTCAACGCCTATTGATAGAGGTATCAATCATCGAAATCGGAGCACATTTGCAGATTTTCGAATTTTGTGGCTCTGAATTTGTGGGCTATAGTTCAGTTGATTTTCAAAAAAATTGAATTTTCCACGAAACGTGTAGAAATATTCTACCGATGTTAGTATGACAATTACAGGTCTCAACGCCTATTGATAGAGGTATCAATCATCGAAATCGGAGCACATTTGCAGATTTTCGAATTTTGTGGCTCTGAATTTGTGGGCTATAGTTCAGTTGATTTTCAAAAAAATTGAATTTTCCACGAAACGTGTAGAAATATTCTACCGATGTTAGTATGACAATTACAGGTCTCAACGCCTATTGATAGAGGTATCAATCATCGAAATCGGAGCACATTTGCAGATTTTCGAATTTTGTGGCTCTGAATTTGTGGGCTATAGTTCAGTTGATTTTCAAAAAAATTGAATTTTCCACGAAACGTGTAGAAATATTCGACCGATGTTAGTATGACAATTACAGGTCTCAACGCCTATTGATAGAGGTATCAATCATCGAAATCGGAGCACATTTGCAGATTTTCGAATTTTGTGGCTCTGAATTTGTGGGCTATAGTTCAGTTGATTTTCAAAAAAATTGAATTTTCCACGAAACGTGTAGAAATATTCGACCGATGTTAGTATGACAATTACAGGTCTCAACGCCTATTGATAGAGGTATCAACCATCGAAATCGGATCACATTTGCAGATTTCCGATTTTAATGGCTCTGACTTTGTGGGCTATAGTTCAGTTGATTTTCAAAAAAATTGAATTTTCCACGAAACGTGTAGAAATATTTAGTCGATCCAAATGGCCGTTGGTATGACAGTTACAGGTCTCAACGCCTATT
This sequence comes from Tipula helvola, assembly GCA_963556165.1. Taxonomy (NCBI): domain Eukaryota; kingdom Metazoa; phylum Arthropoda; class Insecta; order Diptera; family Tipulidae; genus Tipula; species Tipula helvola. The sequence continues at coordinate 180,840,638 of OY744483.1, read as the reverse complement.
GATAGAGGTACCAACCATCGAAATCGGATCACATTTGCAGATTTCCGATTTTAATAGCTCTGAATTTGTGGGCTATAGTTCAGTTGATTTTCAAAAAAATTGAATTTTCCACGAAACGTGTAGAAATATTCTACCGATGTTAGTATGACAATTACAGGTCTCAACGCCTATTGATAGAGGTATCAATCATCGAAATCGGAGCACATTTGCAGATTTTCGATGTTTATGGCTCTGAATTTGTGGGCTTTAGTTCAGTTGATTTTCAAAAAAATTTGAATTTTCCACGAAACGTGTAGAAATATTTGATCGATCCAAATGACCGTTTGTATGACAATTACAGGTCTCAACGCCTATTGATAGAGGTATCAATCATCGAAATCGGAGCACATTTGCAGATTTTCGATTTTAATGGCTCTGAATTTGTGGGCAGTTCAGTTGATTTTTAAAAAAATTGAATTTTCCACGAAACGTGTAGAAATTTTTGATCGATCCAAATAGCCGTTTGTATGACAATTACAGGTCTCAACGCCTATTGATAGAGGTATCAATCATCGAAATCGGAGCACATTTGCAAATTTTCGATGTTTATGGCTCTGAATTTGTGGGCTTTAGTTCAGTTGATTTTCAAAAAAATTAAATTTTCCACGAAACGTGTAGAAATATTCGACCGATGTTAGTATGACAATTACAGGTCTCAACACCTATTGATAGAGGTATCAATCATCGAAATCGGAGCACATTTGCAAATTTTCGATTTTAATGGCTCTGAATTTGTGGGCTATAGTTCAGTTGATTTTCAAAAAAATTGAATTTTCCACGAAACGTGTAGAAATTTTTGATCGATCCAAAATGCCGTTTCTATGACAATTACAGGTCTCAACGCCTATTGATAGAGGTATCAATCATCGAAATCGGAGCACATTTGCAAATTTTCGATTTTAATGGCTCTGAATTTGTGGGCTATAGTTCAGTTGATTTTCAAAAAAATTGAATTTTCCATGAAACGTGTAGAAATTTTTGATCGATCCAAAATGCCGTTTGTATGACAATTACAGGTCTCAACGCCTATTGATAGAGGTATCAATCATCGAAATCGGAGCACATTTGCAGATTTTCGATGTTAATGGCTCTGAATTTGTGGGCTATAGTTCAGTTAATTTTCAAAAAAATTGAATTTTCCACGAAACGTATAGAAATATTTGATCGATCCAAATGGCCGTTTGTATGACAATTACAGGTCTCAACGCCTATTGATAGAGGTATCAATCATTGAAATCGGAGCACATTTGCAAATTTTCGATTTTAATGGCTCTGAATTTGTGGGCTATAGTTCAGTTGATTTTCAAAAAAATTAAATTTTCCCCGAAACGTGTAGAAATTTTTGATCCATCCAAAATGCCGTTTCTATGACAATTACAGGCCTCAACGCCTATTGATAGAGGTATCAATCATCGAAATCGGAGCACATTTGCAAATTTTCGATTTTAATGGCTCTGAATTTGTGGGCTATAGTTCAGTTGATTTTCAAAAAAATTGAATTTTCCACGAAACGTGTAGAAATATTTTATCGATCCAAATGGCCATTTGTATGACAATTACAGGTCTCAACGCCTATTGATAGAGGTATCAGTCATCGAAATCGGAGCACATTTGCAAATTTTCGATTTTAATGGCTCTGAATTTGTGGGCTATAGTTCAGTTGATTTTCAAAAAAATTGAATTTTCCACGAAACGTGTAGAAATTTTTGATCGATCCAAAATGCCGTTTGTATGACAATTACAGGTCTCAACGCCTATTGATAGAGGTATCAATCATCGAAATCGGAGCACATTTGCAAATTTTCGATTTTAATGGCTCTGAATTTGTGGGCTATAGTTCAGTTGATTTTCAAAAAAATTGAATTTTCCACGAAACGTGTAGAAATTTTTGATCGATCCAAAATGCCGTTTGTATGACAATTACAGGTCTCAACGCCTATTGATAGAGGTATCAGTCATCGAAATCGGAGCACATTTGCAGATTTTCGATTTTAATGGCTCTGAATTTGTGGGCTATAGTTCAGTTGATTTTCAAAAAAACTGAATTTTCCACGAAACGTGTAGAAATATTCGATCAATCCAAATGGCCGTTTGTATGACAATTACAGGTCTCAACGCCTATAGATAGAGGTATCAATCAACGAAATCGGAGCACATTTGCAGATTTTCGATTTTAATGGCTCTGAATTTGTGGGCTATAGTTCAGTTGATTTTCAAAAAAATTGAATTTTCCACGAAACGTGTAGAAATTTTTGATCGATCCAAAATGCCGTTTGTATGACAATTACAGGTCTCAACGCCTATTGATAGATGTATCAATCATCGAAATCGGAGCACATTTGCAGATTTTCGATGTTTATGGCTCTGAATTTGTGGGCTATAGTTCAGTTAATTTTCAAAAAAATTGAATTTTCCACGAAACGTATAGAAATATTTGATCGATCCAAATGGCCGTTTGTATGACAATTACAGGTCTCAACGCCTATTGATAGAGGTATCAGTCATCGAAATCGGAGCACATTTGCAGATTTTCGATTTTAATGGCTCTGAATTTGTGGGCTATAGTTCAGTTGATTTTCAAAAAAATTGAATTTTCCACGAAACGTGTACAAATTTTTGATCGATCCAAAATGCCGTTTGTATGACAATTACAGGTCTCAACGCCTATTGATAGAGGTATCAATCATCGAAATCGAAGCACATTTGCAGATTTTCGATTTTAATGACTCTGAATTTGTGGGCTATAGTTCAGTTGATTTTCAAAAAAATTGAATTTTCCACGAAACGTGTAGAAATTTTTGATCGATCCAAAATGCCGTTTGTATGACAATTACAGGTCTCAACGCCTATTGATAGAGGTATCAATCATCGAAATCGGAGCACATTTGCAGATTTTCGATGTTTATGGCTCTGAATTTGTGGGCTATAGTTCAGTTAATTTTCAAAAAAATTGAATTTTCCACGAAACGTATAGAAATATTTGATCGATCCAAATGGCCGTTTGTATGACAATTACAGGTCTCAACGCCTATTGATAGAGGTATCAATCATCGAAATCGGAGCACATTTGCAAATTTTCGATTTTAATGGCTCTGAATTTGTGGGCTATAGTTCAGTTGATTTTCAAAAAAATTAAATTTTCCCCGAAACGTGTAGAAATTTTTGATCGATCCAAAATGCCGTTTCTATGACAATTACAGGTCTCAACGCCTATTGATAGAGGTATCAATCATCGAAATCGGAGCACATTTGCAAATTTTCGATTTTAATGGCTCTGAATTTGTGGGCTATAGTTCAGTTGATTTTCAAAAAAATTGAATTTTCCACGAAACGTGTAGAAATTTTTGATCGATCCAAAATGCCGTTTGTATGACAATTACAGGTCTCAACGCCTATTGATAGAGGTATCAATCATCGAAATCGGAGCACATTTGCAAATTTTCGATTTTAATGGCTCTGAATTTGTGGGCTATAGTTCAGTTGATTTTCAAACAAATTGAATTTTCCACGAAACGTGTAGAAATTTTTGATCGATCCAAAATGCCGTTTGTATGACAATTACAGGTCTCAACGCCTATTGATAGAGGTATCAATCATCGAAATCGAAGCACATTTGCAGATTTTCGATTTTAATGGCTCTGAATTTGTGGGCTATAGTTCAGTTGATTTTCAAAAAAATTGAATTTTCCACGAAACGTGTAGAAATTTTTGATCGATCCAAAATGCCGTTTGTATGACAATTACAGGTCTCAACGCCTATTGATAGAGGTATCAATCATCGAAATCGGAGCACATTTGCAAATTTTCGATTTTAATGGCTCTGAATTTGTGGGCTATAGTTCAGTTGATTTTCAAAAAAATTGAATTTTCCACGAAACGTGTAGAAATTTTTGATCGATCCAAAATGCCGTTTGTATGACAATTACAGGTCTCAACGCCTATTGATAGAGGTATCAATCATCGAAATCGGAGCACATTTGCAGATTTTCGATGTTAATGGCTCTGAATTTGTGGGCTATAGTTCAGTTAATTTTCAAAAAAATTAAATTTTCCCCGAAACGTGTAGAAATTTTTGATCCATCCAAAATGCCGTTTCTATGACAATTACAGGCCTCAACGCCTATTGATAGAGGTATCAATCATCGAAATCGGAGCACATTTGCAAATTTTCGATTTTAATGGCTCTGAATTTGTGGGCTATAGTTCAGTTGATTTTCAAAAAAATTGAATTTTCCACGAAACGTGTAGAAATATTTGATCGATCCAAATGGCCGTTTGTATGACAATTACAGGTCTCAACGCCTATTGATAGAGGTATCAATCATCGAAATCGGAGCACATTTGCAGATTTTCGATTTTAATGGCTCTGAATTTGTGGGCTATAGTTCAGTTGATTTTCAAAAAAATTGAATTTTCCACGAAACGTGTAGAAATTTTTGATCGATCCAAAATGCCGTTTGTATGACAATTACAGGTCTCAACGCCTATTGATAGAGGTATCAATCATCGAAATCGGAGCACATTTGCAGATTTTCGATTTTAATGGCTCTGAATTTGTGGGCTATACTATAGTTCAGTTGATTTTCAAAAAAATTGAATTTTCCACGAAACGTGTAGAAATATTTGATCGATCCAAATGGCCGTTTGTATGACAATTACAGGTCTCAACGCCTATTGATAGAGGTATCAATCATCGAAATCGGAGCACATTTGCAGATTTTCGATTTTAATGGCTCTGAATTTGTGGGCTTTAGTTCAGTTGATTTTCAAAAAAATTGAATTTTCCACGAAACGTGTAGAAATATTTGATCGATCCAAAAGGCCGTTTGTATGACAATTACAGGTCTCAACGCTTATTGATAGAAGTATCAATCATCGAAATCGGAGCACATTTGCAAATTTTCGATTTTAATGGCTCTGAATTTGTGGGCTATACTATAGTTCAGTTGATTTTCAAAAAAATTGAATTTTCCACGAAACGTGTAGAAATATTTGATCGATCCAAATGGCCGTTTGTATGACAATTACAGGTCTCAACGCCTATTGATAGAGGTATCAATCATCGAAATCGGAGCACATTTGCAGATTTTCGATTTTAATGGCTCTGAATTTGTGGGCTTTAGTTCAGTTGATTTTCAAAAAAATTGAATTTTCCACGAAACGTGTAGAAATATTTGATCGATCCAAAATGCCGTTTGTATGACAATTACAGGTCTCAACGCCTATTGATAGAGGTATCAGTCATCGAAATCGGAGCACATTTGCAGATTTTCGATTTTAATGGCTCTGAATTTGTGGGCTATAGTTCAGTTGATTTTCAAAAAAACTGAATTTTCCACGAAACGTGTAGAAATATTCGATCAATCCAAATGGCCGTTTGTATGACAATTACAGGTCTCAACGCCTATAGATAGAGGTATCAATCAACGAAATCGGAGCACATTTGCAGATTTTCGATTTTAATGGCTCTGAATTTGTGGGCTATAGTTCAGTTGATTTTCAAAAAAATTGAATTTTCCACGAAACGTGTAGAAATTTTTGATCGATCCAAAATGCCGTTTGTATGACAATTACAGGTCTCAACGCCTATTGATAGAGGTATCAATCATCGAAATCGGAGCACATTTGCAGATTTTCGATTTTAATGGCTCTGAATTTGTGGGCTTTAGTTCAGTTGATTTTCAAAAAAATTGAATTTTCCACGAAACGTGTAGAAATATTTGATCGATCCAAAAGGCCGTTTGTATGACAATTACAGGTCTCAACGCTTATTGATAGAAGTATCAATCATCGAAATCGGAGCACATTTGCAAATTTTCGATTTTAATGGCTCTGAATTTGTGGGCTATACTATAGTTCAGTTGATTTTCAAAAAAATTGAATTTTCCACGAAACGTGTAGAAATATTTGATCGATCCAAATGGCCGTTTGTATGACAATTACAGGTCTCAACGCCTATTGATAGAGGTATCAATCATCGAAATCGGAGCACATTTGCAGATTTTCGATTTTAATGGCTCTGAATTTGTGGGCTTTAGTTCAGTTGATTTTCAAAAAAATTGAATTTTCCACGAAACGTGTAGAAATTTTTGATCGATCCAAAAGGCCGTTTGTATGACAATTACAGGTCTCAACGCCTATTGATAGAGGTATCAATCATCGAAATCGGAGCACATTTGCAAATTTTCGATTTTAATGGCTCTGAATTTGTGGGCTATAGTATAGTTCAGTTGATTTTCAAAAAAATTGAATTTTCCACGAAACGTGTAGAAATATTTGATCGATCCAAATGGCCGTTTGTATGACAATTACAGGTCTCAACGCCTATTGATAGAGGTATCAATCATCGAAATCGGAGCACATTTGCAAATTTTCGATTTTAATGGCTCTGAATTTGTGGGCTATAGTTCAGTTGATTTTCAAAAAAATTGAATTTTCCACGAAACGTGTAGAAATTTTTGATCGATCCAAAATGCCGTTTGTATGACAATTACAGGTCTCAACGCCTATTGATAGAGGTATCAATCATCGAAATCGAAGCACATTTGCAGATTTTCGATTTTAATGGCTCTGAATTTGTGGGCTATAGTTCAGTTGATTTTCAAAAAAATTGAATTTTCCACGAAACGTGTAGAAATTTTTGATCGATCCAAAATGCCGTTTGTATGACAATTACAGGTCTCAACGCCTATTGATAGAGGTATCAATCATCGAAATCGGAGCACATTTGCAAATTTTCGATTTTAATGGCTCTGAATTTGTGGGCTATAGTTCAGTTGATTTTCAAAAAAATTGAATTTTCCACAAACGTGTAGAAATTTTTGATCGATCCAAAATGCCGTTTCTATGACAATTACAGGTCTCAACGCCTATTGATAGAGGTATCAATCATCGAAATCGGAGCACATTTGCAAATTTTCGATTTTAATGGCTCTGAATTTGTGGGCTATAGTTCAGTTGATTTTCAAAAAAATTGAATTTTCCACGAAACGTGTAGAAATTTTTGATCGATCCAAAATGCCGTTTGTATGACAATTACAGGTCTCAACGCCTATTGATAGAGGTATCAATCATCGAAATCGGAGCACATTTGCAGATTTTCGATGTTAATGGCTCTGAATTTGTGGGCTATAGTTCAGTTAATTTTCAAAAAAATTGAATTTTCCACGAAACGTATAGAAATGTTTGATCGATCCAAATGGCCGTTTGTATGACAATTACAGGTCTCAACGCCTATTGATAGAGGTATCAATCATTGAAATCGGAGCACATTTGCAAATTTTCGATTTTAATGGCTCTGAATTTGTGGGCTATAGTTCAGTTGATTTTCAAAAAAATTAAATTTTCCCCGAAACGTGTAGAAATTTTTGATCCATCCAAAATGCCGTTTCTATGACAATTACAGGCCTCAACGCCTATTGATAGAGGTATCAATCATCGAAATCGGAGCACATTTGCAAATTTTCGATTTTAATGGCTCTGAATTTGTGGGCTATAGTTCAGTTGATTTTCAAAAAAATTGAATTTTCCACGAAACGTGTAGAAATTTTTGATCGATCCAAAATGCCGTTTGTATGACAATTACAGGTCTCAACGCCTATTGATAGAGGTATCAATCATCGAAATCGGAGCACATTTGCAGATTTTCGATGTTAATGGCTCTGAATTTGTGGGCTATAGTTCAGTTAATTTTCAAAAAAATTGAATTTTCCACGAAACGTATAGAAATGTTTGATCGATCCAAATGGCCGTTTGTATGACAATTACAGGTCTCAACGCCTATTGATAGAGGTATCAATCATTGAAATCGGAGCACATTTGCAAATTTTCGATTTTAATGGCTCTGAATTTGTGGGCTATAGTTCAGTTGATTTTCAAAAAAATTAAATTTTCCCCGAAACGTGTAGAAATTTTTGATCCATCCAAAATGCCGTTTCTATGACAATTACAGGCCTCAACGCCTATTGATAGAGGTATCAATCATCGAAATCGGAGCACATTTGCAGATTTTCGATGTTAATGGCTCTGAATTTGTGGGCTATAGTTCAGTTAATTTTCAAAAAAATTGAATTTTCCACGAAACGTATAGAAATGTTTGATCGATCCAAATGGCCGTTTGTATGACAATTACAGGTCTCAACGCCTATTGATAGAGGTATCAATCATTGAAATCGGAGCACATTTGCAAATTTTCGATTTTAATGGCTCTGAATTTGTGGGCTATAGTTCAGTTGATTTTCAAAAAAATTGAATTTTCCACGAAACGTGTAGAAATATTTGATCGATCCAAATGGCCGTTTGTATGACAATTACAGGTCTCAACGCCTATTGATAGAGGTATCAATCATCGAAATCGGAGCACATTTGCAAATTTTCGATTTTAATGGCTCTGAATTTGTGGGCTATAGTTCAGTTGATTTTCAAAAAAATTGAATTTTCCACGAAACGTGTAGAAATTTTTGATCGATCCAAAATGCCGTTTGTATGACAATTACAGGTCTCAACGCCTATTGATAGAGGTATCAATCATCGAAATCGGAGCACATTTGCAGATTTTCGATGTTAATGGCTCTGAATTTGTGGGCTATAGTTCAGTTAATTTTCAAAAAAATTGAATTTTCCACGAAACGTATAGAAATGTTTGATCGATCCAAATGGCCGTTTGTATGACAATTACAGGTCTCAACGCCTATTGATAGAGGTATCAATCATTGAAATCGGAGCACATTTGCAAATTTTCGATTTTAATGGCTCTGAATTTGTGGGCTATAGTTCAGTTGATTTTCAAAAAAATTAAATTTTCCCCGAAACGTGTAGAAATTTTTGATCGATCCAAAATGCCGTTTGTATGACAATTACAGGTCTCAACGCCTATTGATAGAGGTATCAATCATCGAAATCGGAGCACATTTGCAGATTTTCGATGTTAATGGCTCTGAATTTGTGGGCTATAGTTCAGTTAATTTTCAAAAAAATTGAATTTTCCACGAAACGTATAGAAATGTTTGATCGATCCAAATGGCCGTTTGTATGACAATTACAGGTCTCAACGCCTATTGATAGAGGTATCAATCATTGAAATCGGAGCACATTTGCAAATTTTCGATTTTAATGGCTCTGAATTTGTGGGCTATAGTTCAGTTGATTTTCAAAAAAATTGAATTTTCCACGAAACGTGTAGAAATATTTGATCGATCCAAATGGCCGTTTGTATGACAATTACAGGTCTCAACGCCTATTGATAGAGGTATCAATCATCGAAATCGGAGCACATTTGCAAATTTTCGATTTTAATGGCTCTGAATTTGTGGGCTATAGTTCAGTTGATTTTCAAAAAAATTGAATTTTCCACGAAACGTGTAGAAATTTTTGATCGATCCAAAATGCCGTTTGTATGACAATTACAGGTCTCAACGCCTATTGATAGAGGTATCAATCATCGAAATCGGAGCACATTTGCAAATTTTCGATTTTAATGGCTCTGAATTTGTGGGCTATAGTTCAGTTGATTTTCAAAAAAATTGAATTTTCCACGAAACGTGTAGAAATTTTTGATCGATCCAAAATGCCGTTTGTATGACAATTACAGGTCTCAACGCCTATTGATAGAGGTATCAATCATCGAAATCGGAGCACATTTGCAGATTTTCGATGTTAATGGCTCTGAATTTGTGGGCTATAGTTCAGTTAATTTTCAAAAAAATTGAATTTTCCACGAAACGTATAGAAATGTTTGATCGATCCAAATGGCCGTTTGTATGACAATTACAGGTCTCAACGCCTATTGATAGAGGTATCAATCATTGAAATCGGAGCACATTTGCAAATTTTCGATTTTAATGGCTCTGAATTTGTGGGCTATAGTTCAGTTGATTTTCAAAAAAATTAAATTTTCCCCGAAACGTGTAGAAATTTTTGATCGATCCAAAATGCCGTTTGTATGACAATTACAGGTCTCAACGCCTATTGATAGAGGTATCAATCATCGAAATCGGAGCACATTTGCAGATTTTCGATGTTAATGGCTCTGAATTTGTGGGCTATAGTTCAGTTAATTTTCAAAAAAATTGAATTTTCCACGAAACGTATAGAAATGTTTGATCGATCCAAATGGCCGTTTGTATGACAATTACAGGTCTCAACGCCTATTGATAGAGGTATCAATCATTGAAATCGGAGCACATTTGCAAATTTTCGATTTTAATGGCTCTGAATTTGTGGGCTATAGTTCAGTTGATTTTCAAAAAAATTGAATTTTCCACGAAACGTGTAGAAATATTTGATCGATCCAAATGGCCGTTTGTATGACAATTACAGGTCTCAACGCCTATTGATAGAGGTATCAATCATCGAAATCGGAGCACATTTGCAAATTTTCGATTTAAATGGCTCTGAATTTGTGGGCTATAGTTCAGTTGATTTTCAAAAAAATTGAATTTTCCACGAAACGTGTAGAAATTTTTGATCGATCCAAAATGCCGTTTGTATGACAATTACAGGTCTCAACGCCTATTGATAGAGGTATCAATCATCGAAATCGGAGCACATTTGCAAATTTTCGATTTTAATGGCTCTGAATTTGTGGGCTATACTATAGTTCAGTTGATTTTCAAAAAAATTGAATTTTCCACGAAACGTGTAGAAATATTTGATCGATCCAAATGGCCGTTTGTATGACAATTACAGGTCTCAACGCCTATTGATAGAGGTATCAATCATCGAAATCGGAGCACATTTGCAGATTTTCGATTTTAATGGCTCTGAATTTGTGGGCTTTAGTTCAGTTGATTTTCAAAAAAATTGAATTTTCCACGAAACGTGTAGAAATATTTGATCGATCCAAATGGCCGTTTGTATGACAATTACAGGTCTCAACGCCTATTGATAGATGTATCAATCATCGAAATCGGAGCACATTTGCAGATTTTCGATTTTAATGGCTCTGAATTTGTGGGCTTTAGTTCAGTTGATTTTCAAAAAAATTGAATTTTCCACGAAACGTGTAGAAATATTTGATCGATCCAAATGGCCGTTTGTATGACAATTACAGGTCTCAACGCCTATTGATAGAGGTATCAATCATCGAAATCGGAGCACATTTGCAAATTTTCGATTTTAATGGCTCTGAATTTGTGGGCTATAGTTCAGTTGATTTTCAAAAAAATTGAATTTTCCACGAAACGTGTAGAAATTTTTGATCGATCCAAAATGCCGTTTGTATGACAATTACAGGTCTCAACGCCTATTGATAGAGGTATCAATCATCGAAATCGGAGCACATTTGCAGATTTTCGATGTTAATGGCTCTGAATTTGTGGGCTATAGTTCAGTTAATTTTCAAAAAAATTGAATTTTCCACGAAACGTATAGAAATGTTTGATCGATCCAAATGGCCGTTTGTATGACAATTACAGGTCTCAACGCCTATTGATAGAGGTATCAATCATTGAAATCGGAGCACATTTGCAAATTTTCGATTTTAATGGCTCTGAATTTGTGGGCTATAGTTCAGTTGATTTTCAAAAAAATTAAATTTTCCCCGAAACGTGTAGAAATTTTTGATCCATCCAAAATGCCGTTTCTATGACAATTACAGGCCTCAACGCCTATTGATAGAGGTATCAATCATCGAAATCGGAGCACATTTGCAAATTTTCGATTTTAATGGCTCTGAATTTGTGGGCTATAGTTCAGTTGATTTTCAAAAAAATTGAATTTTCCACGAAACGTGTAGAAATATTTGATCGATCCAAATGGCCGTTTGTATGACAATTACAGGTCTCAACGCCTATTGATAGATGTATCAATCATCGAAATCGGAGCACATTTGCAAATTTTCGATTTTAATGGCTCTGAATTTGTGGGCTATAGTTCAGTTGATTTTCAAAAAAATTGAATTTTCCACGAAACGTGTAGAAATTTTTGATCGATCCAAAATGCCGTTTGTATGACAATTACAGGTCTCAACGCCTATTGATAGAGGTATCAATCATCGAAATCGGAGCACATTTGCAAATTTTCGATTTTAATGGCTCTGAATTTGTGGGCTATAGTTCAGTTGATTTTCAAAAAAATTGAATTTTCCACGAAACGTGTAGAAATTTTTGATCGATCCAAAATGCCGTTTGTATGACAATTACAGGTCTCAACGCCTATTGATAGAGGTATCAGTCATCGAAATCGGAGCACATTTGCAGATTTTCGATTTTAATGGCTCTGAATTTGTGGGCTATAGTTCAGTTGATTTTCAAAAAAACTGAATTTTCCACGAAACGTGTAGAAATATTCGATCAATCCAAATGGCCGTTTGTATGACAATTACAGGTCTCAACGCCTATAGATAGAGGTATCAATCAACGAAATCGGAGCACATTTGCAGATTTTCGATTTTAATGGCTCTGAATTTGTGGGCTATAGTTCAGTTGATTTTCAAAAAAATTGAATTTTCCACGAAACGTGTAGAAATTTTTGATCGATCCAAAATGCCGTTTGTATGACAATTACAGGTCTCAACGCCTATTGATAGAGGTATCAGTCATCGAAATCGGAGCACATTTGCAGATTTTCGATTTTAATGGCTCTGAATTTGTGGGCTATAGTTCAGTTAATTTTCAAAAAAATTGAATTTTCCACGAAACGTATAGAAATATTTGATCGATCCAAATGGCCGTTTGTATGACAATTACAGGTCTCAACGCCTATTGATAGAGGTATCAGTCATCGAAATCGGAGCACATTTGCAGATTTTCGATTTTAATGGCTCTGAATTTGTGGGCTATAGTTCAGTTGATTTTCAAAAAAATTGAATTTTCCACGAAACGTGTAGAAATTTTTGATCGATCCAAAATGCCGTTTGTATGACAATTACAGGTCTCAACGCCTATTGATAGAGGTATCAATCATCGAAATCGGAGCACATTTGCAAATTTTCGATTTTAATGGCTCTGAATTTGTGGGCTATAGTTCAGTTGATTTTCAAAAAAATTAAATTTTCCCCGAAACGTGTAGACATTTTTGATCGATCCAAAATGCCGTTTCTATGACAATTACAGGTCTCAACGCCTATTGATAGAGGTATCAATCATCGAAATCGGAGCACATTTGCAAATTTTCGATTTTAATGGCTCTGAATTTGTGGGCTATAGTTCAGTTGATTTTCAAAAAAATTGAATTTTCCACGAAACGTGTAGAAATTTTTGATCGATCCAAAATGCCGTTTGTATGACAATTACAGGTCTCAACGCCTATTGATAGAGGTATCAATCATCGAAATCGGAGCACATTTGCAAATTTTCGATTTTAATGGCTCTGAATTTGTGGGCTATAGTTCAGTTGATTTTCAAACAAATTGAATTTTCCACGAAACGTGTAGAAATTTTTGATCGATCCAAAATGCCGTTTGTATGACAATTACAGGTCTCAACGCCTATTGATAGAGGTATCAATCATCGAAATCGAAGCACATTTGCAGATTTTCGATTTTAATGGCTCTGAATTTGTGGGCTATAGTTCAGTTGATTTTCAAAAAAATTGAATTTTCCACGAAACGTGTAGAAATTTTTGATCGATCCAAATGGCCGTTTGTATGACAATTACAGGTCTCAACGCCTATTGATAGAGGTATCAATCATCGAAATCGGAGCACATTTGCAGATTTTCGATTTTAATGGCTCTGAATTTGTGGGCTATAGTTCAGTTGATTTTCAAAAAAATTGAATTTTCCACGAAACGTGTAGAAATATTTGATCGATCCAAATGGCCGTTTGTATGACAATTACAGGTCTCAACGCCTATTGATAGAGGTATCAATCATCGAAATCGGGGCACATTTGCAAATTTTCGATTTTAATGGCTCTGAATTTGTGGGCTATAGTTCAGTTGATTTTCAAAAAAATTGAATTTTCCACGAAACGTGTAGAAATTTTTGATCGATCCAAAATGCCGTTTGTATGACAATTACAGGTCTCAACGCCTATTGATAGAGGTATCAATCATCGAAATCGGAGCACATTTGCAGATTTTCGATGTTAATGGCTCTGAATTTGTGGGCTATAGTTCAGTTAATTTTCAAAAAAATTGAATTTTCCACGAAACGTATAGAAATATTTGATCGATCCAAATGGCCGTTTGTATGACAATTACAGGTCTCAACGCCTATTGATAGAGGTATCAATCATTGAAATCGGAGCACATTTGCAAATTTTCGATTTTAATGGCTCTGAATTTGTGGGCTATAGTTCAGTTGATTTTCAAAAAAATTAAATTTTCCCCGAAACGTGTAGAAATTTTTGATCCATCCAAAATGCCGTTTGTATGACAATTACAGGTCTCAACGCCTATTGATAGAGGTATCAATCATCGAAATCGGAGCACATTTGCAAATTTTCGATTTTAATGGCTCTGAATTTGTGGGCTATAGTTCAGTTGATTTTCAAACAAATTGAATTTTCCACGAAACGTGTAGAAATTTTTGATCGATCCAAAATGCCGTTTGTATGACAATTACAGGTCTCAACGCCTATTGATAGAGGTATCAATCATCGAAATCGAAGCACATTTGCAGATTTTCGATTTTAATGGCTCTGAATTTGTGGGCTATAGTTCAGTTGATTTTCAAAAAAATTGAATTTTCCACGAAACGTGTAGAAATTTTTGATCGATCCAAAATGCCGTTTGTATGACAATTACAGGTCTCAACGCCTATTGATAGAGGTATCAATCATCGAAATCGGAGCACATTTGCAAATTTTCGATTTTAATGGCTCTGAATTTGTGGGCTATAGTTCAGTTGATTTTCAAAAAAATTAAATTTTCCACGAAACGTGTAGAAATTTTTGATCGATCCAAAATGCCGTTTCTATGACAATTACAGGTCTCAACGCCTATTGATAGAGGTATCAATCATCGAAATCGGAGCACATTTGCAAATTTTCGATTTTAATGGCTCTGAATTTGTGGGCTATAGTTCAGTTGATTTTCAAAAAAATTGAATTTTCCACGAAACGTGTAGAAATTTTTGATCGATCCAAAATGCCGTTTGTATGACAATTACAGGTCTCAACGCCTATTGATAGAGGTATCAATCATCGAAATCGGAGCACATTTGCAAATTTTCGATTTTAATGGCTCTGAATTTGTGGGCTATAGTTCAGTTGATTTTCAAAAAAATTGAATTTTCCACGAAACGTGTAGAAATTTTTGATCGATCCAAAATGCCGTTTGTATGACAATTACAGGCCTCAACGCCTATTGATAGAGGTATCAATCATCGAAATCGGAGCACATTTGCAGATTTTCGATGTTAATGGCTCTGAATTTGTGGGCTATAGTTCAGTTAATTTTCAAAAAAATTGAATTTTCCACGAAACGTATAGAAATATTTGATCGATCCAAATGGCCGTTTGTATGACAATTACAGGCCTCAACGCCTATTGATAGAGGTATCAATCATCGAAATCGGAGCACATTTGCAAATTTTCGATTTTAATGGCTCTGAATTTGTGGGCTATAGTTCAGTTGATTTTCAAAAAAATTGAATTTTCCACGAAACGTGTAGAAATATTTGATCGATCCAAATGGCCGTTTGTATGACAATTACAGGTCTCAACGCCTATTGATAGAGGTATCAATCATCGAAATCGGAGCACATTTGCAAATTTTCGATTTTAATGGCTCTGAATTTGTGGGCTATAGTTCAGTTGATTTTCAAAAAAATTGAATTTTCCACGAAACGTGTAGAAATTTTTGATCGATCCAAAATGCCGTTTGTATGACAATTACAGGTCTCAACGCCTATTGATAGAGGTATCAATCATCGAAATCGTGGCACATTTGCAGATTTTTGATTTTAATGGCTCTGAATTTGTGGGCTTTAGTTCAGTTGATTTTCAAAAAAATTGAATTTTCCACGAAACGTGTAGAAATATTCGATCAATCCAAATGGCCGTTTGTATGACAATTACAGGTCTCAACGCCTATTGATAGAGGTATCAATCATCGAAATCGGAGCACATTTGCAGATTTTCGATTTTAATGGCTCTGAATTTGTGGGCTTTAGTTCAGTTGATTTTCAAAAAAATTGAATTTTCCACGAAACGTGTAGAAATATTTGATCGATCCAAAAGGCCGTTTGTATGACAATTACAGGTCTCAACGCTTATTGATAGAAGTATCAATCATCGAAATCGGAGCACATTTGCAAATTTTCGATTTTAATGGCTCTGAATTTGTGGGCTATACTATAGTTCAGTTGATTTTCAAAAAAATTGAATTTTCCACGAAACGTGTAGAAATATTTGATCGATCCAAATGGCCGTTTGTATGACAATTACAGGTCTCAACGCCTATTGATAGAGGTATCAATCATCGAAATCGGAGCACATTTGCAGATTTTCGATTTTAATGGCTCTGAATTTGTGGGCTTTAGTTCAGTTGATTTTCAAAAAAATTGAATTTTCCACGAAACGTGTAGAAATTTTTGATCGATCCAAAATGCCGTTTGTATGACAATTACAGGTCTCAACGCCTATTGATAGAGGTATCAATCATCGAAATCGGAGCACATTTGCAGATTTTCGATTTTAATGGCTCTGAATTTGTGGGCTTTAGTTCAGTTGATTTTCAAAAAAATTGAATTTTCCACGAAACGTGTAGAAATATTTGATCGATCCAAAAGGCCGTTTGTATGACAATTACAGGTCTCAACGCTTATTGATAGAAGTATCAATCATCGAAATCGGAGCACATTTGCAAATTTTCGATTTTAATGGCTCTGAATTTGTGGGCTATACTATAGTTCAGTTGATTTTCAAAAAAATTGAATTTTCCACGAAACGTGTAGAAATATTTGATCGATCCAAATGGCCGTTTGTATGACAATTACAGGTCTCAACGCCTATTGATAGAGGTATCAATCATCGAAATCGGAGCACATTTGCAGATTTTCGATTTTAATGGCTCTGAATTTGTGGGCTTTAGTTCAGTTGATTTTCAAAAAAATTGAATTTTCCACGAAACGTGTAGAAATATTTGATCGATCCAAAATGCCGTTTGTATGACAATTACAGGTCTCAACGCCTATTGATAGAGGTATCAGTCATCGAAATCGGAGCACATTTGCAGATTTTCGATTTTAATGGCTCTGAATTTGTGGGCTATAGTTCAGTTGATTTTCAAAAAAACTGAATTTTCCACGAAACGTGTAGAAATATTCGATCAATCCAAATGGCCGTTTGTATGACAATTACAGGTCTCAACGCCTATTGATAGAGGTATCAATCAACGAAATCGGAGCACATTTGCAGATTTTCGATTTTAATGGCTCTGAATTTGTGGGCTATAGTTCAGTTGATTTTCAAAAAAATTGAATTTTCCACGAAACGTGTAGAAATATTCGATCAATCCAAATGGCCGTTTGTATGACAATTACAGGTCTCAACGCCTATAGATAGAGGTATCAATCAACGAAATCGGAGCACATTTGCAGATTTTCGATTTTAATGGCTCTGAATTTGTGGGCTATAGTTCAGTTGATTTTCAAAAAAATTGAATTTTCCACGAAACGTGTAGAAATATTTGATCGATCCAAATGGCCGTTTGTATGACAATTACAGGTCTCAACGCCTATTGATAGAGGTATCAATCATCGAAATCGGAGCACATTTGCAGATTTTCGATGTTAATGGCTCTGAATTTGTGGGCTATAGTTCAGTTAATTTTCAAAAAAATTGAATTTTCCACGAAACGTATAGAAATGTTTGATCGATCCAAATGGCCGTTTGTATGACAATTACAGGTCTCAACGCCTATTGATAGAGGTATCAATCATTGAAATCGGAGCACATTTGCAAATTTTCGATTTTAATGGCTCTGAATTTGTGGGCTATAGTTCAGTTGATTTTCAAAAAAATTAAATTTTCCCCGAAACGTGTAGAAATTTTTGATCCATCCAAAATGCCGTTTCTATGACAATTACAGGCCTCAACGCCTATTGATAGAGGTATCAATCATCGAAATCGGAGCACATTTGCAAATTTTCGATTTTAATGGCTCTGAATTTGTGGGCTATAGTTCAGTTGATTTTCAAAAAAATTGAATTTTCCACGAAACGTGTAGAAATATTTGATCGATCCAAATGGCCGTTTGTATGACAATTACAGGTCTCAACGCCTATTGATAGAGGTATCAATCATCGAAATCGGAGCACATTTGCAAATTTTCGATTTTAATGGCTCTGAATTTGTGGGCTATAGTTCAGTTGATTTTCAAAAAAATTGAATTTTCCACGAAACGTGTAGAAATTTTTGATCGATCCAAAATGCCGTTTGTATGACAATTACAGGTCTCAACGCCTATTGATAGAGGTATCAATCATCGAAATCGGAGCACATTTGCAAATTTTCGATTTTAATGGCTCTGAATTTGTGGGCTATAGTTCAGTTGATTTTCAAAAAAATTGAATTTTCCACGAAACGTGTAGAAATTTTTGATCGATCCAAAATGCCGTTTGTATGACAATTACAGGTCTCAACGCCTATTGATAGAGGTATCAATCATCGAAATCGGAGCACATTTGCAAATTTTCGATTTTAATGGCTCTGAATTTGTGGGCTTTAGTTCAGTTGATTTTCAAAAAAATTGAATTTTCCACGAAACGTGTAGAAATATTTGATCGATCCAAATGGCCGTTTGTATGACAATTACAGGTCTCAACGCCTATTGATAGAGGTATCAATCATCGAAATCGGAGCACATTTGCAGATTTTCGATTTTAATGGCTCTGAATTTGTGGGCTTTAGTTCAGTTGATTTTCAAAAAAATTGAATTTTCCACGAAACGTGTAGAAATATTTGATCGATCCAAATGGCCGTTTGTATGACAATTACAGGTCTCAACGCCTATTGATAGATGTATCAATCATCGAAATCGGAGCACATTTGCAGATTTTCGATTTTAATGGCTCTGAATTTGTGGGCTTTAGTTCAGTTGATTTTCAAAAAAATTGAATTTTCCACGAAACGTGTAGAAATATTTGATCGATCCAAAATGCCGTTTGTATGACAATTACAGGTCTCAACGCCTATTGATAGAGGTATCAATCATCGAAATCGGAGCACATTTGCAAATTTTCGATTTTAATGGCTCTGAATTTGTGGGCTATACTATAGTTCAGTTGATTTTCAAAAAAATTGAATTTTCCACGAAACGTGTAGAAATATTTGATCGATCCAAATGGCCGTTTGTATGACAATTACAGGTCTCAACGCCTATTGATAGAGGTATCAATCATCGAAATCGGAGCACATTTGCAGATTTTCGATTTTAATGGCTCTGAATTTGTGGGCTATAGTTCAGTTGATTTTCAAAAAAATTGAATTTTCCACGAAACGTGTAGAAATTTTTGATCGATCCAAAATGCCGTTTGTATGACAATTACAGGTCTCAACGCCTATTGATAGAGGTATCAATCATCGAAATCGGAGCACATTTGCAAATTTTCGATTTTAATGGCTCTGAATTTGTGGGCTATAGTTCAGTTGATTTTCAAAAAAATTGAATTTTCCACGAAACGTGTAGAAATTTTTGATCGATCCAAAATGCCGTTTGTATGACAATTACAGGTCTCAACGCCTATTGATAGAGGTATCAATCATCGAAATCGGAGCACATTTGCAAATTTTCGATTTTAATGGCTCTGAATTTGTGGGCTATAGTTCAGTTGATTTTCAAAAAAATTGAATTTTCCACGAAACGTGTAGAAATTTCTGATCGATCCAAAATGGCCGTTTGTATGACAATTACAGGTCTCAACGCCTATTGATAGAGGTATCAATCATCGAAATCGTGGCACATTTGCAGATTTTCGATTTTAATGGCTCTGAATTTGTGGGCTTTAGTTCAGTTGATTTTCAAAAAAATTGAATTTTCCACGAAACGTGTAGAAATATTTGATCGATCCAAATGGCCGTTTGTATGACAATTACAGGTCTCACGCCTATTGATAGAGGTATCAATCATCGAAATCGGAGCACATTTGCAAATTTTCGATTTTAATGGCTCTGAATTTGTGGGCTATAGTTCAGTTGATTTTCAAAAAAATTGAATTTTCCACGAAACGTGTAGAAATTTTTGATCGATCCAAAATGCCGTTTGTATGACAATTACAGGTCTCAACGCCTATTGATAGAGGTATCAATCATCGAAATCGGAGCACATTTGCAAATTTTCGATTTTAATGGCTCTGAATTTGTGGGCTATAGTTCAGATTGATTTTCAAAAAAATTGAATTTTCCACGAAACGTGTAGAAATATTTGATCGATCCAAATGGCCGTTTGTATGACAATTACAGGTCTCAACGCCTATTGATAGAGGTATCAATCATCGAAATCGGAGCACATTTGCAAATTTTCGATTTTAATGGCTCTGAATTTGTGGGCTATAGTTCAGTTGATTTTCAAAAAAATTGAATTTTCCACGAAACGTGTAGAAATTTTTGATCGATCCAAAATGCCGTTTGTATGACAATTACAGGTCTCAACGCCTATTGATAGAGGTATCAATCATCGAAATCGGAGCACATTTGCAAATTTCGATTTTAATGGCTCTGAATTTGTGGGCTATAGTTCAGTTGATTTTCAAAAAAATTGAATTTTCCACGAAACGTGTAGAAATTTTTGATCGATCCAAAATGCCGTTTGTATGACAATTACAGGTCTCAACGCCTATTGATAGAGGTATCAATCATCGAAATCGTGGCACATTTGCAGATTTTCGATTTTAATGGCTCTGAATTTGTGGGCTTTAGTTCAGTTGATTTTCAAAAAAATTGAATTTTCCACGAAACGTGTAGAAATATTTGATCGATCCAAATGGCCGTTTGTATGACAATTACAGGTCTCAACGCCTATTGATAGAGGTATCAATCATCGAAATCGGAGCACATTTGCAGATTTTCGATTTTAATGGCTCTGAATTTGTGGGCTTTAGTTCAGTTGATTTTCAAAAAAATTGAATTTTCCACGAAACGTGTAGAAATATTTGATCGATCCAAATGGCCGTTTGTATGACAATTACAGGTCTCAACGCCTATTGATAGATGTATCAATCATCGAAATCGGAGCACATTTGCAGATTTTCGATTTTAATGGCTCTGAATTTGTGGGCTTTAGTTCAGTTGATTTTCAAAAAAATTGAATTTTCCACGAAACGTGTAGAAATATTTGATCGATCCAAAAGGCCGTTTGTATGACAATTACAGGTCTCAACGCTTATTGATAGAAGTATCAATCATCGAAATCGGAGCACATTTGCAAATTTTCGATTTTAATGGCTCTGAATTTGTGGGCTTTAGTTCAGTTGATTTTCAAAAAAATTGAATTTTCCACGAAACGTGTAGAAATATTTGATCGATCCAAATGGCCGTTTGTATGACAATTACAGGTCTCAACGCCTATTGATAGAGGTATCAATCATCGAAATCGGAGCACATTTGCAGATTTTCGATTTTAATGGCTCTGAATTTGTGGGCTATAGTTCAGTTGATTTTCAAAAAAATTGAATTTTCCACGAAACGTGTAGAAATATTTGATCGATCCAAATGGCCGTTTGTATGACAATTACAGGTCTCAACGCCTATTGATAGATGTATCAATCATCGAAATCGGAGCACATTTGCAGATTTTCGATTTTAATGGCTCTGAATTTGTGGGCTATAGTTCAGTTGATTTTCAAAAAAATTGAATTTTCCACGAAACGTGTAGAAATTTTGATCGATCCAAAATGCCGTTTGTATGACAATTACAGGTCTCAACGCCTATTGATAGAGGTATCAATCATCGAAATCGAAGCACATTTGCAGATTTTCGATTTTAATGGCTCTGAATTTGTGGGCTATAGTTCAGTTGATTTTCAAAAAAATTGAATTTTCCACGAAACGTGTAGAAATTTTTGATCGATCCAAAATGCCGTTTGTATGACAATTACAGGTCTCAACGCCTATTGATAGAGGTATCAATCATCGAAATCGGAGCACATTTGCAAATTTTCGATTTTAATGGCTCTGAATTTGTGGGCTATAGTTCAGTTGATTTTCAAAAAAATTAAATATTCCCCGAAACGTGTAGAAATTTTTGATCGATCCAAAATGCCGTTTCTATGACAATTACAGGCCTCAACGCCTATTGATAGAGGTATCAATCATCGAAATCGGAGCACATTTGCAAATTTTCGATTTTAATGGCTCTGAATTTGTGGGCTATAGTTCAGTTGATTTTCAAAAAAATTGAATTTTCCACGAAACGTGTAGAAATATTTGATCGATCCAAATGGCCGTTTGTATGACAATTACAGGTCTCAACGCCTATTGATAGAGGTATCAATCATCGAAATCGAAGCACATTTGCAAATTTTCCACGAAACGTGTAGAAATTTTTGATCGATCCAAAATGCCGTTTGTATGACAATTACAGGTCTCAACGCCTATTGATAGAGGTATCAATCATCGAAATCGGAGCACATTTGCAAATTTTCGATTTTAATGGCTCTGAATTTGTGGGCTATAGTTCAGTTGATTTTCAAAAAAATTAAATTTTCCCCGAAACGTGTAGAAATTTTTGATCGATCCAAAATGCCGTTTCTATGACAATTACAGGCCTCAACGCCTATTGATAGAGGTATCAATCATCGAAATCGGAGCACATTTGCAAATTTTCGATTTTAATGGCTCTGAATTTGTGGGCTATAGTTCAGTTGATTTTCAAAAAAATTGAATTTTCCACGAAACGTGTAGAAATTTTTGATCGATCCAAAATGCCGTTTGTATGACAATTACAGGTCTCAACGCCTATTGATAGAGGTATCAATCATCGAAATCGGAGCACATTTGCAAATTTTCGATTTTAATGGCTCTGAATTTGTGGGCTATAGTTCAGTTGATTTTCAAAAAAATTGAATTTTCCACGAAACGTGTAGAAATTTTTGATCGATCCAAAATGCCGTTTGTATGACAATTACAGGTCTCAACGCCTATTGATAGAGGTATCAATCATCGAAATCGGAGCACATTTGCAAATTTTCGATTTTAATGGCTCTGAATTTGTGGGCTATAGTTCAGTTGATTTTCAAAAAAATTGAATTTTCCACGAAACGTGTAGAAATTTTTGATCGATCCAAAATGCCGTTTGTATGACAATTACAGGTCTCAACGCCTATTGATAGAGGTATCAATCATCGAAATCGGAGCACATTTGCAAATTTTCGATTTTAATGGCTCTGAATTTGTGGGCTATAGTTCAGTTGATTTTCAAAAAAATTGAATTTTCCACGAAACGTGTAGAAATTTTTGATCGATCCAAATGGCCGTTTGTATGACAATTACAGGTCTCAACGCCTATTGATAGAGGTATCAATCATCGAAATCGGAGCACATTTGCAAATTTTCGATTTTAATGGCTCTGAATTTGTGGGCTATAGTTCAGTTGATTTTCAAAAAAATTGAATTTTCCACGAAACGTGTAGAAATTTTTGATCGATCCAAAATGCCGTTTGTATGACAATTACAGGTCTCAACGCCTATTGATAGAGGTATCAATCATCGAAATCGGAGCACATTTGCAAATTTTCGATTTTAATGGCTCTGAATTTGTAGGCTATAGTTCAGTTGATTTTCAAAAAAATTGAATTTTCCACGAAACGTGTAGAAATTTTTGATCGATCCAAAATGCCGTTTGTATGACAATTACAGGTCTCAACGCCTATTGATAGAGGTATCAATCATCGAAATCGTGGCACATTTGCAGATTTTCGATTTTAATGGCTCTGAATTTGTGGGCTTTAGTTCAGTTGATTTTCAAAAAAATTGAATTTTCCACGAAACGTGTAGAAATATTTGATCGATCCAAATGGCCGTTTGTATGACAATTACAGGTCTCAACGCCTATTGATAGATGTATCAATCATCGAAATCGTGGCACATTTGCAGATTTTCGATTTTAATGGCTCTGAATTTGTGGGCTTTAGTTCAGTTGATTTTCAAAAAAATTGAATTTTCCACGAAACGTGTAGAAATATTTGATCGATCCAAAAGGCCGTTTGTATGACAATTACAGGTCTCAACGCTTATTGATAGAAGTATCAATCATCGAAATCGGAGCACATTTGCAAATTTTCGATTTTAATGGCTCTGAATTTGTGGGCTTTAGTTCAGTTGATTTTCAAAAAAATTGAATTTTCCACGAAACGTGTAGAAATATTTGATCGATCCAAATGGCCGTTTGTATGACAATTACAGGTCTCAACGCCTATTGATAGAGGTATCAATCATCGAAATCGGAGCACATTTGCAGATTTTCGATTTTAATGGCTCTGAATTTGTGGGCTATAGTTCAGTTGATTTTCAAAAAAATTGAATTTTTCACGAAACGTGTAGAAATATTTGATCGATCCAAATGGCCGTTTGTATGACAATTACAGGTCTCAACGCCTATTGATAGATGTATCAATCATCGAAATCGGAGCACATTTGCAGATTTTCGATTTTAATGGCTCTGAATTTGTGGGCTTTAGTTCAGTTGATTTTCAAAAAAATTGAATTTTCCACGAAACGTGTAGAAATATTTGATCGATCCAAATGGCCGTTTGTATGACAATTACAGGTCTCAACGCCTATTGATAGAGGTATCAATCATCGAAATCGGAGCACATTTGCAGATTTTCGATTTTAATGGCTCTGAATTTGTGGGCTATAGTTCAGTTGATTTTCAAAAAAATTGAATTTTCCACGAAACGTGTAGAAATATTTGATCGATCCAAATGGCCGTTTGTATGACAATTACAGGTCTCAACGCCTATTGATAGATGTATCAATCATCGAAATCGTGGCACATTTGCAGATTTTCGATTTTAATGGCTCTGAATTTGTGGGCTTTAGTTCAGTTGATTTTCAAAAAAATTGAATTTTCCACGAAACGTGTAGAAATATTTGATCGATCCAAAAGGCCGTTTGTATGACAATTACAGGTCTCAACGCTTATTGATAGAAGTATCAATCATCGAAATCGTGGCACATTTGCAAATTTTCGATTTTAATGGCTCTGAATTTGTGGGCTTTAGTTCAGATGATTTTCAAAAAAATTGAATTTTCCACGAAACGTGTAGAAATATTTGATCGATCCAAATGGCCGTTTGTATGACAATTACAGGTCTCAACGCCTATTGATAGAGGTATCAATCATCGAAATCGGAGCACATTTGCAAATTTTCGATTTTAATGGCTCTGAATTTGTGGGCTTTAGTTCAGTTGATTTTCAAAAAAATTGAATTTTCCACGAAACGTGTAGAAATATTTGATCGATCCAAATGGCCGTTTGTATGACAATTACGGTTCTCAACGCCTATTGATAGAGGTATCAATCATTGAAATCGGAGCACATTTGCAAATTTTCGATTTTAATGGCTCTGAATTTGTGGGCTTTAGTTCAGATGATTTTCAAAAAAATTGAATTTTCCACGAAACGTGTAGAAATATTTGATCGATCCAAAAGGCCGTTTGTATGACAATTACAGGTCTCAACGCTTATTGATAGAAGTATCAATCATCGAAATCGTGGCACATTTGCAGATTTTCGATTTTAATGGCTCTGAATTTGTGGGCTTTAGTTCAGTTGATTTTCAAAAAAATTGAATTTTCCACGAAACGTGTAGAAATATTTGATCGATCCAAAAGGCCGTTTGTATGACAATTACAGGTCTCAACGCTTATTGATAGAAGTATCAATCATCGAAATCGGAGCACATTTGCAAATTTTCGATTTTAATGGCTCTGAATTTGTGGGCTTTAGTTCAGTTGATTTTCAAAAAAATTGAATTTTCCACGAAACGTGTAGAAATATTTGATCGATCCAAATGGCCGTTTGTATGACAATTACAGGTCTCAACGCCTATTGATAGAGGTATCAATCATCGAAATCGGAGCACATTTGCAGATTTTCGATTTTAATGGCTCTGAATTTGTGGGCTATAGTTCAGTTGATTTTCAAAAAAATTGAATTTTCCACGAAACGTGTAGAAATATTTGATCGATCCAAATGGCCGTTTGTATGACAATTACAGGTCTCAACGCCTATTGATAGATGTATCAATCATCGAAATCGGAGCACATTTGCAGATTTTCGATTTTAATGGCTCTGAATTTGTGGGCTTTAGTTCAGTTGATTTTCAAAAAAATTGAATTTTCCACGAAACGTGTAGAAATATTTGATCGATCCAAAAGGCCGTTTGTATGACAATTACAGGTCTCAACGCTTATTGATAGAAGTATCAATCATCGAAATCGTGGCACATTTGCAAATTTTCGATTTTAATGGCTCTGAATTTGTGGGCTTTAGTTCAGATGATTTTCAAAAAAATTGAATTTTCCACGAAACGTGTAGAAATATTTGATCGATCCAAATGGCCGTTTGTATGACAATTACGGTTCTCAACGCCTATTGATAGAGGTATCAATCATTGAAATCGGAGCACATTTGCAGATTTTCGATTTTAATGGCTCTGAATTTGTGGGCTTTAGTTCAGTTGATTTTCAAAAAAATTGAAT
Source organism: Tipula helvola (assembly GCA_963556165.1). NCBI lineage: Eukaryota > Metazoa > Arthropoda > Insecta > Diptera > Tipulidae > Tipula > Tipula helvola. The sequence goes on along the minus strand of OY744483.1, from coordinate 180,814,008 downwards.
TTTCCACGAAACGTGTAGAAATATTTGATCGATCCAAATGGCCGTTTGTATGACAATTACAGGTCTCAACGCCTATTGATAGAGGTATCAATCATCGAAATCGGAGCACATTTGCAGATTTTCGATTTTAATGGCTCTGAATTTGTGGGCTATAGTTCAGTTGATTTTCAAAAAATTGAATTTTCCACGAAACGTGTAGAAATATTTGATCGATCCAAATGGCCGTTTGTATGACAATTACAGGTCTCAACGCCTATTGATAGATGTATCAATCATCGAAATCGGAGCACATTTGCAGATTTTCGATTTTAATGGCTCTGAATTTGTGGGCTTTAGTTCAGTTGATTTTCAAAAAAATTGAATTTTCCACGAAACGTGTAGAAATATTTGATCGATCCAAAAGGCCGTTTGTATGACAATTACAGGTCTCAACGCTTATTGATAGAAGTATCAATCATCGAAATCGTGGCACATTTGCAAATTTTCGATTTTAATGGCTCTGAATTTGTGGGCTTTAGTTCAGATGATTTTCAAAAAATTGAATTTTCCACGAAACGTGTAGAAATATTTGATCGATCCAAATGGCCGTTTGTATGACAATTACGGTTCTCAACGCCTATTGATAGAGGTATCAATCATTGAAATCGGAGCACATTTGCAAATTTTCGATTTTAATGGCTCTGAATTTGTGGGCTTTAGTTCAGATGATTTTCAAAAAATTGAATTTTCCACGAAACGTGTAGAAATATTTGATCGATCCAAAAGGCCGTTTGTATGACAATTACAGGTCTCAACGCTTATTGATAGAAGTATCAATCATCGAAATCGTGGCACATTTGCAGATTTTCGATTTTAATGGCTCTGAATTTGTGGGCTTTAGTTCAGATGATTTTCAAAAAAATTGAATTTTCCACGAAACGTGTAGAAATATTTGATCGATCCAAATGGCCGTTTGTATGACAATTACGGTTCTCAACGCCTATTGATAGAGGTATCAATCATTGAAATCGGAGCACATTTGCAAATTTTCGATTTTAATGGCTCTGAATTTGTGGGCTTTAGTTCAGATGATTTTCAAAAAAATTGAATTTTCCACGAAACGTGTAGAAATATTTGATCGATCCAAAAGGCCGTTTGTATGACAATTACAGGTCTCAACGCTTATTGATAGAAGTATCAATCATCGAAATCGTGGCACATTTGCAGATTTTCGATTTTAATGGCTCTGAATTTGTGGGCTTTAGTTCAGTTGATTTTCAAAAAAATTGAATTTTCCACGAAACGTGTAGAAATATTTGATCGATCCAAATGGCCGTTTGTATGACAATTACGGTTCTCAACGCCTATTGATAGAGGTATCAATCATTGAAATCGGAGCACATTTGCAAATTTTCGATTTTAATGGCTCTGAATTTGTGGGCTTTAGTTCAGATGATTTTCAAAAAAATTGAATTTTCCACGAAACGTGTAGAAATATTTGATCGATCCAAATGGCCGTTTGTATGACAATTACGGTTCTCAACGCCTATTGATAGAGGTATCAATCATTGAAATCGGAGCACATTTGCAAATTTTCGATTTTAATGGCTCTGAATTTGTGGGCTTTAGTTCAGATGATTTTCAAAAAAATTGAATTTTCCACGAAACGTGTAGAAATATTTGATCGATCCAAAAGGCCGTTTGTATGACAATTACAGGTCTCAACGCTTATTGATAGAAGTATCAATCATCGAAATCGTGGCACATTTGCAGATTTTCGATTTTAATGGCTCTGAATTTGTGGGCTTTAGTTCAGATGATTTTCAAAAAAATTGAATTTTCCACGAAACGTGTAGAAATATTTGATCGATCCAAATGGCCGTTTGTATGACAATTACGGTTCTCAACGCCTATTGATAGAGGTATCAATCATTGAAATCGGAGCACATTTGCAAATTTTCGATTTTAATGGCTCTGAATTTGTGGGCTTTAGTTCAGATGATTTTCAAAAAAATTGAATTTTCCACGAAACGTGTAGAAATATTTGATCGATCCAAAAGGCCGTTTGTATGACAATTACAGGTCTCAACGCTTATTGATAGAAGTATCAATCATCGAAATCGTGGCACATTTGCAAATTTTCGATTTTAATGGCTCTGAATTTGTGGGCTTTAGTTCAGATGATTTTCAAAAAAATTGAATTTTCCACGAAACGTGTAGAAATATTTGATCGATCCAAATGGCCGTTTGTATGACAATTACGGTTCTCAACGCCTATTGATAGAGGTATCAATCATTGAAATCGGAGCACATTTGCAAATTTTCGATTTTAATGGCTCTGAATTTGTGGGCTTTAGTTCAGATGATTTTCAAAAAAATTGAATTTTCCACGAAACGTGTAGAAATATTTGATCGATCCAAAAGGCCGTTTGTATGACAATTACAGGTCTCAACGCTTATTGATAGAAGTATCAATCATCGAAATCGTGGCACATTTGCAAATTTTCGATTTTAATGGCTCTGAATTTGTGGGCTTTAGTTCAGATGATTTTCAAAAAAATTGAATTTTCCACGAAACGTGTAGAAATATTTGATCGATCCAAATGGCCGTTTGTATGACAATTACGGTTCTCAACGCCTATTGATAGAGGTATCAATCATTGAAATCGGAGCACATTTGCAAATTTTCGATTTTAATGGCTCTGAATTTGTGGGCTTTAGTTCAGATGATTTTCAAAAAAATTGAATTTTCCACGAAACGTGTAGAAATATTTGATCGATCCAAAAGGCCGTTTGTATGACAATTACAGGTCTCAACGCTTATTGATAGAAGTATCAATCATCGAAATCGTGGCACATTTGCAGATTTTCGATTTTAATGGCTCTGAATTTGTGGGCTTTAGTTCAGATGATTTTCAAAAAAATTGAATTTTCCACGAAACGTGTAGAAATATTTGATCGATCCAAATGGCCGTTTGTATGACAATTACGGTTCTCAACGCCTATTGATAGAGGTATCAATCATTGAAATCGGAGCACATTTGCAAATTTTCGATTTTAATGGCTCTGAATTTGTGGGCTTTAGTTCAGATGATTTTCAAAAAAATTGAATTTTCCACGAAACGTGTAGAAATATTTGATCGATCCAAAAGGCCGTTTGTATGACAATTACAGGTCTCAACGCTTATTGATAGAAGTATCAATCATCGAAATCGTGGCACATTTGCAAATTTTCGATTTTAATGGCTCTGAATTTGTGGGCTTTAGTTCAGATGATTTTCAAAAAAATTGAATTTTCCACGAAACGTGTAGAAATATTTGATCGATCCAAATGGCCGTTTGTATGACAATTACAGGTCTCAACGCCTATTGATAGAGGTATCAATCATCGAAATCGGAGCACATTTGCAAATTTTCGATTTTAATGGCTCTGAATTTGTGGGCTTTAGTTCAGTTGATTTTCAAAAAAATTGAATTTTCCACGAAACGTGTAGAAATATTTGATCGATCCAAATGGCCGTTTGTATGACAATTACGGTTCTCAACGCCTATTGATAGAGGTATCAATCATTGAAATCGGAGCACATTTGCAAATTTTCGATTTTAATGGCTCTGAATTTGTGGGCTTTAGTTCAGATGATTTTCAAAAAAATTGAATTTTCCACGAAACGTGTAGAAATATTTGATCGATCCAAAAGGCCGTTTGTATGACAATTACAGGTCTCAACGCTTATTGATAGAAGTATCAATCATCGAAATCGTGGCACATTTGCAGATTTTCGATTTTAATGGCTCTGAATTTGTGGGCTTTAGTTCAGTTGATTTTCAAAAAAATTGAATTTTCCACGAAACGTGTAGAAATATTTGATCGATCCAAAAGGCCGTTTGTATGACAATTACAGGTCTCAACGCTTATTGATAGAAGTATCAATCATCGAAATCGGAGCACATTTGCAAATTTTCGATTTTAATGGCTCTGAATTTGTGGGCTTTAGTTCAGTTGATTTTCAAAAAAATTGAATTTTCCACGAAACGTGTAGAAATATTTGATCGATCCAAATGGCCGTTTGTATGACAATTACAGGTCTCAACGCCTATTGATAGAGGTATCAATCATCGAAATCGGAGCACATTTGCAGATTTTCGATTTTAATGGCTCTGAATTTGTGGGCTATAGTTCAGTTGATTTTCAAAAAAATTGAATTTTCCACGAAACGTGTAGAAATATTTGATCGATCCAAATGGCCGTTTGTATGACAATTACAGGTCTCAACGCCTATTGATAGATGTATCAATCATCGAAATCGGAGCACATTTGCAGATTTTCGATTTTAATGGCTCTGAATTTGTGGGCTTTAGTTCAGTTGATTTTCAAAAAAATTGAATTTTCCACGAAACGTGTAGAAATATTTGATCGATCCAAAAGGCCGTTTGTATGACAATTACAGGTCTCAACGCTTATTGATAGAAGTATCAATCATCGAAATCGTGGCACATTTGCAAATTTTCGATTTTAATGGCTCTGAATTTGTGGGCTTTAGTTCAGATGATTTTCAAAAAAATTGAATTTTCCACGAAACGTGTAGAAATATTTGATCGATCCAAATGGCCGTTTGTATGACAATTACGGTTCTCAACGCCTATTGATAGAGGTATCAATCATTGAAATCGGAGCACATTTGCAGATTTTCGATTTTAATGGCTCTGAATTTGTGGGCTTTAGTTCAGTTGATTTTCAAAAAAATTGAATTTTCCACGAAACGTGTAGAAATATTTGATCGATCCAAATGGCCGTTTGTATGACAATTACAGGTCTCAACGCCTATTGATAGAGGTATCAATCATCGAAATCGGAGCACATTTGCAGATTTTCGATTTTAATGGCTCTGAATTTGTGGGCTATAGTTCAGTTGATTTTCAAAAAAATTGAATTTTCCACGAAACGTGTAGAAATATTTGATCGATCCAAATGGCCGTTTGTATGACAATTACAGGTCTCAACGCCTATTGATAGATGTATCAATCATCGAAATCGGAGCACATTTGCAGATTTTCGATTTTAATGGCTCTGAATTTGTGGGCTTTAGTTCAGTTGATTTTCAAAAAAATTGAATTTTCCACGAAACGTGTAGAAATATTTGATCGATCCAAAAGGCCGTTTGTATGACAATTACAGGTCTCAACGCTTATTGATAGAAGTATCAATCATCGAAATCGTGGCACATTTGCAAATTTTCGATTTTAATGGCTCTGAATTTGTGGGCTTTAGTTCAGATGATTTTCAAAAAAATTGAATTTTCCACGAAACGTGTAGAAATATTTGATCGATCCAAATGGCCGTTTGTATGACAATTACGGTTCTCAACGCCTATTGATAGAGGTATCAATCATTGAAATCGGAGCACATTTGCAAATTTTCGATTTTAATGGCTCTGAATTTGTGGGCTTTAGTTCAGATGATTTTCAAAAAAATTGAATTTTCCACGAAACGTGTAGAAATATTTGATCGATCCAAAAGGCCGTTTGTATGACAATTACAGGTCTCAACGCTTATTGATAGAAGTATCAATCATCGAAATCGTGGCACATTTGCAGATTTTCGATTTTAATGGCTCTGAATTTGTGGGCTTTAGTTCAGTTGATTTTCAAAAAAATTGAATTTTCCACGAAACGTGTAGAAATATTTGATCGATCCAAAAGGCCGTTTGTATGACAATTACAGGTCTCAACGCTTATTGATAGAAGTATCAATCATCGAAATCGGAGCACATTTGCAAATTTTCGATTTTAATGGCTCTGAATTTGTGGGCTTTAGTTCAGTTGATTTTCAAAAAAATTGAATTTTCCACGAAACGTGTAGAAATATTTGATCGATCCAAATGGCCGTTTGTATGACAATTACAGGTCTCAACGCCTATTGATAGAGGTATCAATCATCGAAATCGGAGCACATTTGCAGATTTTCGATTTTAATGGCTCTGAATTTGTGGGCTATAGTTCAGTTGATTTTCAAAAAAATTGAATTTTCCACGAAACGTGTAGAAATATTTGATCGATCCAAATGGCCGTTTGTATGACAATTACAGGTCTCAACGCTTATTGATAGAAGTATCAATCATCGAAATCGTGGCACATTTGCAGATTTTCGATTTTAATGGCTCTGAATTTGTGGGCTTTAGTTCAGTTGATTTTCAAAAAAATTGAATTTTCCACGAAACGTGTAGAAATATTTGATCGATCCAAATGGCCGTTTGTATGACAATTACAGGTCTCAACGCCTATTGATAGAGGTATCAATCATCGAAATCGGAGCACATTTGCAGATTTTCGATTTTAATGGCTCTGAATTTGTGGGCTATAGTTCAGTTGATTTTCAAAAAAATTGAATTTTCCACGAAACGTGTAGAAATATTTGATCGATCCAAATGGCCGTTTGTATGACAATTACAGGTCTCAACGCCTATTGATAGATGTATCAATCATCGAAATCGGAGCACATTTGCAGATTTTCGATTTTAATGGCTCTGAATTTGTGGGCTTTAGTTCAGTTGATTTTCAAAAAAATTGAATTTTCCACGAAACGTGTAGAAATATTTGATCGATCCAAAAGGCCGTTTGTATGACAATTACAGGTCTCAACGCTTATTGATAGAAGTATCAATCATCGAAATCGTGGCACATTTGCAAATTTTCGATTTTAATGGCTCTGAATTTGTGGGCTTTAGTTCAGATGATTTTCAAAAAAATTGAATTTTCCACGAAACGTGTAGAAATATTTGATCGATCCAAATGGCCGTTTGTATGACAATTACAGGTCTCAACGCCTATTGATAGATGTATCAATCATCGAAATCGGAGCACATTTGCAGATTTTCGATTTTAATGGCTCTGAATTTGTGGGCTTTAGTTCAGTTGATTTTCAAAAAAATTGAATTTTCCACGAAACGTGTAGAAATATTTGATCGATCCAAAAGGCCGTTTGTATGACAATTACAGGTCTCAACGCTTATTGATAGAAGTATCAATCATCGAAATCGGAGCACATTTGCAAATTTTCGATTTTAATGGCTCTGAATTTGTGGGCTTTAGTTCAGTTGATTTTCAAAAAAATTGAATTTTCCACGAAACGTGTAGAAATATTTGATCGATCCAAAAGGCCGTTTGTATGACAATTACAGGTCTCAACGCCTATTGATAGAGGTATCAATCATCGAAATCGGAGCACATTTGCAGATTTTCGATTTTAATGGCTCTGAATTTGTGGGCTATAGTTCAGTTGATTTTCAAAAAAATTGAATTTTCCACGAAACGTGTAGAAATATTTGATCGATCCAAATGGCCGTTTGTATGACAATTACAGGTCTCAACGCCTATTGATAGATGTATCAATCATCGAAATCGGAGCACATTTGCAGATTTTCGATTTTAATGGCTCTGAATTTGTGGGCTTTAGTTCAGTTGATTTTCAAAAAAATTGAATTTTCCACGAAACGTGTAGAAATATTTGATCGATCCAAAAGGCCGTTTGTATGACAATTACAGGTCTCAACGCTTATTGATAGAAGTATCAATCATCGAAATCGTGGCACATTTGCAAATTTTCGATTTTAATGGCTCTGAATTTGTGGGCTTTAGTTCAGATGATTTTCAAAAAAATTGAATTTTCCACGAAACGTGTAGAAATATTTGATCGATCCAAAAGGCCGTTTGTATGACAATTACAGGTCTCAACGCTTATTGATAGAAGTATCAATCATCGAAATCGGAGCACATTTGCAAATTTTCGATTTTAATGGCTCTGAATTTGTGGGCTTTAGTTCAGTTGATTTTCAAAAAAATTGAATTTTCCACGAAACGTGTAGAAATATTTGATCGATCCAAATGGCCGTTTGTATGACAATTACAGGTCTCAACGCCTATTGATAGAGGTATCAATCATCGAAATCGGAGCACATTTGCAGATTTTCGATTTTAATGGCTCTGAATTTGTGGGCTTTAGTTCAGTTGATTTTCAAAAAAATTGAATTTTCCACGAAACGTGTAGAAATATTTGATCGATCCAAAAGGCCGTTTGTATGACAATTACAGGTCTCAACGCTTATTGATAGAAGTATCAATCATCGAAATCGTGGCACATTTGCAAATTTTCGATTTTAATGGCTCTGAATTTGTGGGCTTTAGTTCAGATGATTTTCAAAAAAATTGAATTTTCCACGAAACGTGTAGAAATATTTGATCGATCCAAATGGCCGTTTGTATGACAATTACGGTTCTCAACGCCTATTGATAGAGGTATCAATCATTGAAATCGGAGCACATTTGCAAATTTTCGATTTTAATAGCTCTGAATTTGTGGGCTTTAGTTCAGATGATTTTCAAAAAAATTGAATTTTCCACGAAACGTGTAGAAATATTTGATCGATCCAAATGGCCGTTTGTATGACAATTACAGGTCTCAACGCTTATTGATAGAAGTATCAATCATCGAAATCGTGGCACATTTGCAGATTTTCGATTTTAATGGCTCTGAATTTGTGGGCTTTAGTTCAGTTGATTTTCAAAAAAATTGAATTTTCCACGAAACGTGTAGAAATATTTGATCGATCCAAAAGGCCGTTTGTATGACAATTACAGGTCTCAACGCTTATTGATAGAAGTATCAATCATCGAAATCGGAGCACATTTGCAAATTTTCGATTTTAATGGCTCTGAATTTGTGGGCTTTAGTTCAGTTGATTTTCAAAAAAATTGAATTTTCCACGAAACGTGTAGAAATATTTGATCGATCCAAATGGCCGTTTGTATGACAATTACAGGTCTCAACGCCTATTGATAGAGGTATCAATCATCGAAATCGGAGCACATTTGCAGATTTTCGATTTTAATGGCTCTGAATTTGTGGGCTATAGTTCAGTTGATTTTCAAAAAAATTGAATTTTCCACGAAACGTGTAGAAATATTTGATCGATCCAAATGGCCGTTTGTATGACAATTACAGGTCTCAACGCCTATTGATAGATGTATCAATCATCGAAATCGGAGCACATTTGCAGATTTTCGATTTTAATGGCTCTGAATTTGTGGGCTTTAGTTCAGTTGATTTTCAAAAAAATTGAATTTTCCACGAAACGTGTAGAAATATTTGATCGATCCAAAAGGCCGTTTGTATGACAATTACAGGTCTCAACGCTTATTGATAGAAGTATCAATCATCGAAATCGTGGCACATTTGCAAATTTTCGATTTTAATGGCTCTGAATTTGTGGGCTTTAGTTCAGATGATTTTCAAAAAAATTGAATTTTCCACGAAACGTGTAGAAATATTTGAGCGATCCAAATGGCCGTTTGTATGACAATTACGGTTCTCAACGCCTATTGATAGAGGTATCAATCATTGAAATCGGAGCACATTTGCAAATTTTCGATTTTAATGGCTCTGAATTTGTGGGCTTTAGTTCAGTTGATTTTCAAAAAAATTGAATTTTCCACGAAACGTGTAGAAATATTTGATCGATCCAAATGGCCGTTTGTATGACAATTACGGTTCTCAACGCCTATTGATAGAGGTATCAATCATTGAAATCGGAGCACATTTGCAAATTTTCGATTTTAATGGCTCTGAATTTGTGGGCTTTAGTTCAGTTGATTTTCAAAAAAATTGAATTTTCCACGAAACGTGTAGAAATATTTGATCGATCCAAAAGGCCGTTTGTATGACAATTACAGGTCTCAACGCTTATTGATAGAAGTATCAATCATCGAAATCGTGGCACATTTGCAAATTTTCGATTTTAATGGCTCTGAATTTGTGGGCTTTAGTTCAGATGATTTTCAAAAAAATTGAATTTTCCACGAAACGTGTAGAAATATTTGATCGATCCAAATGGCCGTTTGTATGACAATTACAGTTCTCAACGCCTATTGATAGAGGTATCAATCATTGAAATCGGAGCACATTTGCAAATTTTCGATTTTAATGGCTCTGAATTTGTGGGCAATAGTTCAGTTGATTTTCAAAAAAATTGAATTTTCCACGAAACGTATAGAAATATTTGATCGATCCAAATGGCCGTTTGTATGACAATTACAGGTCTCAACGCCTATTGATAGATGTATCAATCATCGAAATCGGAGCACATTTGCAGATTTTCGATTTTAATGGCTCTGAATTTGTGGGCTTTAGTTCAGTTGATTTTCAAAAAAATTGAATTTTCCACGAAACGTGTAGAAATATTTGATCGATCCAAAAGGCCGTTTGTATGACAATTACAGGTCTCAACGCTTATTGATAGAAGTATCAATCATCGAAATCGTGGCACATTTGCAAATTTTCGATTTTAATGGCTCTGAATTTGTGGGCTATAGTTCAGATGATTTTCAAAAAAATTGAATTTTCCACGAAACGTGTAGAAATATTTGATCGATCCAAATGGCCGTTTGTATGACAATTACAGTTCTCAACGCCTATTGATAGAGGTATCAATCATTGAAATCGGAGCACATTTGCAAATTTTCGATTTTAATGGCTCTGAATTTGTGGGCAATAGTTCAGTTGATTTTCAAAAAAATTGAATTTTCCACGAAACGTGTAGAAATATTTGATCGATCCAAAAGGCCGTTTGTATGACAATTACAGGTCTCAACGCTTATTGATAGAAGTATCAATCATCGAAATCGGAGCACATTTGCAAATTTTCGATTTTAATGGCTCTGAATTTGTGGGCTTTAGTTCAGTTGATTTTCAAAAAAATTGAATTTTCCACGAAACGTATAGAAATATTTGATCGATCCAAATGGCCGTTTGTATGACAATTACAGGTCTCAACGCCTATTGATAGATGTATCAATCATCGAAATCGGAGCACATTTGCAGATTTTCGATTTTAATGGCTCTGAATTTGTGGGCTTTAGTTCAGTTGATTTTCAAAAAAATTGAATTTTCCACGAAACGTGTAGAAATATTTGATCGATCCAAAAGGCCGTTTGTATGACAATTACAGGTCTCAACGCTTATTGATAGAAGTATCAATCATCGAAATCGGAGCACATTTGCAAATTTTCGATTTTAATGGCTCTGAATTTGTGGGCTTTAGTTCAGTTGATTTTCAAAAAAATTGAATTTTCCACGAAACGTATAGAAATATTTGATCGATCCAAATGGCCGTTTGTATGACAATTACAGGTCTCAACGCCTATTGATAGATGTATCAATCATCGAAATCGGAGCACATTTGCAGATTTTCGATTTTAATGGCTCTGAATTTGTGGGCTTTAGTTCAGTTGATTTTCAAAAAAATTGAATTTTCCACGAAACGTGTAGAAATATTTGATCGATCCAAAAGGCCGTTTGTATGACAATTACAGGTCTCAACGCTTATTGATAGAAGTATCAATCATCGAAATCGTGGCACATTTGCAAATTTTCGATTTTAATGGCTCTGAATTTGTGGGCTTTAGTTCAGATGATTTTCAAAAAAATTGAATTTTCCACGAAACGTGTAGAAATATTTGATCGATCCAAATGGCCGTTTGTATGACAATTACAGTTCTCAACGCCTATTGATAGAGGTATCAATCATTGAAATCGGAGCACATTTGCAAATTTTCGATTTTAATGGCTCTGAATTTGTGGGCAATAGTTCAGTTGATTTTCAAAAAAATTGAATTTTCCACGAAACGTGTAGAAATATTTGATCGATCCAAAAGGCCGTTTGTATGACAATTACAGGTCTCAACGCTTATTGATAGAAGTATCAATCATCGAAATCGGAGCACATTTGCAAATTTTCGATTTTAATGGCTCTGAATTTGTGGGCTTTAGTTCAGTTGATTTTCAAAAAAATTGAATTTTCCACGAAACGTATAGAAATATTTGATCGATCCAAATGGCCGTTTGTATGACAATTACAGGTCTCAACGCCTATTGATAGATGTATCAATCATCGAAATCGGAGCACATTTGCAGATTTTCGATTTTAATGGCTCTGAATTTGTGGGCTTTAGTTCAGTTGATTTTCAAAAAAATTGAATTTTCCACGAAACGTGTAGAAATATTTGATCGATCCAAAAGGCCGTTTGTATGACAATTACAGGTCTCAACGCTTATTGATAGAAGTATCAATCATCGAAATCGTGGCACATTTGCAAATTTTCGATTTTAATGGCTCTGAATTTGTGGGCTTTAGTTCAGATGATTTTCAAAAAAATTGAATTTTCCACGAAACGTGTAGAAATATTTGATCGATCCAAATGGCCGTTTGTATGACAATTACAGTTCTCAACGCCTATTGATAGAGGTATCAATCATTGAAATCGGAGCACATTTGCAAATTTTCGATTTTAATGGCTCTGAATTTGTGGGCAATAGTTCAGTTGATTTTCAAAAAAATTGAATTTTCCACGAAACGTGTAGAAATATTTGATCGATCCAAAAGGCCGTTTGTATGACAATTACAGGTCTCAACGCTTATTGATAGAAGTATCAATCATCGAAATCGGAGCACATTTGCAAATTTTCGATTTTAATGGCTCTGAATTTGTGGGCTTTAGTTCAGTTGATTTTCAAAAAAATTGAATTTTCCACGAAACGTATAGAAATATTTGATCGATCCAAATGGCCGTTTGTATGACAATTACAGGTCTCAACGCCTATTGATAGATGTATCAATCATCGAAATCGGAGCACATTTGCAGATTTTCGATTTTAATGGCTCTGAATTTGTGGGCTTTAGTTCAGTTGATTTTCAAAAAAATTGAATTTTCCACGAAACGTGTAGAAATATTTGATCGATCCAAATGGCCGTTTGTATGACAATTACAGTTCTCAACGCCTATTGATAGAGGTATCAATCATTGAAATCGGAGCACATTTGCAAATTTTCGATTTTAATGGCTCTGAATTTGTGGGCAATAGTTCAGTTGATTTTCAAAAAAATTGAATTTTCCACGAAACGTGTAGAAATATTTGATCGATCCAAAAGGCCGTTTGTATGACAATTACAGGTCTCAACGCTTATTGATAGAAGTATCAATCATCGAAATCGTGGCACATTTGCAAATTTTCGATTTTAATGGCTCTGAATTTGTGGGCTTTAGTTCAGATGATTTTCAAAAAAATTGAATTTTCCACGAAACGTGTAGAAATATTTGATCGATCCAAATGGCCGTTTGTATGACAATTACAGTTCTCAACGCCTATTGATAGAGGTATCAATCATTGAAATCGGAGCACATTTGCAAATTTTCGATTTTAATGGCTCTGAATTTGTGGGCAATAGTTCAGTTGATTTTCAAAAAAATTGAATTTTCCACGAAACGTGTAGAAATATTTGATCGATCCAAAAGGCCGTTTGTATGACAATTACAGGTCTCAACGCTTATTGATAGAAGTATCAATCATCGAAATCGGAGCACATTTGCAAATTTTCGATTTTAATGGCTCTGAATTTGTGGGCTTTAGTTCAGTTGATTTTCAAAAAAATTGAATTTTCCACGAAACGTATAGAAATATTTGATCGATCCAAATGGCCGTTTGTATGACAATTACAGGTCTCAACGCCTATTGATAGATGTATCAATCATCGAAATCGGAGCACATTTGCAGATTTTCGATTTTAATGGCTCTGAATTTGTGGGCTTTAGTTCAGTTGATTTTCAAAAAAATTGAATTTTCCACGAAACGTATAGAAATATTTGATCGATCCAAATGGCCGTTTGTATGACAATTACAGGTCTCAACGCCTATTGATAGATGTATCAATCATCGAAATCGGAGCACATTTGCAGATTTTCGATTTTAATGGCTCTGAATTTGTGGGCTTTAGTTCAGTTGATTTTCAAAAAAATTGAATTTTCCACGAAACGTGTAGAAATATTTGATCGATCCAAAAGGCCGTTTGTATGACAATTACAGGTCTCAACGCTTATTGATAGAAGTATCAATCATCGAAATCGTGGCACATTTGCAAATTTTCGATTTTAATGGCTCTGAATTTGTGGGCTTTAGTTCAGATGATTTTCAAAAAAATTGAATTTTCCACGAAACGTGTAGAAATATTTGATCGATCCAAATGGCCGTTTGTATGACAATTACAGTTCTCAACGCCTATTGATAGAGGTATCAATCATTGAAATCGGAGCACATTTGCAAATTTTCGATTTTAATGGCTCTGAATTTGTGGGCAATAGTTCAGTTGATTTTCAAAAAAATTGAATTTTCCACGAAACGTGTAGAAATATTTGATCGATCCAAAAGGCCGTTTGTATGACAATTACAGGTCTCAACGCTTATTGATAGAAGTATCAATCATCGAAATCGGAGCACATTTGCAAATTTTCGATTTTAATGGCTCTGAATTTGTGGGCTTTAGTTCAGTTGATTTTCAAAAAAATTGAATTTTCCACGAAACGTATAGAAATATTTGATCGATCCAAATGGCCGTTTGTATGACAATTACAGGTCTCAACGCCTATTGATAGATGTATCAATCATCGAAATCGGAGCACATTTGCAGATTTTCGATTTTAATGGCTCTGAATTTGTGGGCTTTAGTTCAGTTGATTTTCAAAAAAATTGAATTTTCCACGAAACGTGTAGAAATATTTGATCGATCCAAATGGCCGTTTGTATGACAATTACAGTTCTCAACGCCTATTGATAGAGGTATCAATCATTGAAATCGGAGCACATTTGCAAATTTTCGATTTTAATGGCTCTGAATTTGTGGGCAATAGTTCAGTTGATTTTCAAAAAAATTGAATTTTCCACGAAACGTGTAGAAATATTTGATCGATCCAAAAGGCCGTTTGTATGACAATTACAGGTCTCAACGCTTATTGATAGAAGTATCAATCATCGAAATCGGAGCACATTTGCAAATTTTCGATTTTAATGGCTCTGAATTTGTGGGCTTTAGTTCAGTTGATTTTCAAAAAAATTGAATTTTCCACGAAACGTATAGAAATATTTGATCGATCCAAATGGCCGTTTGTATGACAATTACAGGTCTCAACGCCTATTGATAGAGGTATCAATCATTGAAATCGGAGCACATTTGCAAATTTTCGATTTTAATGGCTCTGAATTTGTGGGCTTTAGTTCAGTTGATTTTCAAAAAAATTGAATTTTCCACGAAACGTGTAGAAATATTTGATCGATCCAAATGGCCGTTTGTATGACAATTACGGTTCTCAACGCCTATTGATAGAGGTATCAATCATTGAAATCGGAGCACATTTGCAAATTTTCGATTTTAATGGCTCTGAATTTGTGGGCTTTAGTTCAGTTGATTTTCAAAAAAATTGAATTTTCCACGAAACGTGTAGAAATATTTGATCGATCCAAAAGGCCGTTTGTATGACAATTACAGGTCTCAACGCTTATTGATAGAAGTATCAATCATCGAAATCGTGGCACATTTGCAAATTTTCGATTTTAATGGCTCTGAATTTGTGGGCTTTAGTTCAGATGATTTTCAAAAAAATTGAATTTTCCACGAAACGTGTAGAAATATTTGATCGATCCAAATGGCCGTTTGTATGACAATTACAGTTCTCAACGCCTATTGATAGAGGTATCAATCATTGAAATCGGAGCACATTTGCAAATTTTCGATTTTAATGGCTCTGAATTTGTGGGCAATAGTTCAGTTGATTTTCAAAAAAATTGAATTTTCCACGAAACGTGTAGAAATATTTGATCGATCCAAAAGGCCGTTTGTATGACAATTACAGGTCTCAACGCTTATTGATAGAAGTATCAATCATCGAAATCGTGGCACATTTGCAAATTTTCGATTTTAATGGCTCTGAATTTGTGGGCTATAGTTCAGATGATTTTCAAAAAAATTGAATTTTCCACGAAACGTGTAGAAATATTTGATCGATCCAAATGGCCGTTTGTATGACAATTACAGTTCTCAACGCCTATTGATAGAGGTATCAATCATTGAAATCGGAGCACATTTGCAAATTTTCGATTTTAATGGCTCTGAATTTGTGGGCAATAGTTCAGTTGATTTTCAAAAAAATTGAATTTTCCACGAAACGTGTAGAAATATTTGATCGATCCAAAAGGCCGTTTGTATGACAATTACAGGTCTCAACGCTTATTGATAGAAGTATCAATCATCGAAATCGGAGCACATTTGCAAATTTTCGATTTTAATGGCTCTGAATTTGTGGGCTTTAGTTCAGTTGATTTTCAAAAAAATTGAATTTTCCACGAAACGTATAGAAATATTTGATCGATCCAAATGGCCGTTTGTATGACAATTACAGGTCTCAACGCCTATTGATAGATGTATCAATCATCGAAATCGGAGCACATTTGCAGATTTTCGATTTTAATGGCTCTGAATTTGTGGGCTTTAGTTCAGATGATTTTCAAAAAAATTGAATTTTCCACGAAACGTGTAGAAATATTTGATCGATCCAAAAGGCCGTTTGTATGACAATTACAGGTCTCAACGCTTATTGATAGAAGTATCAATCATCGAAATCGGAGCACATTTGCAAATTTTCGATTTTAATGGCTCTGAATTTGTGGGCTTTAGTTCAGTTGATTTTCAAAAAAATTGAATTTTCCACGAAACGTATAGAAATATTTGATCGATCCAAATGGCCGTTTGTATGACAATTACAGGTCTCAACGCCTATTGATAGATGTATCAATCATCGAAATCGGAGCACATTTGCAGATTTTCGATTTTAATGGCTCTGAATTTGTGGGCTTTAGTTCAGTTGATTTTCAAAAAAATTGAATTTTCCACGAAACGTGTAGAAATATTTGATCGATCCAAAAGGCCGTTTGTATGACAATTACAGGTCTCAACGCTTATTGATAGAAGTATCAATCATCGAAATCGTGGCACATTTGCAAATTTTCGATTTTAATGGCTCTGAATTTGTGGGCTTTAGTTCAGATGATTTTCAAAAAAATTGAATTTTCCACGAAACGTGTAGAAATATTTGATCGATCCAAATGGCCGTTTGTATGACAATTACAGTTCTCAACGCCTATTGATAGAGGTATCAATCATTGAAATCGGAGCACATTTGCAAATTTTCGATTTTAATGGCTCTGAATTTGTGGGCAATAGTTCAGTTGATTTTCAAAAAAATTGAATTTTCCACGAAACGTGTAGAAATATTTGATCGATCCAAAAGGCCGTTTGTATGACAATTACAGGTCTCAACGCTTATTGATAGAAGTATCAATCATCGAAATCGGAGCACATTTGCAAATTTTCGATTTTAATGGCTCTGAATTTGTGGGCTTTAGTTCAGTTGATTTTCAAAAAAATTGAATTTTCCACGAAACGTATAGAAATATTTGATCGATCCAAATGGCCGTTTGTATGACAATTACAGGTCTCAACGCCTATTGATAGATGTATCAATCATCGAAATCGGAGCACATTTGCAGATTTTCGATTTTAATGGCTCTGAATTTGTGGGCTTTAGTTCAGTTGATTTTCAAAAAAATTGAATTTTCCACGAAACGTGTAGAAATATTTGATCGATCCAAAAGGCCGTTTGTATGACAATTACAGGTCTCAACGCTTATTGATAGAAGTATCAATCATCGAAATCGTGGCACATTTGCAAATTTTCGATTTTAATGGCTCTGAATTTGTGGGCTTTAGTTCAGATGATTTTCAAAAAAATTGAATTTTCCACGAAACGTGTAGAAATATTTGATCGATCCAAATGGCCGTTTGTATGACAATTACAGTTCTCAACGCCTATTGATAGAGGTATCAATCATTGAAATCGGAGCACATTTGCAAATTTTCGATTTTAATGGCTCTGAATTTGTGGGCAATAGTTCAGTTGATTTTCAAAAAAATTGAATTTTCCACGAAACGTGTAGAAATATTTGATCGATCCAAAAGGCCGTTTGTATGACAATTACAGGTCTCAACGCTTATTGATAGAAGTATCAATCATCGAAATCGGAGCACATTTGCAAATTTTCGATTTTAATGGCTCTGAATTTGTGGGCTTTAGTTCAGTTGATTTTCAAAAAAATTGAATTTTCCACGAAACGTATAGAAATATTTGATCGATCCAAATGGCCGTTTGTATGACAATTACAGGTCTCAACGCCTATTGATAGATGTATCAATCATCGAAATCGGAGCACATTTGCAGATTTTCGATTTTAATGGCTCTGAATTTGTGGGCTTTAGTTCAGTTGATTTTCAAAAAAATTGAATTTTCCACGAAACGTGTAGAAATATTTGATCGATCCAAATGGCCGTTTGTATGACAATTACAGTTCTCAACGCCTATTGATAGAGGTATCAATCATTGAAATCGGAGCACATTTGCAAATTTTCGATTTTAATGGCTCTGAATTTGTGGGCAATAGTTCAGTTGATTTTCAAAAAAATTGAATTTTCCACGAAACGTGTAGAAATATTTGATCGATCCAAAAGGCCGTTTGTATGACAATTACAGGTCTCAACGCTTATTGATAGAAGTATCAATCATCGAAATCGGAGCACATTTGCAAATTTTCGATTTTAATGGCTCTGAATTTGTGGGCTTTAGTTCAGTTGATTTTCAAAAAAATTGAATTTTCCACGAAACGTATAGAAATATTTGATCGATCCAAATGGCCGTTTGTATGACAATTACAGGTCTCAACGCCTATTGATAGATGTATCAATCATCGAAATCGGAGCACATTTGCAGATTTTCGATTTTAATGGCTCTGAATTTGTGGGCTTTAGTTCAGTTGATTTTCAAAAAAATTGAATTTTCCACGAAACGTGTAGAAATATTTGATCGATCCAAAAGGCCGTTTGTATGACAATTACAGGTCTCAACGCTTATTGATAGAAGTATCAATCATCGAAATCGTGGCACATTTGCAAATTTTCGATTTTAATGGCTCTGAATTTGTGGGCTTTAGTTCAGATGATTTTCAAAAAAATTGAATTTTCCACGAAACGTGTAGAAATATTTGATCGATCCAAATGGCCGTTTGTATGACAATTACAGTTCTCAACGCCTATTGATAGAGGTATCAATCATTGAAATCGGAGCACATTTGCAAATTTTCGATTTTAATGGCTCTGAATTTGTGGGCAATAGTTCAGTTGATTTTCAAAAAAATTGAATTTTCCACGAAACGTGTAGAAATATTTGATCGATCCAAAAGGCCGTTTGTATGACAATTACAGGTCTCAACGCTTATTGATAGAAGTATCAATCATCGAAATCGGAGCACATTTGCAAATTTTCGATTTTAATGGCTCTGAATTTGTGGGCTTTAGTTCAGTTGATTTTCAAAAAAATTGAATTTTCCACGAAACGTATAGAAATATTTGATCGATCCAAATGGCCGTTTGTATGACAATTACAGGTCTCAACGCCTATTGATAGATGTATCAATCATCGAAATCGGAGCACATTTGCAGATTTTCGATTTTAATGGCTCTGAATTTGTGGGCTTTAGTTCAGTTGATTTTCAAAAAAAATTGAATTTTCCACGAAACGTGTAGAAATATTTGATCGATCCAAAAGGCCGTTTGTATGACAATTACAGGTCTCAACGCTTATTGATAGAAGTATCAATCATCGAAATCGTGGCACATTTGCAAATTTTCGATTTTAATGGCTCTGAATTTGTGGGCTTTGTTCAGATGATTTTCAAAAAAATTGAATTTTCCACGAAACGTGTAGAAATATTTGATCGATCCAAATGGCCGTTTGTATGACAATTACAGTTCTCAACGCCTATTGATAGAGGTATCAATCATTGAAATCGGAGCACATTTGCAAATTTTCGATTTTAATGGCTCTGAATTTGTGGGCAATAGTTCAGTTGATTTTCAAAAAAATTGAATTTTCCACGAAACGTGTAGAAATATTTGATCGATCCAAAAGGCCGTTTGTATGACAATTACAGGTCTCAACGCTTATTGATAGAAGTATCAATCATCGAAATCGGAGCACATTTGCAAATTTTCGATTTTAATGGCTCTGAATTTGTGGGCTTTAGTTCAGTTGATTTTCAAAAAAATTGAATTTTCCACGAAACGTATAGAAATATTTGATCGATCCAAATGGCCGTTTGTATGACAATTACAGGTCTCAACGCCTATTGATAGATGTATCAATCATCGAAATCGGAGCACATTTGCAGATTTTCGATTTTAATGGCTCTGAATTTGTGGGCTTTAGTTCAGTTGATTTTCAAAAAAATTGAATTTTCCACGAAACGTGTAGAAATATTTGATCGATCCAAATGGCCGTTTGTATGACAATTACAGTTCTCAACGCCTATTGATAGAGGTATCAATCATTGAAATCGGAGCACATTTGCAAATTTTCGATTTTAATGGCTCTGAATTTGTGGGCTTTAGTTCAGTTGATTTTCAAAAAAATTGAATTTTCCACGAAACGTATAGAAATATTTGATCGATCCAAATGGCCGTTTGTATGACAATTACAGGTCTCAACGCCTATTGATAGATGTATCAATCATCGAAATCGGAGCACATTTGCAGATTTTCGATTTTAATGGCTCTGAATTTGTGGGCTTTAGTTCAGTTGATTTTCAAAAAAATTGAATTTTCCACGAAACGTGTAGAAATATTTGATCGATCCAAAAGGCCGTTTGTATGACAATTACAGGTCTCAACGCTTATTGATAGAAGTATCAATCATCGAAATCGTGGCACATTTGCAAATTTTCGATTTTAATGGCTCTGAATTTGTGGGCTTTAGTTCAGATGATTTTCAAAAAAATTGAATTTTCCACGAAACGTGTAGAAATATTTGATCGATCCAAATGGCCGTTTGTATGACAATTACAGTTCTCAACGCCTATTGATAGAGGTATCAATCATTGAAATCGGAGCACATTTGCAAATTTTCGATTTTAATGGCTCTGAATTTGTGGGCAATAGTTCAGTTGATTTTCAAAAAAATTGAATTTTCCACGAAACGTGTAGAAATATTTGATCGATCCAAAAGGCCGTTTGTATGACAATTACAGGTCTCAACGCTTATTGATAGAAGTATCAATCATCGAAATCGGAGCACATTTGCAAATTTTCGATTTTAATGGCTCTGAATTTGTGGGCTTTAGTTCAGTTGATTTTCAAAAAAATTGAATTTTCCACGAAACGTATAGAAATATTTGATCGATCCAAATGGCCGTTTGTATGACAATTACAGGTCTCAACGCCTATTGATAGATGTATCAATCATCGAAATCGGAGCACATTTGCAGATTTTCGATTTTAATGGCTCTGAATTTGTGGGCTTTAGTTCAGTTGATTTTCAAAAAAATTGAATTTTCCACGAAACGTGTAGAAATATTTGATCGATCCAAAAGGCCGTTTGTATGACAATTACAGGTCTCAACGCTTATTGATAGAAGTATCAATCATCGAAATCGTGGCACATTTGCAAATTTTCGATTTTAATGGCTCTGAATTTGTGGGCTTTAGTTCAGATGATTTTCAAAAAAATTGAATTTTCCACGAAACGTGTAGAAATATTTGATCGATCCAAATGGCCGTTTGTATGACAATTACAGTTCTCAACGCCTATTGATAGAGGTATCAATCATTGAAATCGGAGCACATTTGCAAATTTTCGATTTTAATGGCTCTGAATTTGTGGGCAATAGTTCAGTTGATTTTCAAAAAAATTGAATTTTCCACGAAACGTGTAGAAATATTTGATCGATCCAAAAGGCCGTTTGTATGACAATTACAGGTCTCAACGCTTATTGATAGAAGTATCAATCATCGAAATCGGAGCACATTTGCAAATTTTCGATTTTAATGGCTCTGAATTTGTGGGCTTTAGTTCAGTTGATTTTCAAAAAAATTGAATTTTCCACGAAACGTATAGAAATATTTGATCGATCCAAATGGCCGTTTGTATGACAATTACAGGTCTCAACGCCTATTGATAGATGTATCAATCATCGAAATCGGAGCACATTTGCAGATTTTCGATTTTAATGGCTCTGAATTTGTGGGCTTTAGTTCAGTTGATTTTCAAAAAAATTGAATTTTCCACGAAACGTGTAGAAATATTTGATCGATCCAAATGGCCGTTTGTATGACAATTACAGTTCTCAACGCCTATTGATAGAGGTATCAATCATTGAAATCGGAGCACATTTGCAAATTTTCGATTTTAATGGCTCTGAATTTGTGGGCAATAGTTCAGTTGATTTTCAAAAAAATTGAATTTTCCACGAAACGTGTAGAAATATTTGATCGATCCAAAAGGCCGTTTGTATGACAATTACAGGTCTCAACGCTTATTGATAGAAGTATCAATCATCGAAATCGGAGCACATTTGCAAATTTTCGATTTTAATGGCTCTGAATTTGTGGGCTTTAGTTCAGTTGATTTTCAAAAAAATTGAATTTTCCACGAAACGTATAGAAATATTTGATCGATCCAAATGGCCGTTTGTATGACAATTACAGGTCTCAACGCCTATTGATAGATGTATCAATCATCGAAATCGGAGCACATTTGCAGATTTTCGATTTTAATGGCTCTGAATTTGTGGGCTTTAGTTCAGTTGATTTTCAAAAAAATTGAATTTTCCACGAAACGTGTAGAAATATTTGATCGATCCAAAAGGCCGTTTGTATGACAATTACAGGTCTCAACGCTTATTGATAGAAGTATCAATCATCGAAATCGGAGCACATTTGCAAATTTTCGATTTTAATGGCTCTGAATTTGTGGGCTTTAGTTCAGTTGATTTTCAAAAAAATTGAATTTTCCACGAAACGTATAGAAATATTTGATCGATCCAAATGGCCGTTTGTATGACAATTACAGGTCTCAACGCCTATTGATAGATGTATCAATCATCGAAATCGGAGCACATTTGCAGATTTTCGATTTTAATGGCTCTGAATTTGTGGGCTTTAGTTCAGATGATTTTCAAAAAAATTGAATTTTCCACGAAACGTGTAGAAATATTTGATCGATCCAAAAGGCCGTTTGTATGACAATTACAGGTCTCAACGCTTATTGATAGAAGTATCAATCATCGAAATCGGAGCACATTTGCAAATTTTCGATTTTAATGGCTCTGAATTTGTGGGCTTTAGTTCAGTTGATTTTCAAAAAAATTGAATTTTCCACGAAACGTATAGAAATATTTGATCGATCCAAATGGCCGTTTGTATGACAATTACAGGTCTCAACGCCTATTGATAGATGTATCAATCATCGAAATCGGAGCACATTTGCAGATTTTCGATTTTAATGGCTCTGAATTTGTGGGCTTTAGTTCAGTTGATTTTCAAAAAAATTGAATTTTCCACGAAACGTGTAGAAATATTTGATCGATCCAAAAGGCCGTTTGTATGACAATTACAGGTCTCAACGCTTATTGATAGAAGTATCAATCATCGAAATCGTGGCACATTTGCAAATTTTCGATTTTAATGGCTCTGAATTTGTGGGCTTTAGTTCAGATGATTTTCAAAAAAATTGAATTTTCCACGAAACGTGTAGAAATATTTGATCGATCCAAATGGCCGTTTGTATGACAATTACAGTTCTCAACGCCTATTGATAGAGGTATCAATCATTGAAATCGGAGCACATTTGCAAATTTTCGATTTTAATGGCTCTGAATTTGTGGGCAATAGTTCAGTTGATTTTCAAAAAAATTGAATTTTCCACGAAACGTGTAGAAATATTTGATCGATCCAAAAGGCCGTTTGTATGACAATTACAGGTCTCAACGCTTATTGATAGAAGTATCAATCATCGAAATCGGAGCACATTTGCAAATTTTCGATTTTAATGGCTCTGAATTTGTGGGCTTTAGTTCAGTTGATTTTCAAAAAAATTGAATTTTCCACGAAACGTATAGAAATATTTGATCGATCCAAATGGCCGTTTGTATGACAATTACAGGTCTCAACGCCTATTGATAGATGTATCAATCATCGAAATCGGAGCACATTTGCAGATTTTCGATTTTAATGGCTCTGAATTTGTGGGCTTTAGTTCAGTTGATTTTCAAAAAAATTGAATTTTCCACGAAACGTGTAGAAATATTTGATCGATCCAAAAGGCCGTTTGTATGACAATTACAGGTCTCAACGCTTATTGATAGAAGTATCAATCATCGAAATCGTGGCACATTTGCAAATTTTCGATTTTAATGGCTCTGAATTTGTGGGCTTTAGTTCAGATGATTTTCAAAAAAATTGAATTTTCCACGAAACGTGTAGAAATATTTGATCGATCCAAATGGCCGTTTGTATGACAATTACAGTTCTCAACGCCTATTGATAGAGGTATCAATCATTGAAATCGGAGCACATTTGCAAATTTTCGATTTTAATGGCTCTGAATTTGTGGGCAATAGTTCAGTTGATTTTCAAAAAAATTGAATTTTCCACGAAACGTGTAGAAATATTTGATCGATCCAAAAGGCCGTTTGTATGACAATTACAGGTCTCAACGCTTATTGATAGAAGTATCAATCATCGAAATCGGAGCACATTTGCAAATTTTCGATTTTAATGGCTCTGAATTTGTGGGCTTTAGTTCAGTTGATTTTCAAAAAAATTGAATTTTCCACGAAACGTATAGAAATATTTGATCGATCCAAATGGCCGTTTGTATGACAATTACAGGTCTCAACGCCTATTGATAGATGTATCAATCATCGAAATCGGAGCACATTTGCAGATTTTCGATTTTAATGGCTCTGAATTTGTGGGCTTTAGTTCAGTTGATTTTCAAAAAAATTGAATTTTCCACGAAACGTGTAGAAATATTTGATCGATCCAAATGGCCGTTTGTATGACAATTACAGTTCTCAACGCCTATTGATAGAGGTATCAATCATTGAAATCGGAGCACATTTGCAAATTTTCGATTTTAATGGCTCTGAATTTGTGGGCAATAGTTCAGTTGATTTTCAAAAAAATTGAATTTTCCACGAAACGTGTAGAAATATTTGATCGATCCAAAAGGCCGTTTGTATGACAATTACAGGTCTCAACGCTTATTGATAGAAGTATCAATCATCGAAATCGGAGCACATTTGCAAATTTTCGATTTTAATGGCTCTGAATTTGTGGGCTTTAGTTCAGTTGATTTTCAAAAAAATTGAATTTTCCACGAAACGTATAGAAATATTTGATCGATCCAAATGGCCGTTTGTATGACAATTACAGGTCTCAACGCCTATTGATAGATGTATCAATCATCGAAATCGGAGCACATTTGCAGATTTTCGATTTTAATGGCTCTGAATTTGTGGGCTTTAGTTCAGTTGATTTTCAAAAAAATTGAATTTTCCACGAAACGTGTAGAAATATTTGATCGATCCAAATGGCCGTTTGTATGACAATTACAGTTCTCAACGCCTATTGATAGAGGTATCAATCATTGAAATCGGAGCACATTTGCAAATTTTCGATTTTAATGGCTCTGAATTTGTGGGCTAGTTCAGTTGATTTTCAAAAAAATTGAATTTTCCACGAAACGTGTAGAAATATTTGATCGATCCAAAAGGCCGTTTGTATGACAATTACAGGTCTCAACGCTTATTGATAGAAGTATCAATCATCGAAATCGTGGCACATTTGCAAATTTTCGATTTTAATGGCTCTGAATTTGTGGGCTTTAGTTCAGATGATTTTCAAAAAAATTGAATTTTCCACGAAACGTGTAGAAATATTTGATCGATCCAAATGGCCGTTTGTATGACAATTACAGTTCTCAACGCCTATTGATAGAGGTATCAATCATTGAAATCGGAGCACATTTGCAAATTTTCGATTTTAATGGCTCTGAATTTGTGGGCAATAGTTCAGTTGATTTTCAAAAAAATTGAATTTTCCACGAAACGTGTAGAAATATTTGATCGATCCAAAAGGCCGTTTGTATGACAATTACAGTTCTCAACGCCTATTGATAGAGGTATCAATCATTGAAATCGGAGCACATTTGCAAATTTTCGATTTTAATGGCTCTGAATTTGTGGGCAATAGTTCAGTTGATTTTCAAAAAAATTGAATTTTCCACGAAACGTGTAGAAATATTTGATCGATCCAAAAGGCCGTTTGTATGACAATTACAGGTCTCAACGCTTATTGATAGAAGTATCAATCATCGAAATCGGAGCACATTTGCAAATTTTCGATTTTAATGGCTCTGAATTTGTGGGCTTTAGTTCAGTTGATTTTCAAAAAAATTGAATTTTCCACGAAACGTATAGAAATATTTGATCGATCCAAATGGCCGTTTGTATGACAATTACAGGTCTCAACGCCTATTGATAGATGTATCAATCATCGAAATCGGAGCACATTTGCAGATTTTCGATTTTAATGGCTCTGAATTTGTGGGCTTTAGTTCAGTTGATTTTCAAAAAAATTGAATTTTCCACGAAACGTGTAGAAATATTTGATCGATCCAAAAGGCCGTTTGTATGACAATTACAGGTCTCAACGCTTATTGATAGAAGTATCAATCATCGAAATCGGAGCACATTTGCAAATTTTCGATTTTAATGGCTCTGAATTTGTGGGCTTTAGTTCAGTTGATTTTCAAAAAAATTGAATTTTCCACGAAACGTATAGAAATATTTGATCGATCCAAATGGCCGTTTGTATGACAATTACAGGTCTCAACGCCTATTGATAGATGTATCAATCATCGAAATCGGAGCACATTTGCAGATTTTCGATTTTAATGGCTCTGAATTTGTGGGCTTTAGTTCAGTTGATTTTCAAAAAAATTGAATTTTCCACGAAACGTGTAGAAATATTTGATCGATCCAAAAGGCCGTTTGTATGACAATTACAGGTCTCAACGCTTATTGATAGAAGTATCAATCATCGAAATCGTGGCACATTTGCAAATTTTCGATTTTAATGGCTCTGAATTTGTGGGCTTTAGTTCAGATGATTTTCAAAAAAATTGAATTTTCCACGAAACGTGTAGAAATATTTGATCGATCCAAATGGCCGTTTGTATGACAATTACAGTTCTCAACGCCTATTGATAGAGGTATCAATCATTGAAATCGGAGCACATTTGCAAATTTTCGATTTTAATGGCTCTGAATTTGTGGGCAATAGTTCAGTTGATTTTCAAAAAAATTGAATTTTCCACGAAACGTGTAGAAATATTTGATCGATCCAAAAGGCCGTTTGTATGACAATTACAGGTCTCAACGCTTATTGATAGAAGTATCAATCATCGAAATCGGAGCACATTTGCAAATTTTCGATTTTAATGGCTCTGAATTTGTGGGCTTTAGTTCAGTTGATTTTCAAAAAAATTGAATTTTCCACGAAACGTATAGAAATATTTGATCGATCCAAATGGCCGTTTGTATGACAATTACAGGTCTCAACGCCTATTGATAGATGTATCAATCATCGAAATCGGAGCACATTTGCAGATTTTCGATTTTAATGGCTCTGAATTTGTGGGCTTTAGTTCAGTTGATTTTCAAAAAAATTGAATTTTCCACGAAACGTGTAGAAATATTTGATCGATCCAAAAGGCCGTTTGTATGACAATTACAGGTCTCAACGCTTATTGATAGAAGTATCAATCATCGAAATCGGAGCACATTTGCAAATTTTCGATTTTAATGGCTCTGAATTTGTGGGCTTTAGTTCAGTTGATTTTCAAAAAAATTGAATTTTCCACGAAACGTATAGAAATATTTGATCGATCCAAATGGCCGTTTGTATGACAATTACAGGTCTCAACGCCTATTGATAGAGGTATCAATCATTGAAATCGGAGCACATTTGCAAATTTTCGATTTTAATGGCTCTGAATTTGTGGGCAATAGTTCAGTTGATTTTCAAAAAAATTGAATTTTCCACGAAACGTGTAGAAATATTTGATCGATCCAAAAGGCCGTTTGTATGACAATTACAGGTCTCAACGCTTATTGATAGAAGTATCAATCATCGAAATCGGAGCACATTTGCAAATTTTCGATTTTAATGGCTCTGAATTTGTGGGCTTTAGTTCAGTTGATTTTCAAAAAAATTGAATTTTCCACGAAACGTATAGAAATATTTGATCGATCCAAATGGCCGTTTGTATGACAATTACAGGTCTCAACGCCTATTGATAGATGTATCAATCATCGAAATCGGAGCACATTTGCAGATTTTCGATTTTAATGGCTCTGAATTTGTGGGCTTTAGTTCAGTTGATTTTCAAAAAAATTGAATTTTCCACGAAACGTGTAGAAATATTTGATCGATCCAAAAGGCCGTTTGTATGACAATTACAGGTCTCAACGCTTATTGATAGAAGTATCAATCATCGAAATCGTGGCACATTTGCAAATTTTCGATTTTAATGGCTCTGAATTTGTGGGCTTTAGTTCAGATGATTTTCAAAAAAATTGAATTTTCCACGAAACGTGTAGAAATATTTGATCGATCCAAATGGCCGTTTGTATGACAATTACAGTTCTCAACGCCTATTGATAGAGGTATCAATCATTGAAATCGGAGCACATTTGCAAATTTTCGATTTTAATGGCTCTGAATTTGTGGGCAATAGTTCAGTTGATTTTCAAAAAAATTGAATTTTCCACGAAACGTGTAGAAATATTTGATCGATCCAAAAGGCCGTTTGTATGACAATTACAGGTCTCAACGCTTATTGATAGAAGTATCAATCATCGAAATCGTGGCACATTTGCAAATTTTCGATTTTAATGGCTCTGAATTTGTGGGCTATAGTTCAGATGATTTTCAAAAAAATTGAATTTTCCACGAAACGTGTAGAAATATTTGATCGATCCAAATGGCCGTTTGTATGACAATTACAGTTCTCAACGCCTATTGATAGAGGTATCAATCATTGAAATCGGAGCACATTTGCAAATTTTCGATTTTAATGGCTCTGAATTTGTGGGCAATAGTTCAGTTGATTTTCAAAAAAATTGAATTTTCCACGAAACGTGTAGAAATATTTGATCGATCCAAAAGGCCGTTTGTATGACAATTACAGGTCTCAACGCTTATTGATAGAAGTATCAATCATCGAAATCGTGGCACATTTGCAAATTTTCGATTTTAATGGCTCTGAATTTGTGGGCTTTAGTTCAGATGATTTTCAAAAAAATTGAATTTTCCACGAAACGTGTAGAAATATTTGATCGATCCAAATGGCCGTTTGTATGACAATTACAGTTCTCAACGCCTATTGATAGAGGTATCAATCATTGAAATCGGAGCACATTTGCAAATTTTCGATTTTAATGGCTCTGAATTTGTGGGCAATAGTTCAGTTGATTTTCAAAAAAATTGAATTTTCCACGAAACGTGTAGAAATATTTGATCGATCCAAAAGGCCGTTTGTATGACAATTACAGGTCTCAACGCTTATTGATAGAAGTATCAATCATCGAAATCGTGGCACATTTGCAAATTTTCGATTTTAATGGCTCTGAATTTGTGGGCTTTAGTTCAGATGATTTTCAAAAAAATTGAATTTTCCACGAAACGTGTAGAAATATTTGATCGATCCAAAATGCCGTTTGTATGACAATTACAGTTCTCAACGCCTATTGATAGAGGTATCAATCATTGAAATCGGAGCACATTTGCAAATTTTCGATTTTAATGGCTCTGAATTTGTGGGCTTTAGTTCAGTTGATTTTCAAAAAAATTGAATTTTCCACGAAACGTGTAGAAATATTTGATCGATCCAAAAGGCCGTTTGTATGACAATTACAGGTCTCAACGCTTATTGATAGAAGTATCAATCATCGAAATCGGAGCACATTTGCAAATTTTCGATTTTAATGGCTCTGAATTTGTGGGCTTTAGTTCAGTTGATTTTCAAAAAAATTGAATTTTCCACGAAACGTGTAGAAATATTTGATCGATCCAAATGGCCGTTTGTATGACAATTACAGTTCTCAACGCCTATTGATAGATGTATCAATCATTGAAATCGGAGCACATTTGCAAATTTTCGATTTTAATGGCTCTGAATTTGTGGGCAATAGTTCAGTTGATTTTCAAAAAAATTGAATTTTCCACGAAACGTGTAGAAATATTTGATCGATCCAAAAGGCCGTTTGTATGACAATTACAGGTCTCAACGCTTATTGATAGAAGTATCAATCATCGAAATCGTGGCACATTTGCAAATTTTCGATTTTAATGGCTCTGAATTTGTGGGCTTTAGTTCAGATGATTTTCAAAAAAATTGAATTTTCCACGAAACGTGTAGAAATATTTGATCGATCCAAATGGCCGTTTGTATGACAATTACAGTTCTCAACGCCTATTGATAGAGGTATCAATCATTGAAATCGGAGCACATTTGCAAATTTTCGATTTTAATGGCTCTGAATTTGTGGGCAATAGTTCAGTTGATTTTCAAAAAAATTGAATTTTCCACGAAACGTGTAGAAATATTTGATCGATCCAAAAGGCCGTTTGTATGACAATTACAGGTCTCAACGCTTATTGATAGAAGTATCAATCATCGAAATCGGAGCACATTTGCAAATTTTCGATTTTAATGGCTCTGAATTTGTGGGCTTTAGTTCAGTTGATTTTCAAAAAAATTGAATTTTCCACGAAACGTATAGAAATATTTGATCGATCCAAATGGCCGTTTGTATGACAATTACAGGTCTCAACGCCTATTGATAGATGTATCAATCATCGAAATCGGAGCACATTTGCAGATTTTCGATTTTAATGGCTCTGAATTTGTGGGCTTTAGTTCAGTTGATTTTCAAAAAAATTGAATTTTCCACGAAACGTGTAGAAATATTTGATCGATCCAAAAGGCCGTTTGTATGACAATTACAGGTCTCAACGCTTATTGATAGATGTATCAATCATCGAAATCGTGGCACATTTGCAAATTTTCGATTTTAATGGCTCTGAATTTGTGGGCTTTAGTTCAGATGATTTTCAAAAAAATTGAATTTTCCACGAAACGTGTAGAAATATTTGATCGATCCAAATGGCCGTTTGTATGACAATTACAGTTCTCAACGCCTATTGATAGATGTATCAATCATTGAAATCGGAGCACATTTGCAAATTTTCGATTTTAATGGCTCTGAATTTGTGGGCAATAGTTCAGTTGATTTTCAAAAAAATTGAATTTTCCACGAAACGTGTAGAAATATTTGATCGATCCAAAAGGCCGTTTGTATGACAATTACAGGTCTCAACGCTTATTGATAGAAGTATCAATCATCGAAATCGGAGCACATTTGCAAATTTTCGATTTTAATGGCTCTGAATTTGTGGGCTTTAGTTCAGATGATTTTCAAAAAAATTGAATTTTCCACGAAACGTATAGAAATATTTGATCGATCCAAATGGCCGTTTGTATGACAATTACAGGTCTCAACGCCTATTGATAGATGTATCAATCATCGAAATCGGAGCACATTTGCAGATTTTCGATTTTAATGGCTCTGAATTTGTGGGCTTTAGTTCAGTTGATTTTCAAAAAAATTGAATTTTCCACGAAACGTGTAGAAATATTTGATCGATCCAAATGGCCGTTTGTATGACAATTACAGTTCTCAACGCCTATTGATAGATGTATCAATCATTGAAATCGGAGCACATTTGCAAATTTTCGATTTTAATGGCTCTGAATTTGTGGGCAATAGTTCAGTTGATTTTCAAAAAAATTGAATTTTCCACGAAACGTGTAGAAATATTTGATCGATCCAAAAGGCCGTTTGTATGACAATTACAGGTCTCAACGCTTATTGATAGAAGTATCAATCATCGAAATCGTGGCACATTTGCAAATTTTCGATTTTAATGGCTCTGAATTTGTGGGCTTTAGTTCAGATGATTTTCAAAAAAATTGAATTTTCCACGAAACGTGTAGAAATATTTGAGCGATCCAAATGGCCGTTTGTATGACAATTACGGTTCTCAACGCCTATTGATAGAGGTATCAATCATTGAAATCGGAGCACATTTGCAAATTTTCGATTTTAATGGCTCTGAATTTGTGGGCTTTAGTTCAGTTGATTTTCAAAAAAATTGAATTTTCCACGAAACGTGTAGAAATATTTGATCGATCCAAATGGCCGTTTGTATGACAATTACGGTTCTCAACGCCTATTGATAGAGGTATCAATCATTGAAATCGGAGCACATTTGCAAATTTTCGATTTTAATGGCTCTGAATTTGTGGGCTTTAGTTCAGTTGATTTTCAAAAAAATTGAATTTTCCACGAAACGTGTAGAAATATTTGATCGATCCAAAAGGCCGTTTGTATGACAATTACAGGTCTCAACGCTTATTGATAGAAGTATCAATCATCGAAATCGTGGCACATTTGCAAATTTTCGATTTTAATGGCTCTGAATTTGTGGGCTTTAGTTCAGATGATTTTCAAAAAAATTGAATTTTCCACGAAACGTGTAGAAATATTTGATCGATCCAAATGGCCGTTTGTATGACAATTACAGTTCTCAACGCCTATTGATAGAGGTATCAATCATTGAAATCGGAGCACATTTGCAAATTTTCGATTTTAATGGCTCTGAATTTGTGGGCAATAGTTCAGTTGATTTTCAAAAAAATTGAATTTTCCACGAAACGTGTAGAAATATTTGATCGATCCAAAAGGCCGTTTGTATGACAATTACAGGTCTCAACGCTTATTGATAGAAGTATCAATCATCGAAATCGTGGCACATTTGCAAATTTTCGATTTTAATGGCTCTGAATTTGTGGGCTATAGTTCAGATGATTTTCAAAAAAATTGAATTTTCCACGAAACGTGTAGAAATATTTGATCGATCCAAATGGCCGTTTGTATGACAATTACAGTTCTCAACGCCTATTGATAGAGGTATCAATCATTGAAATCGGAGCACATTTGCAAATTTTCGATTTTAATGGCTCTGAATTTGTGGGCAATAGTTCAGTTGATTTTCAAAAAAATTGAATTTTCCACGAAACGTGTAGAAATATTTGATCGATCCAAAAGGCCGTTTGTATGACAATTACAGGTCTCAACGCTTATTGATAGAAGTATCAATCATCGAAATCGGAGCACATTTGCAAATTTTCGATTTTAATGGCTCTGAATTTGTGGGCTTTAGTTCAGTTGATTTTCAAAAAAATTGAATTTTCCACGAAACGTATAGAAATATTTGATCGATCCAAATGGCCGTTTGTATGACAATTACAGGTCTCAACGCCTATTGATAGATGTATCAATCATCGAAATCGGAGCACATTTGCAGATTTTCGATTTTAATGGCTCTGAATTTGTGGGCTTTAGTTCAGTTGATTTTCAAAAAAATTGAATTTTCCACGAAACGTGTAGAAATATTTGATCGATCCAAAAGGCCGTTTGTATGACAATTACAGGTCTCAACGCTTATTGATAGAAGTATCAATCATCGAAATCGGAGCACATTTGCAAATTTTCGATTTTAATGGCTCTGAATTTGTGGGCTTTAGTTCAGTTGATTTTCAAAAAAATTGAATTTTCCACGAAACGTATAGAAATATTTGATCGATCCAAATGGCCGTTTGTATGACAATTACAGGTCTCAACGCCTATTGATAGATGTATCAATCATCGAAATCGGAGCACATTTGCAGATTTTCGATTTTAATGGCTCTGAATTTGTGGGCTTTAGTTCAGTTGATTTTCAAAAAAATTGAATTTTCCACGAAACGTGTAGAAATATTTGATCGATCCAAAAGGCCGTTTGTATGACAATTACAGGTCTCAACGCTTATTGATAGAAGTATCAATCATCGAAATCGTGGCACATTTGCAAATTTTCGATTTTAATGGCTCTGAATTTGTGGGCTTTAGTTCAGATGATTTTCAAAAAAATTGAATTTTCCACGAAACGTGTAGAAATATTTGATCGATCCAAATGGCCGTTTGTATGACAATTACAGTTCTCAACGCCTATTGATAGAGGTATCAATCATTGAAATCGGAGCACATTTGCAAATTTTCGATTTTAATGGCTCTGAATTTGTGGGCAATAGTTCAGTTGATTTTCAAAAAAATTGAATTTTCCACGAAACGTGTAGAAATATTTGATCGATCCAAAAGGCCGTTTGTATGACAATTACAGGTCTCAACGCTTATTGATAGAAGTATCAATCATCGAAATCGGAGCACATTTGCAAATTTTCGATTTTAATGGCTCTGAATTTGTGGGCTTTAGTTCAGTTGATTTTCAAAAAAATTGAATTTTCCACGAAACGTATAGAAATATTTGATCGATCCAAATGGCCGTTTGTATGACAATTACAGGTCTCAACGCCTATTGATAGATGTATCAATCATCGAAATCGGAGCACATTTGCAGATTTTCGATTTTAATGGCTCTGAATTTGTGGGCTTTAGTTCAGTTGATTTTCAAAAAAATTGAATTTTCCACGAAACGTGTAGAAATATTTGATCGATCCAAAAGGCCGTTTGTATGACAATTACAGGTCTCAACGCTTATTGATAGAAGTATCAATCATCGAAATCGTGGCACATTTGCAAATTTTCGATTTTAATGGCTCTGAATTTGTGGGCTTTAGTTCAGATGATTTTCAAAAAAATTGAATTTTCCACGAAACGTGTAGAAATATTTGATCGATCCAAATGGCCGTTTGTATGACAATTACAGTTCTCAACGCCTATTGATAGAGGTATCAATCATTGAAATCGGAGCACATTTGCAAATTTTCGATTTTAATGGCTCTGAATTTGTGGGCAATAGTTCAGTTGATTTTCAAAAAAATTGAATTTTCCACGAAACGTGTAGAAATATTTGATCGATCCAAAAGGCCGTTTGTATGACAATTACAGGTCTCAACGCTTATTGATAGAAGTATCAATCATCGAAATCGGAGCACATTTGCAAATTTTCGATTTTAATGGCTCTGAATTTGTGGGCTTTAGTTCAGTTGATTTTCAAAAAAATTGAATTTTCCACGAAACGTATAGAAATATTTGATCGATCCAAATGGCCGTTTGTATGACAATTACAGGTCTCAACGCCTATTGATAGATGTATCAATCATCGAAATCGGAGCACATTTGCAGATTTTCGATTTTAATGGCTCTGAATTTGTGGGCTTTAGTTCAGTTGATTTTCAAAAAAATTGAATTTTCCACGAAACGTGTAGAAATATTTGATCGATCCAAAAGGCCGTTTGTATGACAATTACAGGTCTCAACGCTTATTGATAGATGTATCAATCATCGAAATCGTGGCACATTTGCAAATTTTCGATTTTAATGGCTCTGAATTTGTGGGCTTTAGTTCAGATGATTTTCAAAAAAATTGAATTTTCCACGAAACGTGTAGAAATATTTGATCGATCCAAATGGCCGTTTGTATGACAATTACAGTTCTCAACGCCTATTGATAGATGTATCAATCATTGAAATCGGAGCACATTTGCAAATTTTCGATTTTAATGGCTCTGAATTTGTGGGCAATAGTTCAGTTGATTTTCAAAAAAATTGAATTTTCCACGAAACGTGTAGAAATATTTGATCGATCCAAAAGGCCGTTTGTATGACAATTACAGGTCTCAACGCTTATTGATAGAAGTATCAATCATCGAAATCGGAGCACATTTGCAAATTTTCGATTTTAATGGCTCTGAATTTGTGGGCTTTAGTTCAGTTGATTTTCAAAAAAATTGAATTTTCCACGAAACGTATAGAAATATTTGATCGATCCAAATGGCCGTTTGTATGACAATTACAGGTCTCAACGCCTATTGATAGATGTATCAATCATCGAAATCGGAGCACATTTGCAGATTTTCGATTTTAATGGCTCTGAATTTGTGGGCTTTAGTTCAGTTGATTTTCAAAAAAATTGAATTTTCCACGAAACGTGTAGAAATATTTGATCGATCCAAATGGCCGTTTGTATGACAATTACAGTTCTCAACGCCTATTGATAGATGTATCAATCATTGAAATCGGAGCACATTTGCAAATTTTCGATTTTAATGGCTCTGAATTTGTGGGCAATAGTTCAGTTGATTTTCAAAAAAATTGAATTTTCCACGAAACGTGTAGAAATATTTGATCGATCCAAAAGGCCGTTTGTATGACAATTACAGGTCTCAACGCTTATTGATAGAAGTATCAATCATCGAAATCGGAGCACATTTGCAAATTTTCGATTTTAATGGCTCTGAATTTGTGGGCTTTAGTTCAGTTGATTTTCAAAAAAATTGAATTTTCCACGAAACGTATAGAAATATTTGATCGATCCAAATGGCCGTTTGTATGACAATTACAGGTCTCAACGCCTATTGATAGATGTATCAATCATCGAAATCGGAGCACATTTGCAGATTTTCGATTTTAATGGCTCTGAATTTGTGGGCTTTAGTTCAGTTGATTTTCAAAAAAATTGAATTTTCCACGAAACGTGTAGAAATATTTGATCGATCCAAATGGCCGTTTGTATGACAATTACAGGTCTCAACGCTTATTGATAGAAGTATCAATCATCGAAATCGGAGCACATTTGCAAATTTTCGATTTTAATGGCTCTGAATTTGTGGGCTTTAGTTCAGTTGATTTTCAAAAAAATTGAATTTTCCACGAAACGTATAGAAATATTTGATCGATCCAAATGGCCGTTTGTATGACAATTACAGGTCTCAACGCCTATTGATAGATGTATCAATCATTGAAATCGGAGCACATTTGCAAATTTTCGATTTTAATGGCTCTGAATTTGTGGGCAATAGTTCAGTTGATTTTCAAAAAAATTGAATTTTCCACGAAACGTGTAGAAATATTTGATCGATCCAAAAGGCCGTTTGTATGACAATTACAGGTCTCAACGCTTATTGATAGAAGTATCAATCATCGAAATCGTGGCACATTTGCAAATTTTCGATTTTAATGGCTCTGAATTTGTGGGCTTTAGTTCAGATGATTTTCAAAAAAATTGAATTTTCCACGAAACGTGTAGAAATATTTGATCGATCCAAATGGCCGTTTGTATGACAATTACAGTTCTCAACGCCTATTGATAGAGGTATCAATCATTGAAATCGGAGCACATTTGCAAATTTTCGATTTTAATGGCTCTGAATTTGTGGGCAATAGTTCAGTTGATTTTCAAAAAAATTGAATTTTCCACGAAACGTGTAGAAATATTTGATCGATCCAAAAGGCCGTTTGTATGACAATTACAGGTCTCAACGCTTATTGATAGAAGTATCAATCATCGAAATCGGAGCACATTTGCAAATTTTCGATTTTAATGGCTCTGAATTTGTGGGCTTTAGTTCAGTTGATTTTCAAAAAAATTGAATTTTCCACGAAACGTATAGAAATATTTGATCGATCCAAATGGCCGTTTGTATGACAATTACAGGTCTCAACGCCTATTGATAGATGTATCAATCATCGAAATCGGAGCACATTTGCAGATTTTCGATTTTAATGGCTCTGAATTTGTGGGCTTTAGTTCAGTTGATTTTCAAAAAAATTGAATTTTCCACGAAACGTATAGAAATATTTGATCGATCCAAATGGCCGTTTGTATGACAATTACAGGTCTCAACGCCTATTGATAGATGTATCAATCATCGAAATCGGAGCACATTTGCAGATTTTCGATTTTAATGGCTCTGAATTTGTGGGCTTTAGTTCAGTTGATTTTCAAAAAAATTGAATTTTCCACGAAACGTGTAGAAATATTTGATCGATCCAAAAGGCCGTTTGTATGACAATTACAGGTCTCAACGCTTATTGATAGAAGTATCAATCATCGAAATCGTGGCACATTTGCAAATTTTCGATTTTAATGGCTCTGAATTTGTGGGCTTTAGTTCAGATGATTTTCAAAAAAATTGAATTTTCCACGAAACGTGTAGAAATATTTGATCGATCCAAATGGCCGTTTGTATGACAATTACAGTTCTCAACGCCTATTGATAGAGGTATCAATCATTGAAATCGGAGCACATTTGCAAATTTTCGATTTTAATGGCTCTGAATTTGTGGGCAATAGTTCAGTTGATTTTCAAAAAAATTGAATTTTCCACGAAACGTGTAGAAATATTTGATCGATCCAAAAGGCCGTTTGTATGACAATTACAGGTCTCAACGCTTATTGATAGAAGTATCAATCATCGAAATCGGAGCACATTTGCAAATTTTCGATTTTAATGGCTCTGAATTTGTGGGCTTTAGTTCAGTTGATTTTCAAAAAAATTGAATTTTCCACGAAACGTATAGAAATATTTGATCGATCCAAATGGCCGTTTGTATGACAATTACAGGTCTCAACGCCTATTGATAGATGTATCAATCATCGAAATCGGAGCACATTTGCAGATTTTCGATTTTAATGGCTCTGAATTTGTGGGCTTTAGTTCAGTTGATTTTCAAAAAAATTGAATTTTCCACGAAACGTGTAGAAATATTTGATCGATCCAAATGGCCGTTTGTATGACAATTACAGTTCTCAACGCCTATTGATAGAGGTATCAATCATTGAAATCGGAGCACATTTGCAAATTTTCGATTTTAATGGCTCTGAATTTGTGGGCAATAGTTCAGTTGATTTTCAAAAAAATTGAATTTTCCACGAAACGTGTAGAAATATTTGATCGATCCAAAAGGCCGTTTGTATGACAATTACAGGTCTCAACGCTTATTGATAGAAGTATCAATCATCGAAATCGTGGCACATTTGCAAATTTTCGATTTTAATGGCTCTGAATTTGTGGGCTTTAGTTCAGATGATTTTCAAAAAAATTGAATTTTCCACGAAACGTGTAGAAATATTTGATCGATCCAAATGGCCGTTTGTATGACAATTACAGTTCTCAACGCCTATTGATAGAGGTATCAATCATTGAAATCGGAGCACATTTGCAAATTTTCGATTTTAATGGCTCTGAATTTGTGGGCAATAGTTCAGTTGATTTTCAAAAAAATTGAATTTTCCACGAAACGTGTAGAAATATTTGATCGATCCAAAAGGCCGTTTGTATGACAATTACAGGTCTCAACGCTTATTGATAGAAGTATCAATCATCGAAATCGGAGCACATTTGCAAATTTTCGATTTTAATGGCTCTGAATTTGTGGGCTTTAGTTCAGTTGATTTTCAAAAAAATTGAATTTTCCACGAAACGTATAGAAATATTTGATCGATCCAAATGGCCGTTTGTATGACAATTACAGGTCTCAACGCCTATTGATAGAGGTATCAATCATTGAAATCGGAGCACATTTGCAAATTTTCGATTTTAATGGCTCTGAATTTGTGGGCTTTAGTTCAGTTGATTTTCAAAAAAATTGAATTTTCCACGAAACGTGTAGAAATATTTGATCGATCCAAATGGCCGTTTGTATGACAATTACGGTTCTCAACGCCTATTGATAGAGGTATCAATCATTGAAATCGGAGCACATTTGCAAATTTTCGATTTTAATGGCTCTGAATTTGTGGGCTTTAGTTCAGATGATTTTCAAAAAAATTGAATTTTCCACGAAACGTGTAGAAATATTTGATCGATCCAAATGGCCGTTTGTATGACAATTACAGTTCTCAACGCCTATTGATAGAGGTATCAATCATTGAAATCGGAGCACATTTGCAAATTTTCGATTTTAATGGCTCTGAATTTGTGGGCAATAGTTCAGTTGATTTTCAAAAAAATTGAATTTTCCACGAAACGTGTAGAAATATTTGATCGATCCAAAAGGCCGTTTGTATGACAATTACAGGTCTCAACGCTTATTGATAGAAGTATCAATCATCGAAATCGTGGCACATTTGCAAATTTTCGATTTTAATGGCTCTGAATTTGTGGGCTATAGTTCAGATGATTTTCAAAAAAATTGAATTTTCCACGAAACGTGTAGAAATATTTGATCGATCCAAATGGCCGTTTGTATGACAATTACAGTTCTCAACGCCTATTGATAGAGGTATCAATCATTGAAATCGGAGCACATTTGCAAATTTTCGATTTTAATGGCTCTGAATTTGTGGGCAATAGTTCAGTTGATTTTCAAAAAAATTGAATTTTCCACGAAACGTGTAGAAATATTTGATCGATCCAAAAGGCCGTTTGTATGACAATTACAGGTCTCAACGCTTATTGATAGAAGTATCAATCATCGAAATCGGAGCACATTTGCAAATTTTCGATTTTAATGGCTCTGAATTTGTGGGCTTTAGTTCAGTTGATTTTCAAAAAAATTGAATTTTCCACGAAACGTATAGAAATATTTGATCGATCCAAATGGCCGTTTGTATGACAATTACAGGTCTCAACGCCTATTGATAGATGTATCAATCATCGAAATCGGAGCACATTTGCAGATTTTCGATTTTAATGGCTCTGAATTTGTGGGCTTTAGTTCAGTTGATTTTCAAAAAAATTGAATTTTCCACGAAACGTGTAGAAATATTTGATCGATCCAAAAGGCCGTTTGTATGACAATTACAGGTCTCAACGCTTATTGATAGAAGTATCAATCATCGAAATCGGAGCACATTTGCAAATTTTCGATTTTAATGGCTCTGAATTTGTGGGCTTTAGTTCAGTTGATTTTCAAAAAAATTGAATTTTCCACGAAACGTATAGAAATATTTGATCGATCCAAATGGCCGTTTGTATGACAATTACAGGTCTCAACGCCTATTGATAGATGTATCAATCATCGAAATCGGAGCACATTTGCAGATTTTCGATTTTAATGGCTCTGAATTTGTGGGCTTTAGTTCAGTTGATTTTCAAAAAAATTGAATTTTCCACGAAACGTGTAGAAATATTTGATCGATCCAAAAGGCCGTTTGTATGACAATTACAGGTCTCAACGCTTATTGATAGAAGTATCAATCATCGAAATCGGAGCACATTTGCAAATTTTCGATTTTAATGGCTCTGAATTTGTGGGCTTTAGTTCAGTTGATTTTCAAAAAAATTGAATTTTCCACGAAACGTATAGAAATATTTGATCGATCCAAATGGCCGTTTGTATGACAATTACAGGTCTCAACGCCTATTGATAGATGTATCAATCATCGAAATCGGAGCACATTTGCAGATTTTCGATTTTAATGGCTCTGAATTTGTGGGCTTTAGTTCAGTTGATTTTCAAAAAAATTGAATTTTCCACGAAACGTGTAGAAATATTTGATCGATCCAAAAGGCCGTTTGTATGACAATTACAGGTCTCAACGCTTATTGATAGAAGTATCAATCATCGAAATCGTGGCACATTTGCAAATTTTCGATTTTAATGGCTCTGAATTTGTGGGCTTTAGTTCAGATGATTTTCAAAAAAATTGAATTTTCCACGAAACGTGTAGAAATATTTGATCGATCCAAATGGCCGTTTGTATGACAATTACAGTTCTCAACGCCTATTGATAGAGGTATCAATCATCGAAATCGGAGCACATTTGCAGATTTTCGATTTTAATGGCTCTGAATTTGTGGGCAATAGTTCAGTTGATTTTCAAAAAAATTGAATTTTCCACGAAACGTGTAGAAATATTTGATCGATCCAAAAGGCCGTTTGTATGACAATTACAGGTCTCAACGCTTATTGATAGAAGTATCAATCATCGAAATCGGAGCACATTTGCAAATTTTCGATTTTAATGGCTCTGAATTTGTGGGCTTTAGTTCAGTTGATTTTCAAAAAAATTGAATTTTCCACGAAACGTATAGAAATATTTGATCGATCCAAATGGCCGTTTGTATGACAATTACAGGTCTCAACGCCTATTGATAGAGGTATCAATCATTGAAATCGGAGCACATTTGCAAATTTTCGATTTTAATGGCTCTGAATTTGTGGGCTTTAGTTCAGTTGATTTTCAAAAAAATTGAATTTTCCACGAAACGTGTAGAAATATTTGATCGATCCAAATGGCCGTTTGTATGACAATTACGGTTCTCAACGCCTATTGATAGAGGTATCAATCATTGAAATCGGAGCACATTTGCAAATTTTCGATTTTAATGGCTCTGAATTTGTGGGCTTTAGTTCAGTTGATTTTCAAAA
Source organism: Tipula helvola (assembly GCA_963556165.1). Taxonomy (NCBI): domain Eukaryota; kingdom Metazoa; phylum Arthropoda; class Insecta; order Diptera; family Tipulidae; genus Tipula; species Tipula helvola. The sequence goes on along the minus strand of OY744483.1, from coordinate 180,771,980 downwards.
AAATTGAATTTTCCACGAAACGTGTAGAAATATTTGATCGATCCAAAAGGCCGTTTGTATGACAATTACAGGTCTCAACGCTTATTGATAGAAGTATCAATCATCGAAATCGTGGCACATTTGCAAATTTTCGATTTTAATGGCTCTGAATTTGTGGGCTTTAGTTCAGATGATTTTCAAAAAAATTGAATTTTCCACGAAACGTGTAGAAATATTTGATCGATCCAAATGGCCGTTTGTATGACAATTACAGTTCTCAACGCCTATTGATAGAGGTATCAATCATTGAAATCGGAGCACATTTGCAAATTTTCGATTTTAATGGCTCTGAATTTGTGGGCAATAGTTCAGTTGATTTTCAAAAAAATTGAATTTTCCACGAAACGTGTAGAAATATTTGATCGATCCAAAAGGCCGTTTGTATGACAATTACAGGTCTCAACGCTTATTGATAGAAGTATCAATCATCGAAATCGTGGCACATTTGCAAATTTTCGATTTTAATGGCTCTGAATTTGTGGGCTATAGTTCAGATGATTTTCAAAAAAATTGAATTTTCCACGAAACGTGTAGAAATATTTGATCGATCCAAATGGCCGTTTGTATGACAATTACAGTTCTCAACGCCTATTGATAGAGGTATCAATCATTGAAATCGGAGCACATTTGCAAATTTTCGATTTTAATGGCTCTGAATTTGTGGGCAATAGTTCAGTTGATTTTCAAAAAAATTGAATTTTCCACGAAACGTGTAGAAATATTTGATCGATCCAAAAGGCCGTTTGTATGACAATTACAGGTCTCAACGCTTATTGATAGAAGTATCAATCATCGAAATCGGAGCACATTTGCAAATTTTCGATTTTAATGGCTCTGAATTTGTGGGCTTTAGTTCAGTTGATTTTCAAAAAAATTGAATTTTCCACGAAACGTATAGAAATATTTGATCGATCCAAATGGCCGTTTGTATGACAATTACAGGTCTCAACGCCTATTGATAGATGTATCAATCATCGAAATCGGAGCACATTTGCAGATTTTCGATTTTAATGGCTCTGAATTTGTGGGCTTTAGTTCAGTTGATTTTCAAAAAAATTGAATTTTCCACGAAACGTGTAGAAATATTTGATCGATCCAAAAGGCCGTTTGTATGACAATTACAGGTCTCAACGCTTATTGATAGAAGTATCAATCATCGAAATCGGAGCACATTTGCAAATTTTCGATTTTAATGGCTCTGAATTTGTGGGCTTTAGTTCAGTTGATTTTCAAAAAAATTGAATTTTCCACGAAACGTATAGAAATATTTGATCGATCCAAATGGCCGTTTGTATGACAATTACAGGTCTCAACGCCTATTGATAGATGTATCAATCATCGAAATCGGAGCACATTTGCAGATTTTCGATTTTAATGGCTCTGAATTTGTGGGCTTTAGTTCAGTTGATTTTCAAAAAAATTGAATTTTCCACGAAACGTGTAGAAATATTTGATCGATCCAAAAGGCCGTTTGTATGACAATTACAGGTCTCAACGCTTATTGATAGAAGTATCAATCATCGAAATCGGAGCACATTTGCAAATTTTCGATTTTAATGGCTCTGAATTTGTGGGCAATAGTTCAGTTGATTTTCAAAAAAATTGAATTTTCCACGAAACGTGTAGAAATATTTGATCGATCCAAAAGGCCGTTTGTATGACAATTACAGGTCTCAACGCTTATTGATAGAAGTATCAATCATCGAAATCGGAGCACATTTGCAAATTTTCGATTTTAATGGCTCTGAATTTGTGGGCTTTAGTTCAGTTGATTTTCAAAAAAATTGAATTTTCCACGAAACGTATAGAAATATTTGATCGATCCAAATGGCCGTTTGTATGACAATTACAGGTCTCAACGCCTATTGATAGATGTATCAATCATCGAAATCGGAGCACATTTGCAGATTTTCGATTTTAATGGCTCTGAATTTGTGGGCTTTAGTTCAGTTGATTTTCAAAAAAATTGAATTTTCCACGAAACGTGTAGAAATATTTGATCGATCCAAAAGGCCGTTTGTATGACAATTACAGGTCTCAACGCTTATTGATAGAAGTATCAATCATCGAAATCGGAGCACATTTGCAAATTTTCGATTTTAATGGCTCTGAATTTGTGGGCTTTAGTTCAGTTGATTTTCAAAAAAATTGAATTTTCCACGAAACGTATAGAAATATTTGATCGATCCAAATGGCCGTTTGTATGACAATTACAGGTCTCAACGCCTATTGATAGATGTATCAATCATCGAAATCGGAGCACATTTGCAGATTTTCGATTTTAATGGCTCTGAATTTGTGGGCTTTAGTTCAGTTGATTTTCAAAAAAATTGAATTTTCCACGAAACGTGTAGAAATATTTGATCGATCCAAAAGGCCGTTTGTATGACAATTACAGGTCTCAACGCTTATTGATAGAAGTATCAATCATCGAAATCGGAGCACATTTGCAAATTTTCGATTTTAATGGCTCTGAATTTGTGGGCTTTAGTTCAGTTGATTTTCAAAAAAATTGAATTTTCCACGAAACGTATAGAAATATTTGATCGATCCAAATGGCCGTTTGTATGACAATTACAGGTCTCAACGCCTATTGATAGATGTATCAATCATCGAAATCGGAGCACATTTGCAGATTTCTCGATTTTAATGGCTCTGAATTTGTGGGCTTTAGTTCAGTTGATTTTCAAAAAAATTGAATTTTCCACGAAACGTGTAGAAATATTTGATCGATCCAAAAGGCCGTTTGTATGACCAATTACAGGTCTCAACGCTTATTGATAGAAGTATCAATCATCGAAATCGTGGCACATTTGCAAATTTTCGATTTTAATGGCTCTGAATTTGTGGGCTTAGTTCAGATGATTTTCAAAAAAATTGAATTTTCCACGAAACGTGTAGAAATATTTGATCGATCCAAATGGCCGTTTGTATGACAATTACAGTTCTCAACGCCTATTGATAGAGGTATCAATCATTGAAATCGGAGCACATTTGCAAATTTTCGATTTTAATGGCTCTGAATTTGTGGGCAATAGTTCAGTTGATTTTCAAAAAAATTGAATTTTCCACGAAACGTGTAGAAATATTTGATCGATCCAAAAGGCCGTTTGTATGACAATTACAGGTCTCAACGCTTATTGATAGAAGTATCAATCATCGAAATCGGAGCACATTTGCAAATTTTCGATTTTAATGGCTCTGAATTTGTGGGCTTTAGTTTCAGTTGATTTCAAAAAAATTGAATTTTCCACGAAACGTATAGAAATATTTGATCGATCCAAATGGCCGTTTGTATGACAATTACAGGTCTCAACGCCTATTGATAGATGTATCAATCATCGAAATCGGAGCACATTTGCAGATTTTCGATTTTAATGGCTCTGAATTTGTGGGCTTTAGTTCAGTTGATTTTCAAAAAATTGAATTTTCCACGAAACGTGTAGAAATATTTGATCGATCCAAAAGGCCGTTTGTATGACAATTACAGGTCTCAACGCTTATTGATAGAAGTATCAATCATCGAAATCGGAGCACATTTGCAAATTTTCGATTTTAATGGCTCTGAATTTGTGGGCAATAGTTCAGTTGATTTTCAAAAAAATTGAATTTTCCACGAAACGTGTAGAAATATTTGATCGATCCAAAAGGCCGTTTGTATGACAATTACAGGTCTCAACGCTTATTGATAGAAGTATCAATCATCGAAATCGGAGCACATTTGCAAATTTTCGATTTTAATGGCTCTGAATTTGTGGGCTTTAGTTCAGTTGATTTTCAAAAAATTGAATTTTCCACGAAACGTATAGAAATATTTGATCGATCCAAATGGCCGTTTGTATGACAATTACAGGTCTCAACGCCTATTGATAGATGTATCAATCATCGAAATCGGAGCACATTTGCAGATTTTTCGATTTAATGGCTCTGAATTTGTGGGCTTTAGTTCAGTTGATTTTCAAAAAATTGAATTTTCCACGAAAACGTGTAGAAATATTTGATCGATCCAAAAGGCCGTTTGTATGACAATTACAGGTCTCAACGCTTATTGATAGAAGTATCAATCATCGAAATCGGAGCACATTTGCAAATTTTCGATTTTAATGGCTCTGAATTTGTGGGCTTTAGTTCAGTTGATTTTCAAAAAAATTGAATTTTCCACGAAACGTATAGAAATATTTGATCGATCCAAATGGCCGTTTGTATGACAATTACAGGTCTCAAACGCCTATTGATAGATGTATCAATCATCGAAATCGGAGCACATTTGCAGATTTTCGATTTTAATGGCTCTGAATTTGTGGGCTTTAGTTCAGTTGATTTTCAAAAAAATTTGAATTTTCCACGAAACGTGTAGAAATATTTGATCGATCCAAAAGGCCGTTTGTATGACAATTACAGGTCTCAACGCTTATTGATAGAAGTATCAATCATCGAAATCGTGGCACATTTGCAAATTTTCGATTTAATGGCTCTGAATTTGTGGGCTTTAGTTCAGATGATTTTCAAAAAAATTGAATTTTCCACGAAACGTGTAGAAATATTTGATCGATCCAAATGGCCGTTTGTATGACAATTACAGTTCTCAACGCCTATTGATAGAGGTATCAATCATTGAAATCGGAGCACATTTGCAAATTTTCGATTTTAATGGCTCTGAATTTGTGGGCAATAGTTCAGTTGATTTTCAAAAAAATTGAATTTTCCACGAAACGTGTAGAAATATTTGATCGATCCAAAAGGCCGTTTGTATGACAATTACAGGTCTCAACGCTTATTGATAGAAGTATCAATCATCGAAATCGGAGCACATTTGCAAATTTTCGATTTTAATGGCTCTGAATTTGTGGGCTTTAGTTCAGTTGATTTTCAAAAAAATTGAATTTTCCACGAAACGTATAGAAATATTTGATCGATCCAAATGGCCGTTTGTATGACAATTACAGGTC